>JAEOAD010000031.1:17935000-18242500 GCA_036365145.1 Orientallactaga sibirica
TGAATTTGATCATGATATCTTGGATAAAATACCAAAGGAACAGGTGACAAAAATAGTAACATCAGGCTGGAGAGATGGCTTAACGGTTAGGGCGCCTGCCTCTTAAGCCTAAGAATGCTGGTTCCAATCTCCAGCGGTTCCAATTTCCAGGTCCCACGTTAAGCCAGATGCAAAGTGAAACAAGGGCGCAATGCCGCACTTGCCCACAAGGGGGCGCACGCATCTGGATTTCATGCGCAGCAGCTGAGAGACTGCTGGCGGGCCCATTCTCTATCTGTCTCTCTCTCTCTCTCTCTCTCTCTCTCTCTCTGTCTCTCTCTGTGTCTCTCTCTAAAAATAAAAAATAAAAAACTTTAAAAAAATAGTGACATCATCAAAATCTAAAACATTTGCACCTTAAATACTAGCAACAGAGTGAAAAGGTAAGCCAGTCCATGGGAGAAAGTCTTTGCTATACAGAAGATAAAGGATTTAGGGCTGGAGAGACAGCTTAGTGGTTAAGTGATTTGCCTCCAAAGCCTAACTACTAGGGTTCAATCCTCCAGCACTCACACAAAGCCAGATGCGCAAAGTGGCACATGCATCTGGAGTTCATTTGCAGTGGCTAGACACCTTAATGCACCCATCCCTTACACCCCCATCTCTGTCTCTCTCAGCTTGCAAATAAATAAGTAAAGATAAATGATTTACATCCAAAATATTTAAAGAATTCTTACAATTAAAAAATATCCTTGCCAGGCATGGTGGTGCACGCCTTTAATCCCAGCACTCAGGAGGCAGAGGTAGGAGGATCACTGTGAGTTCAAGGCCACCCTGAGACTACATAGTGAATTCCAGGTCAGCCTAGGCTAGAGTGAGAGTGAGACCCTACCTCGAAAAACCAAATATATATATCCTCAATAACCAGAGTCTAAAATAAGGAATTTGAATAGATACAAATGGCTAGCATGAGGAGCACTACCTGATTTCACTAACTGTTATGGAAATGCACATCAAAACAATTATGAAATACCATCTCATACCCACATCACTGGCTATTATTAAAAAAAGAAGAAGGAAAACAGAAAAAGAGTTTTAGATGGAGCAATCCCTCAAAATCTAAAGATTTCAAAATGACTTAGAAGTTCTAGATCAAAAATGTGTGATTAAAAAAAGAGCCCATGGTGCACGCCTTTAATCCCAGCACTTAGGAGGCAGAGACAGGAAGATCACCATGAGTTCAAGGCCACCCTGCGACTACATAGTGATTTCAATGTCAGCCTGGACTACAGTGAAAACCTACCTTGAAAAACCAAAAAAAAAAAAAAAGAAAGAAAGAAAGAAAGAAAGAAAGAAGTATATGATGAAAAAAGAAAATTACAGCAAAGATTCCAACAGATATCAAAGCACCTGAGTTCAGTTTAGCACAATTTACAACAGCCCAATGGTTGACAACTAGTATTTACCAATGAATGTATCTTTTTAGTATGGTGTAGACTACAATGAAAAAATTATTCAGCCATCAAAAAGAAAAAAAATTTGGCACATGATATAATATAGAAAAACCTACAGAATATTCTACTATGTAAAATAAGTCAGTGAAGAGATATATTATTCCAGATATGTAAGGTGACTAGAGTAGACAGATTTACAGAAACAGAAAGTAGATCCTGGGAGGGAGGTCAAATACTGGGGAGTTGATGTTTGTTTAATGGGTACAGAATTCCACTTGGAGAAGATGAAAATTTTCTTGACTACATAGCAATATAAATGTATTCCCACAGAACTGTACACTTAAGATTAATGTTGTGATGGTAACTTTTTCACAATTAAAAGCAAACTGGGGGCTGGAGAGATGGCTTAGCAGTGAAGGCACCTGCCTGTGAAGCCTAAGAACACCCGTTGGAATCAGCCAGATGCAAAAGTGACACAAGCCACAATGCCGCACATGCGTACAAGGAGGTGCATATGTCTGGAGTTCATTCACAGCTGAGAGGCCGCTGGCACGCCCATTCTCTCTCTGTGTCCCTCTCAAAAATAAAAGAGAATTTGGGCTGAGGAGGTGGCTCTGTCAATAAAGTGTTTGCCATGCAAGCAAGAAGACCTGAGTTTGGATCCTCAGCACCCACATAAAGGCCAAGCGTGGGTATATGCCTATAATCCTGGTGCTAGCAAAGAAGAGATAGGGGACTCCCTAGAGCTTGCTGGCTAACTTACTAGACAAACCTATAAGTTAAAGCTTCAGTGAGAGACTTTGTATCAAAAATAAGGTGGAAATGAACTGGGGATATGACTCAGTAGTTAAGAACACTTCCTGTGCTAGTATAAGGACCTGAGGGTGCCTGATAAACTGCTTTCGTTCAATGTCAAGGACCAGCATAAATACCTAGGCATGACCATGAGCATCCATGACCCCAGTTTCTTATGGGAGCAGAGACCCAAGAATCATCAGAGCTCAAGTATATGGCGTATTGAAATATAAAGTAACAGATAAAATAAAGAAGAATATACCATATATATATATATAAGCTCCAGGATCGGTAAGACACTCCAGCTCAAGAGTGCATGGAAGACTGATGGAGTAGAATGCCTGAGGTTCACCTCCAGCTATGACACGGGGGCACACTCCACCACAGGGTACAAAATGGGTATACACATGTGCATACACCACACACACATGCACACACACACAAGAAAAAACTTAAAACACTCAACATCTTCCTCTAGCCTACATGTGTATGGTGCGCACACATGAACCTTCACATATACAAATATGCACATAAATACCACACACAAGACAGGCAGAGAACTTAAACATTTCAAAAGCAATTTTATAATAAGCTTAATAGTGACATCTTAGATGCCAATACTAAAATCCTTGAATTTGTGAATGTATTACCACATAATAAAAGGAACTTTGCTGAAAAGGTAAAATGCAGAGATTGGGCTAATTATCTTGATGGTGTGATTACCTTATAATTATGAGGGTCATATAAAAAGGAGGCAGGAGGCAGAGTGAGCAGACAGGGAAAAAATAATAGGAGACTGTATTAATATAACAAAGATCCCATGAGCCAAGGAATACAGGACACGAAGCTGCTGGAAACAGAAAAAAAAAAAAAATAACTTAGGCAATAGATTCTCCTCTAAAGAAGAAACACAGCCCTACAGACTCTTCATTTTTAGACTTCTGACTTACCCAACTGTAAGAGAATGGGCTTGTGTTGTTTTAAGTAATTGTTTGTGGATTTTTATAACAGTAGGAAACTAGTGCATAAGTTAACTAGTATATGCCTTTAAAACATTCATAATTTGGTTACAACTTCCTCTCATGAGAAGAAACTAACATAAAAAGCTCCATTTTTATTGCTATTTCCTAATAGTGCTTTTAGTGACTTTGTTAACGAAACTGGAAGATTCATCTATGTGAATTTTAATGTTTACCAGAGTTAAGTGAAATTACATTTTCCACTTGTACTTAACCATTTTCTAGAAAATTGATATAGATTATAACCATGATGAGGGAGGAAATTTCCAGAAATTTCAGTTTTTAAGAATAATACTTGGATTTGCCATACAAAGTTATTTCAATTGATTGTAAAATAAAAATGTTTGCTCAATTGGTCACCAACTATAACAAACTAAGATCTACCCATTTGGCTGGTATAATCAATCTCATTAAAAAAAGAGGCTTGTGTTCCCTTGTCCAGATACCCTGCGCTGGAGGGTGCATGTGGCTTGGAGTGAGTAGGCCATATCCCTGTTCCCTGGTACCTAACCCCTGTGCCAGAGGGTGCTTGCAGCATAGAGTGAAAATGCCAGATCCCTGTTCCCTGGCTCCTCCCAGTTCCCTGGTTTCAGTAGGTTCTCCTGCAGCTGGTGGGTTGGACCCTGCAAGCTTGCTGCAGAAGCAGGACCCTTGTTCCACCCTCCTGATTGAGGTGACCCTGGATCCCCAATTCCCAGATACCCTGCACCAGAGGGTGCACAAGGCACTGAATGAGTAGGCCAGAACCATGTTCACTGGCTCCTCCCAGTTCCCTGGTCTCCATAGGTACCATTGAGCCTTTCTTGGCGAGGCCTGGTCCCTGTGTAGGGGCTGTGGAAAAAGACTTTTGCTCTGTTATCCTGACTGGCCACTGGATATCAACATCCCTATTCACCTGAGTCAGAGGGTGCATGGAACACTGTAGTAGCTGACTTCCTGCCTATGGCTCTCCAAATTCCTGGGACCTGGTTTCCCAACCTGTAATCCTGTGTGCTGAAGAGTACATGAAAATAAAATGAGTAGGCCTGAGTTCCCAGTTCCCAGCTACCATTCATGTACCTGCAATCTCCACAATCTGCACATCTATGATTATAACCCCATTGTACACTAGTACACCAACCCAGTCCACATTGAAAACAGAACACCCTCTGAAGATCCTATAAGAACAAAAACTAGCTTCCTCCTCAATAGAATAAAGTGTCTCCCCAAGATGGATAGACCATAATGTAAAAAGTCAACAAGTCAGAGAACGGAGAGATCTCCACCAAGGATGCTTAGTCGCACAAAGGAAGCCTCCAATGAAATCACAGAGAAATCAACAGAAATTCAATCCCAAACTGCAAACACAACAACCAATGAGACCCTGATCAACAGAATTGCTGAACTGGAAACAAACCATCAAAAAACCACCAATCAAGCTGGGCGTGGTGGCACATGCCTTTAATCCCATCACTTGGGAGGCAGAGGCAGGAGGATTTCTGTGAGTTCAAGGCCACTCTGAGACTACATAGTTAATTCCAGGTCAGCCTGGGCCAGAGTGAGACCCTACCTCAAAAAACCAAAAAAAAAAAAAAATCATATCAATGAAGTTGCACAGAATTGTCTCTTAGAGCTTTCAGCTTTTGATAGTAAGCTTAATTTGATTGAAGAAAACGTTAGAACCCTCAAAAGAGATATGAATGTATTGAAGATGAGTGAAGAAATGGAAGATCTCAACAACTGATTGACTAAGCATAATGAAGACTTGATCAAATGTAAGAGTGAATTCCAGGAAGCATCAAGAAAATCAGAACTCGAACTGAAATCATACCTCAAAAAAGAGATGGACTTGATGCAAAATAACACAATAGAAAACAAAAATCAAATGCAGCTTATAAAAACCTCTCCATAACCCCTGACTAACAGTTATTCATGTGGAAGACAGAACCTCTGACCTGGAAGATAAGACAGAAGAAACTGATCAGGAAACCAAAAACTTTACTAAGTTCAAAAAATTCAAGTGAACAGAATATGAGAGAACTGTGGGATAGTCTAAAACGACCAAAGAACCATATCAGGGGTATACCAGAAGGAAAGAAAATCCAGGCCATAGGCATAGAGAACATATTCAACAAAATTATGGAAGAAAAATTCCCCAATCTCTCAAGAGAGGCCCATCCAAATACAAGAAGCCCAAAGAACACTAAACAGACAGAACCAAAGAAGAAACTATCCAAGGCACATCATAGTTAAAACTCTTAACAAAGAGAGTGCTAAAAAAGAGAAACAACTCACTACATACAAAGGCAATTCATCATAATTACCTCAGATTTCTCAATGGAAGCCCTGAAAGCCAGAAGGGCTTGCAATGGAGCACTTCAAAGTAAAAAAAAAAAACTATCACTTCCAAGCTACTCTACCCAAAGAAAGTATCCCTCATAATAGATGGTGAAAGGAAAACTTTCCATGAAAAAAGCCAAGTCTATGATTATATGAACACAAAGCCAAACCTACAGAGAATACTTCAGGGAATACTGCAAACAGAACAGTCAAACAACCAATCTTAGGAGTTTACAAAAAGATCACAATATCCAAAACTAGAGCAAGCTCAAAAAAGTACAAAACACAAGAAAGCACCAAAAGCCATAAAGCACCCCATCATGTCAAGGATTAAATTGAACCTCACAGTTATAACCTTAAGCATTAACAGTCTTAACTCACCCATCAAAAGACACAAGTTAACAGGGTGGAAAAAAAAAAAAATGGACCTTTTTATCCATTGTTTTCAAGAAACCTACTTCACCACTAAAGACAGACAGCTCCTCACAATGGAGGGATGGAAAAAAATATCTCAAGCAAATGGAAATAACAAACAAGCAGGTGTTACTACATTAATATCTGATAAAACAGACTTCAAACCAAAGGTAATCAAAAAGGACAAATAGGGCCACTTCTTAGTCATCAAGGGAAAGATCCAACATGAGAACATCACAATCATAAATCTATATGCAACAAACACAGGTGCACCACAGTTTATAAAACAAAACCTACTTGACAACAAAATAGAAATAAATAACAATACCAATACAATCATATTTGGAGACTTCAATATTCCACTATCATCAATAGACAGATCATCCAAGCAGAAAATCAGCAGGGAACTAATAGAGCTCAACACCATAGATCAACTAGACCTAACATACATCTACAGAACTTTCCACCCCAATTCTATAAAATACACATTCTTCTCAACAGCCTATGGAATTTTCTTCAAGATAGAACATATATTAGGCCATAAAGTATGCCTCCATAAATTCAGGAAAATTTAAATAGCTTCCTGTATCATATGAGATCACAATGCTTTAAAGCTAAAAATTAACAAGAGACACATCAGGAACTCCATTCCTGCACACTGAACAACATACTTTTAAACAACAAATGAATCCTGAATTAAATCAAGAAAGACATTGTAAAATTCCTAGAATTGAATGATAATGAAAACACAACCTACCAAAACTTATGGAACTCAATAAAGGCAGTCCTAAGGGAAAATTCACAGTACTAAATGCCTTTATAACAAAGACAGAGAGATCCCTAATTAATAACCTAACTGTCCATCTAAAGTTATTGGAAGAACCAGAAGAATCCAACCCTAAGAGTTCCAGATGGAAATAAATAATCAAGATCAGAACAGAAATTAATGTGTTAGAAACTAAGAAAACAATTTTTAAAAATCAATGAAACAAAGAGCTAGCTAGTTCTTTGAAAAAAATAAGAAAAAAAAAAAAAAGATTGATAAGCCCCTGGCCAATTTGATCAAGTGAAAAAAAAAAGACAAGTTTCAAATTTTAAAAATCAGAAATGAAAAAGGAAAGGTCACAACAGACATTGAAGTGGAAGGATCATCAGGACATACATCCAAACCTCTACAAAAATTAAATTATCTGGGCTGGAGAGATTGCTTAGTGGTTAAGGCACTTGCCTACAAAGCCAAAGGACCCAGATTCACTCAGCAGTTAGGAAACATGGACAGGAGGATCATGCATTTGAAGCCAACCTGGGTTATAGACCAAAACTACCTCAAAAAAAAAAAAAATAATAAAGACTAAGAAGTTCTTAAAAAAAAAAAAAAAAAAAAACCAGATTCAACTCCCAGGACCCACAAGCCAGATGCACAAGGGGTGCATGTATCTGGAGTTCATTTGTAGTGGCTGGAGGCCCTGGTGCACCCATCCACACCCCCGACTATTTCTGTATCTCTCTCTCTCAAACAAATAAGTAAATATTTTAAGAAATTAGTCACATACCACCTACCAAAACTAAACTTGGAGCAGATTAATCTCCTAAACAAACCTATCACATCCATCGAGACTGAAAAGGTAATCAAAAACCTCCCCAAAAAGAAAAGTCCTGGACCAGATGGCTTCTCAGCCAAAATCTATCAAACCTTCACTGAAGAACTGAAACCAATTTTTCTCAAAATGTTTCCCATAATTGGAGAGCAGGGAATCCTCCTCAACTCCCAAAAACAGATCAAGATGGCAGAAAAGAAAACTATAGGCCTATATCCTTGATGACTTTGGATGCAAAGATCCTAAACAAAATCTTCACAAACCAAATTCAACAACATGTCAAAAGTATTATCCACCTTGAGCAAGTAGGATTCATCCCAGGGATGCAGGGATGGTTCAACATACAGAAATCAGTTAACATAATACAGCACATAAATAAACTTAGTCACAGAGCCACATGATCATTTCAGTTTTTGCATAGAAGGCCTTTGACAAAATACAACACCACTTCATGAAGAAAACAATGGAATGAATAGGCATGGAGGGTTTATATCTCAACACCATTAAGGCTATATATATGGCACTTAAAGCCCAAATAACACTTAATGGGGAAAGACTCAAGGTTTTAAGATTGGGAACAAGACAGTGGTGCCCCTCTCACCACTACTCTTCAACATAGTACTATAAGTCCTAGCCCAAGAAATACGATGGGAGAAAGAGATAAAAGGTATACAAATTGGAAAGGAAGAAGTCAAGTTAGCCTTTATTTGCAGATAACATGATCCTATACATAGGTAACCCCAAAGTTTCCATCTTAAAACTTCTAAAGGTGATTAATACCTTTAGTAAAGTGGTGTGGTTCAAAATCAACAAACAAAAATAAGTAACTTTTCTATATGCAAAGGACAAATATACAGAGAAAGAAAACAGCAAGGCTGTCCCATTCTCAATAGCCATAAAAAATTCAAGACCTTGTAATAACACTAACCAAGGATGTAACCAAGACCTACATAGTGAAAACACACAAAGAAAAACTCAAGAAAGAAATTGAGGAGAACTTGAGAAAATGGAAAAACCTTCCATGCCCCTGGATAGGTAAAATTAATATTGTGAGAATGGCAATTCTACCAAAAGCAGTATACAGATTTAATGCAATACCAATAAATATTCCAACATCATTCTTCACAGAGATAGAAAAAAAAAGATCTCAAAATTCATATGGAATGGCAGCAGGCCTCAGCTGTCCAAACATATCCTCAGCAAAAGAAATACCACTGGAGGTACCACCATACCTGATCTGAAGCTATATAATAAATCCATAGTAAGAAAAATAGCATGGTACTGGCATAAAAGCAGAAATATCAATCATTAGAACAAAATTGAACACACAGACCTTAGGTCAAGTAACTATAGCTACTTGATCTTTGATAAAGGTACCAATAATGTAGACTGGAGAAAAGACAGCATCTTCAACAAATAGTGCTGGATAAATTGGATAATCATATATAGAAAAAAGTAACCAGACCCACTCATCTCAGCATGTACAAAAATGAAGTCCAATGGATTAGAGATCTCAATGTAATACCTGAAACTCTTCTATTGCTAGAAGAAAAACTAGGAGATATTCTCCATGATATAGGAACAAACACAAGCAGCCCAGGAAATTAAAAAATCACTCAAGCAATGGGATCTCATGAAGCTAAAAATCTTTGGTACAGACAACATACCATAAGCAGAGCTAGTAGATTACCCACTGAATGGGAGAAAATTGTTGGCGAGAATGTGGGAAAAGAGGAACCCTCATCCACTGTTGCTGAGAATGTAAACTTGTATAATCAATGTGGAAATCAGTATGGATATTCCTTAAAAGGATGAATATAGGGCTGGAGATATAGCTTAGCAGTTAAGGTGTTTGCCTGCAAAGCCAAAGGATCCCAGTTCGATTTTCCAAGACCCATGTAAGCCAGATGCACAAGGGGGTTCATGCATCTGGAGTTCATTTGCAAAGGCTGGAGGCCCTACTGCATCCATTCTCTCTCTCTCTCTCTCTCTCTCTCTCTCTCTCTCTCAAATAAATAAATAAAATATATTTTTTTACAAAACTCATTTTAAAAAAGGTTGAATATAGAGCTACCAACAGACCCAGTTATTCCCTTACTGGGCATTTATCCTAAATGCTCCATGCTTCACTACAGAGATATTTGTTCAACTATGTTTATAGCTGCTCAATTCATAATAGCTAAGAGCTGGAATCAACCCAGATGCCCATCATTGGATGAATGGATAATGAAGTTATCGTACATTTACACAATGTAATTCTACTCAGCAGTAAGAAAAAAATGACACAATGAAATTTGTAAAAAAATGGACCAATACTCAGAAGGCAGAGGTAGGAGGATTGCTGTGAGTTTGAGGCCATCCTGAGACTACATAGTGAGTTCCAGGTCAGCCTGGGCTAGAGTGAGACCCTACCTCGAAAAACCAAAAAATAATATTGATAGAGTTGGAACAGATCATAGTCAAAGAATTCATACAATCACAAAAAGACAAACACCACATGGTCTCACTTATCTGTGGTGGTTACTAACCTGGACCAGCTCAAGTTGCTGACATACCTGATAGACAACTCAAGGTCAGACAATAGGGATGGAAGGGCTTGGGAGGAGGGGAAGAGGAGGGTGGGGAAAAACAAACACAAAACTAATCCAAAATGAACTAATGCCATAGAAACCTTTATCCTTGGAGATAGAACCCTCAACAGGAGTAAGGGGGGAGCACCTGAAAAGAAAGGGCCTGGAGAAGGTGGAATGAAGCCTAAGCTGTCCCTATGGAAGAGGGGGGACAGGGAGAAGGATAATGGAGTCACTACAATGAATGTAAAATTAGGATAATATAAATAAAAATATTTTTTTAAAAAAGACCAAACAAACAAACAAACAAAAACCATATTTTTTTGTCTCTGGCCTGTAACTCCCCATACCCGAGATAGGTTGCTGTCCACAATGAGCTATTGATCTGAGAGACCTACTAGATCCCCAAAACAAGACAGGTTTCTGTCAAAGCACTTGATTACCTGCCTGAGGCAAAAACTAAGACCCTATTGCTGAAGACACCATATTCTGCAAAACAGAACTTGGAAAGACCTGGCTGGATTCCAGAAGACAGCCAGTCCCCAGATAGTTAGCCGCTCTAGTGCTGGAAAGTGCTACATGAGCAACTGGGGAAAATGGCCTACAATGGTCTGAGCACCCAGAGGTCTAAGCTACTCAGAAGCAAACACCCTGACGTGATGTAAACACCAGTGCAATAGAGGCACACAGCTTCAGTGGGTAACCAATAGCTTTATGATTGGCTAAGTGATCAAGTCAGTGTAAAAGAGCCCATATCTGGAATTGGGAATCAGATCAAAATCCTGTGGAGACGAAGATTATGCTCTCCAGTATCAAGCTCCCACTAGTCTTTGGCCAAAAGTTTACATACATCAAATTCTCCCTAAATTAATAATGCTTATCCCATTTAAACTATGCTGACTTCACTCTCCATTAGAGAAACTGTTCTTTTTCAGGAGGTATCAAGACCCAAGGAGATAAACTACCCCCTTGCACTTCAGCCAAGCTGCAGGTGAAACCACAGAGGACTTGCAGAGATGAGCATGAGTGCTGCTTCTGTGCTATTCCTGATAATCAGTGCCAGGGTGAGGGACACAAGACCTTGAGGACGCTAAACATTTACCAAAGCAGAGATCAAGAGGTTCCTACGAGCTCATCACTGAAGTAGATTTAAAACTCGCCCATGGCAGCTCAGAGAAGTTTGAGGAAGAGGGGGCAGAAAGATTGTAAGAACCATAGGTTGAGACAACATGCTCAGAGGCATTCCCTCCTCCCAAAAAATACTGACTGCTGCTCTCACAACACATAACCCATAAACTCATGGGGAATACCTGCAACCCCACTGAACAGGGCTCCCAGTGGAATGGGGGCAGGGACAAGGGAAAAGGGGGTATCAAACTGCCTGACACAGGCAGGGCCCCAGGTGAAAGCGGGCCTAAGCTATCAGACATGACTAGGGCCCCCAGGCTATAAAGAGGTCAAAGCAGCCTGGACCCCAGGCAAATCTTGCATCCCAGGAACTGGCAGGAGTGAGCCCCTCCCACTCTTGGGGATCACACTGATACTGGACCCCTGGATGAATCTCAGACCCCAAGACCAGCAGGAGGAGGGCCACTCCCTCCCCCCAGCCCAGGGCTCCTGAACATCCTGATAAGACTTAGCCTTTGCTCAGCCCTGTGACCTTTAGCCAGTTACCTATGAAACTCCTTATATAGTATCAGCCAACAACCTTTACACAGCCCCATTCCAATATGACTCATACCCGATACCTCTTCCTGCCACTATATAGATCACCTGACCCTCTCCCTACGTGCAGGAATGAATGTCCTCATATGCCAACTAGGCATTGTCAAACAACCTTTAAACCCACCAATCCCCTGGGGACCCTCTTCCCACTCTCTCAACTGCTCATAAAAACCCATTTCCTTGTTGAATAAATGAGAGCTGTTCTCTGAAGCTGTCTCCTAGGTGTTTCTTCCCATCGCACTCAGGGCTGCTCAAGACCCCATTCCACTGTTGCCTGGATGCCCCTGGGACACCAAGGTGCCATGGCCCCAGGAACCATATCAAACCATGATGCATCCATACAAAATATGTTGTTGATAATAACAACAAAAGAAAGAAAGAGAAAGAAAGAAAGAAAGAAAGAAAGAAAGAAAGAAAGAAAGAAAGAAAGAAAGAAAAGGGGGAGGGAGGGAGGGAGGGAGGGAGGGAGGGAGGGGGAGGGAGGGAGGGGGGAGGGAGGGAGGGAAGGAGGGAGGGAGGGAGGGAGGAAGAAAAAGGAAGGAAGGAAAGAGTAGTGATGCTATTAATTCAGGTATGCCAAAACAAAGTCATAGAGTACTTTCCTTAAGTTAAAAGGTAAAGTTCCTAAAGAAGAAAGGAAAAGGAATATGTGATCATACTGGTGAGATCTATAGGAAGAAGATATCTTTTTCCATGAAATTTTGAATAGAAAAATAATTCATGCTACTTTTGATGTCTCACCTCAAACTACAAAAGTTATAGCCAGCCTACAGGATAAGTGCTTAGTTAAGTTGGAAATGGCATTAAATTATAAAACCCACTTTAAATATTATTTCAGGCATCATGGAACATATCCTCCCACAGATAAGGGGGTTCTACTCTATCAGAAACCCTAATTCCCCAATGAAAGAAACTGAGCCCCAAGGTTACACAAATAGTAGACAAAGATAGTATTTTAAATACAGTTAGATCAGACATGAAGTCACTCTACCTTTGTCATACTTCATTGACACCATTTTTACCCAACCAAGACACTGGCCTGTTGTTATGCACATGTCTATGACCACATCCTATAACCATCACACACTTGGGTAAGGTGGGCCTGGTATGAGATATGATATCCTCTAAGGTACTATTATGGTGTCATATGGAATTCTCCCTAGAGAACCAGGAATTCACTCAACTTCTTTCTAAGCATCAGATATGAAGACAAGAATGAGAAAGCATAAGGTTGCAGAAGAGAATACTGTGTGCTATCTTGTAGAAAAGCTGAGTTTTCCTCTCAAAGTACCATATGGTACATGAGGTGATTAGGTAACCCTCCAAGAACCAAAACAAAAAACAACCATGGAGATAAAATAGTGCTAGGGGTAGGGTAAGTGTGTTTGTTTGTTTGACTGCATCAAGCCACTTCTCTCCATTGTTATTGTCATGACTTTTGTTGGATCCATCTTTTATTTTATATTATAATACTCTAAAAATCTACTAATTGTTTTTTTTTCCCAAGTCCTCTATATCGAACTCTAATCCCCAAAATTCCATTCTCCTTTCTCAATGCCAGTGATCCATTGGCAACTTTAAAGTCATCATTCCATTGTCTTCCAGATTCCAGTGTTTGTGTTAATCAGTCAGAGATCAGGCATTATTGCTCCCTTGACATTAATGTGCATGATTTTTCTTTTCACCTGTGGTTATCAACAGTCTTATAATGATATTTACTTGTAATATAATACTGTAATATCATAATTAAAACTTACTGACATAACAGAAGTTCCATAGCCCTGTAAATTAATATCATTCATCAGTTTTGCAAAATATTCAGCCTTAACTCTTCAGATATTGCTTCTACTACACTCACTATCCTTTCCTTCTTGGATCTCATTTATTTTAGATATACTGATTGAGTCTCACATTGCTTTAATGAGTTTCTCTGTGTCTTCTGTCTTTTATTACTATTATTCAGCATGGAGACTCTGTTGAACTGTCTTCCAACTAATTATTACTGATGTGTCAAAGTTATTACTACTGATATTGTACTTTTCAGTTTTAAAATTGCCAATTTATTTAATAGATTGAAATTTCTTATACAGTCACTATACTATCAACTCTTTTCACCATATCCTCACACATAAACATCAGTCATTCAAAAGTCTTGTTAACTAACTGCTATATCTGGATCACCATGAGTCTGTTTCCCTTGACTGTTTTTCTCTTCATTTTCACTCATGGTGTCCTATCATTTGGCATGTCTGGTAATTATTGGTCTAATAAATGCTGTTTCTAAAACTTATTTTCCTGCATGGATCATGTTCCCTTCCTTCCTTCAGAATAGATGATTTACCTTAATCTAGTTAGAAACAATTCTATATCATCTGTGTTACAGCAAGACAGGGTTCAATCTACATTCTGTTTGCTCTTATTTCAAGCACAACCCTCCAAGGTTTTCACCTGAAAATCAACTGTATACAGAGAAAGAGAGAGAGAGAGAGAGTTCTGAAACTATGGAGACTGGTGGAAACTCTTTTGTCTTCTTTTTCAGAAGGCTTTTCACTGGGGGTTTTGTTTTAACTTCAGGTCAGTGAGAATTCAACTGCCCTAAGGAAAAACTTGGATGCCTGCTTGAGACCTTTCATGTCTTTTCTACAAGCTGTCCTTGTTTCTCTGCATTGTGAACCAATCATTAGTGGAAACCCTGGACATTCCATGTCTCTTGTCTATACCTAGAGCCAGCAGTGAGCTCAGTCTAACAGAAGCTGCAGGGGTCAGCTTAATTTTGTAGTCTTAGCCACTCTGCTTTAGCAATCTTTAAGTAAATGATTTCTGCATTTCACATGGCTATGTTCTCAATGCTTTTTCCCTATAAGGACCAAGATGATAGGGTTAGAAGTTAGAACCTACCTAATTACTAACAGGACAATGTTAAGAGACAAGACCTTTGCACCATGAGGCATCTACCCATGAATAGAATAAAGACCCTTATTTTTAAAAGACCACAATGACCTAGAAAGCCCACTCCACCATCTGAGAACTAGCCTTTCTAACCTTCCTGTTAGAAAGTGGTTCCTCATCAAACACTGATTCCAAGTACAGCTTGACCTGTCTGGCTTTCATATCTTCCCATCCTTATAAATTTGTATTGTTTGTAAGCTACTCAATTTTGTTCTGTCTTGTTACAGCAGTCTAAATGGACCATTTGGCTCTGTAAGTCATAGTATTATCTGCCACCAGCTACTTCATCCCAACAGGAAATATTAGTCTCTCACTTAAAAACTTTTTAAAACTCATAAATCCATAAATTTGAGTACTCCCCTTTTTTAGCCTTCCAAATGTTTCCCACTACTCCTTTTCAGTCTAATTTTGTATTTACTACATACCTTTTGCTCACTATGTTGCAGTCAAGCTAACTTAATTTTCATCCTTTACTCAAAGTCTGAGAACACATAAGTTTTTTTCTCCCTTGTATACATTACTCAAAAAGGCTTCCTAGAATGATCTGGCATGGCCATAGTGATCTTCAATCTGGTCCTTGGTTTGGGGTTTAGAGATATAAATCCTTTCATTTCCTAGGTATATCGCCTCAGAAAATATTTTTTATTGTGTGTATGTACACGTGTGTGATGTGTATATATACATGTTCATATGAGTAAGGGAACAAGTGAGTGTGTGGTGCACTTGTACATTTGATGTGTATGTGTGGAGACCAGGGGTCAAAATCAAATGTCTTGCTCAATGACTCCCCATCTTATTCTTTGAGGAAGGATGTCTAATTGGCCTGCAGTGCACCAATTAAGCTACAGTGGCTAGCCAACAAGCCCCAGGGATTCTTCTGTCTTTACCTCCCCAGCACTGGGATGACAGACTCATACCACCAGCCTGACATTTTTAGGTGGGGACTGGGGACTGAACTCAAGTCCCCATGCTTGTGAGGCAAGCTCTTTACCAGCTGAGGTATCTCCCCTGCCCCTTTAGAAAATGTATTAAGCTTTCTTAACAGATTCAATGCCCTCCTCTATAAAATGGGGGACATTCCCAGCTTTCATGAGGACTAAATTAGGTATTGCATTAGATACCTGCCTTTTCATTTTTCTGGCTTTCTCTCTTGTTCAAAAGCAAGTAAACCACAAAGGAGTATTCCTGCTAGTGAGATTGGCTTTAGTTTCCATGGCAATGCTCCATTTCCCTTTCCTCACTCTGCCTCAGCAAATTTGGCCTCAGTAGTCAGTCATGTTTTGAGACATTGCTATGACACACACATTCCTGACTGCATAAGCACTATACCCCCACTTAAGGCCAAGAAGATACTCCTGTTACAAGTCATTATTTCTTAAGGAAAGAAGAACAAAACTCCTTAGAAACAACCTTGTCTTATATTTTTTAAATATTCTAATCCTTGGCTAACTATGATATGCTTCTAATTGCATTTTCTTCTCCTGTTTTGTGTCCACTGTGTGGTTCTTTTGTTCAAACATCACTTCAAGTGAAATTGTGCCAGCAAAAAGACATAGCAGCTTTGGATCCTTTTAGTCCAGCTGTGAACTTTAGACTTAATCCTTCAGGGCACTCTTGTCTGGTAAGGTTTAATTTATATTAAATTTTCTAGAAGGAGAAGCAGAATGGCCAAAGTGAGATAGCGAGACAGACAAGAGTCTGTCTTTCATAAATTAATAAGCATCACCAACCGCCTTTCTTGACCCTTTAAACTCTGTGAAATTAATATAAGTAGACAACTAAGGTCTGCTTGGCCCCCCCAGAGCCTTGCAAGTTCACTTAAGTAATCCAAGTTTCCTTAAAGTTTTATAAGCCAGCTTTTAGAGAAAGTCCTTTGTACTTATTACTGGTGACAGTGAGCATTGCCACAGCTCATGAACCTTACTGACTTACGACCCCAATATGGTCGAGCACTATTATCAAGGGAAATACTAGAATCAATGATTGTATATTACATTGAGGTCCTGACTTCTCCAAAAGCCCCCTACAGACCCTTCAGAATATGTCAGTGAAATGAACAGTTAATACCTGAAGACATTCGACTGACAATGGTCCAGTAATGCTGTTTAACTTCTTTCCAATCATCCTAACCCTTCCAAAAGGCATGAGATGTTTCCAGAAGAAAGTAAAGAGGTAGGCAGGGAAGCATTCAGTGCCCCTAATTCTTTTGCAGTGGAACCATATTTATGCCCTGCCTTCTTAATAGAAAATATGACTATTTTGCCATAAGGAGTAGGGAGCCCCTTGCAGTCTTCCACCACAAATAATTGGCTTGCATTATTAAGCCACTCATGAAAGAAATAATGAAGGCACAGTTCTTTTTGCAACATGGCACCACATGTGACCTTTCATTTACAGTCCACATTCCAGGACAGGCTATCCTCACAACCACTGTACTTACTGAAATTGATCATGCAATTGCTTCAATACTAACTCCTCTAACATATGTGGGGGCCAACTCTACACACTAGCTTCTCATGTAACTTTTTTAAAATTTAAACTTACATTAGGTTTAGGGTATTTTGTTTGTTGGTTTGTTGGCTTTTTTGTTTTGTTTTTCAAGGTAAGGTCTTGCTATAGCCCAGGCTGACCTGGAATTCACTATGTACTCTCAGGCTGGCCTTGAACTTATGGAAATCCTTCTAAAGTTTAGGTGGGTTTTTTTTTTTCTATGTATTACTTACATGCTCTACTAGGCATAAAAGGAAATTCTGCACCAAACACTGTGATTATCTGAGCATACATTTTTGGGGTTATTTTTTTCTCTAGATGGTCAAACAACTAAGAAATAATATGATATCAAAACCAAACATGCAAGATCCTTTCTGGACATGTAATATCTTTTCTATGTAAACCCTTTCCTTTCCAGGTAATTCACTGTTATCCTTTAATGTTAGACTTTTCTCTCCTGATTAGATAATTTTTTTTTTTTTTACTTTCTCCCTGGCAGTCACTGTACACCAGCCCATTCAGCATTTTCACCTGGTAGAGAATCCATTTCTGAGGTTTGGGAGTCTGAGAGAACATCACTTGTAATCGTCAGCCCTTGGGCAAAAACATTCGAGTGAACTTGCCCAGAATTCAGTCCAAATGTCAGAATTGCCCAGAGGTATTCAGCAGAGAATCAAAGGGTCTCCCTCTGCAAGTACAATAGTCATATTTTTGGCAAAAACGTACTTCATATCAATTTGACTTTTATTGAGGAGCAGACACTATTTGATGATCCTCAAAAGAACTTGCTTCAACAAATTCAACTGCTGACTTGCCTTAGGCTTTCTGTTAAGAAATGATGCTTTTGGAGGCCAGTGGTCACAACAGGGACAGGAGAAGTGTCTTCTAACAGAACTGTGAAGGGCATGATGTACTGCTCAAGGTGGTCAAATATAACAGTATGAGAAGGTGAATCCTTAGGGCAGCCCAATGGGTCAAATCTGGGGTCTTCAGTGTCCAAGACTCAGAAGGCTAAAGACAACCAAGAAAAACAGAGAAAACAGACCAAGAACAGAGGAAGAGTCCTGTGTCATTGCTAAAGGTAAAATACAATGGCACATAAGGTATTATTAATGATAGTTACACCTGAGTGTGAGGCTTGCACTGAATGAGGACAGAGAATCAGCAAACCACAACCTTCATTTGCTCTTTCTATATCTGTGGACTCAGTCAACCAGAACCCAGAAAATATGTGGTTAATCTTGTCAATTTGAAGAGATTTAAAAGCACCATAGAAACAAATCCCTAGGTATCTCTATGAAACATTTTCTAGATCAGGGTGAGAGAGGAAGATCCCCCTAACTGGCCAGAGACATTCTATGGGCTGAAAGTCCTGGACTTCATAGCTTGGAGAAAGTTAGCTGAGCATTCAGCTCTCAGTTTCCTCCCTGGGGACTAAAAGTCACCAGCTTTGCTTCATGTCCTGCCACCATGTCAACCTCTCCAAGACGGACTTGAATAAGCCAAAACAAGTCCTTCCTTCCATCAGCCAATTTTTGTCAGGCATTTTGTCCCAAAAATGACAAAAGTAACCAGTAAATAAAATATCCAGGGAGTGGGGGAACCAACTGCTCCATAATTGGACAGAAGGCCCTCTCTATGGGAGGGAATACATGCCTGGTACTGAAAAACCTAAGCAAAAGTCTATGGCAGGTGAGGGCATGAGACTTAGGGGTATAAAGCCTGCTCTTGTCTGACTAAATGTATATATTATTCCCACCAAGCTGCCCTGGGGGCACTACACTTAATGTTCGTGTTCACATATTAACGCTACTCTAACTTCTGGTTAGAGAAGCTTCTCTTTTTCAGATGGCGATGACGACTGGGATCACCAAAAGGCAACATGGTGCTGAGAAGAAGGGATAGAGGAGTGCCCAGCACTGAAACACCTCTGTCACACCCTCCAAGGCTCAGGGACCATTGCGGAAGAGGGGGCGGATAGAATGGAAGAGCCAAAGGAAGGGTATGACTTCTTACAATGCAACTGCCCAGACAGAAATTGGCCTCGATACCCATGACCTTGCAGTGCCTAGCAATACCTTTGCAAGATCCTCAAAATAGAAGAAAAAGATGATGACATCAAATTAAAAGAGAGACTAATGGAGAGAGGGAGGGGATATGATGGAGATTGGTGTTCTAAAGTGGAATGGGGGGAGGGGAGAGGAGGGAAATATCATATGTTTTTTGTATGTAAGTATAGAAGGTGTCAATAAAAAAATTAATAATTTTTTAAAAATCCAGGGATGTAGACAATAAAAATACAATACACAGCTGGGAAGAGGATTTAGTCAGTAAAGTGCTTGCCATACAAGCATGAGGACCTGAGCTCAGATCTCTCATATCCATGTAAAAGTCATGTGACACATGCCTATGTTCCAGCCCTGGTGAGGAAGAGGCAGGACTGGGGCTCTAGAGCTTGATGGCTAATTCATCTACAAAAATCAGTAGCTCTAGCTTCAATGCAAGACCTTGTCTCAAAAAAGATAGAGAGGGGGCTGGAGAGATGGCTTAGTGGTTAAGACATTTGCCTGCAAAGCCAAAGGACCCAGGTTCAACTCCCTAGGACCCACGTAAGCCAGATGTACAAGGGAACACAAGCATCTGGAGTTCATTTTCAGTGGCTGGAGACCCTGGCATGCCCATTCTCTCTCTCTCTCTCTCTCTCTCTCTCTCTGCCTATTTCTGTATCTCTCTCTCAAATAACTAAATAAAAATAAAAATATTTTTTAAAAAGGTAGAGAGCTGGACAGATGGCTCAGCCCTCAGCTCTTGGGGCTCAGCCCTAAGGCATTTGCCTACAAAGTCAAACAACTCAAGTTCAATTCTCCAGTAGATATACAATGGCATATGTTTCTGGAGTTCATTTGCAGCAGCTGGAGGGTCTGGCATGCCATTCTCTCCATCTCTCTGTCTTTCTGTCTCTCTAGCCCAGGCTGACCTGGAATTCACTATGTAGTCTCAGGGTAGCCTCAAACTCACAGTGATCCTCCTACCTCTGCCTCCCGAGTGCTGGTATTAAAGGCGTGCGCCACCACGCCCGGCTAAATAACAATTTTTAAAACTAGGTGGAGAATGACTGAAGAAGACAAGTGACCTCTATCCACATGCACACACATGCACATGTACACATGCATCAGCAGACACACATACAAACATGTATACACATATGCATGCATACCACAAATACATACACACAAAAAAGAAACAATACAACAATAAAAATATGGAATTTTAAATTTAAAACATTATTTACATAGTATCTTCATTGTATTAAGTATAGCAAGTAATCTAACCATGGCTTCAAGGGTGTGGGAGGATGTGAACAGGCTCAAACATATACTGTCTCATCTTACACCTGAGACTAGAGAAGCTGTAGGGTTTGTAATACACAGTACTCTTCCACCGTGGAAGGAAGACTATTTAAAGATCCTTTTACTGATAAATGTATTCTCCAGGAAGGAAGAAACAAGTCAGCATCACAAAGGCAGTCTCATTTCCACAAGGAAGGCACAGTGTCACTAAGTTTGGTCAAAGTCATCCTAAACCAGAACCCAGAGGATCCTTTGATTCCATAAGACTTCCATTATAAACCGTGGCTGTGCACTAAGATGATCTGATGCTGGGGTTTGGAAAAGACTCTTTTCCTGGTTTTTCTTTTGGCATGTGTGTAGTATGTGTAGTGTGGTGTGTGTGCATGTGGATGTGAATTGTATAGATGCATTGGCCCTGTACCCATGTGTGTGAAGACCGGAGGAGGATGCGAGGTGTCTTCCATCACTCTTCCACATTACTTCCTTGAGACAGAGTCTATCTCACTGAGCTGCCAGTTTTTTCCAGTCAAACTAACTGACTAGTGTGTCCCAGTAATGCTCTTATCTCTGCCACCCCCCCCCATATTAGGGTTACAGGAATGTGTGACCACACCCAGCTTTGTATGTGGGTGCTAGGAATTTAATACAATCCCTCTCAGGCACTCACTCTTACACAGCAAGAGCCATCTCCCAGGCCCATGGAGAAGACTTTTGAAGAAAACTGGGACCAGAGCCAACCTCAAATCAGATGTAAGTGTACATTATAACTGCTGATCATTGCTACACCATCCAGGAGATTCTACTATGTAGCTTAAAGAGGAAAAAAGGAAGGTTCCAGGTCAGTTTCATTATAGTAGCATGAAGCACATCAATATTGCTGCAACCCTTGTCTGCCTAGCACGTGCCTGAAACCTTTTGATAACTGATATCCTACCTGCCTGCTTTTCATCAGGGGAAAAATTCACTTGTGAAATAAAACCTACTTTCCAGAAGCACAATTCACGTGTGCTTCAGCCCACCCCTCTGAAGATGGCTACGAAAATAACTTGGACCAAATCGCCTTTTTAATTTATTGAACAGTCCTCAGGGATTGCTAACATTTTGATACATCCTCAACCCACAAAATGTAAACCAAAATCAACGAGGGTTGAGCCCCATTTTATTTATAGAGGGAGTTTCTCTCCTTACTTCATCTGTTGTTCATCTGTTCCCCTAATAAGCTGCTCATCCTTAGTGATCATCCTTGCTCTGAATGGCAAATTCCTATATATCTTTCACCAAGGACAATAAACAATAGGGGTGACCATGGTGATAGATCATACTTTCATAGATAACTTGCTGTGTGCACAGCTCTGAGTCAAGCACTTTGCAGACACCCTCTCATTTAAAGCTCACAGTGAAACTGGGGCTTCTTATGCCCATTGAAAGATGTAGGCATGGCCCCTGTTCTGATGCAGCGAGGCAAGAAATCAGACCATGAAGCCTCCTTCCAGACTGAACTCTTTACCCCGACGTTAAATGGCTTTCTGAGGACTCAAATGTCATTGTGATTGTAATGCCCCTCCTCTTCCTGTCAACAGTCTGAGGAAGGTTTATTCATTGCTGTAGTATTTTCATCTCTTCCGCATCATATTTCAAATGGCACTGTAATCCATCTTGTTTAATCATACACATTCACCACTGGACAGTGAACCACATTCTATTCTATTCATCTTTGCTTCTCTTTAAGCCAGTGTGGGATCCGGTATCTACTCTGTGAGTGAATGAGTGGATGTCAAACAGTTCATTCTCCACAAGACTCCCTCCACTGATAAAACCTACGCAGTCTATTTGTCACAGAAGTCCAGTGTTCACACCTTCATTTTCTCTTCACTTTCTCCTCACTTTGATACAATAAAGAATAATGGTTCCTTAAAAAAATAAAAAGCTGAAGGGCTGGAGAGATGGTTTAGTGGTTAAGGAATTTGCCTGCAAAGCCTAAGGACCCATATTCAACTCTCCAGTTCCCATGAAAGCCAGACCCACAAAGATGAGGCAAGCGTAAGGCCTCACATGCACAGTAGGTGGTACAAGCATCTGGAGTTAGATTGCTGTGACTGAGGCCCTAGTGTACCAGTTCTTTCTCTCTCCCTCTGTCTCTTTCTCTCTCTAAAAATAAAAAAAAAAATGGAACAATCAGCTAGACATGGTGGTGCATGCCTTTAATCCCATCAATTAGGAGGCAGAGGTAGGAGGATTGCCGTGAGTTCGAGACCACCCTGAGACTACATAGTGAATTCCAGTCAGCCTGGGCTAGATCAAGACCCTACCTAAAAAAAAAAAATTTAAAAAAAAAAAAAAAAAAAAAAAAAAAGAACAATGGTTGTTTTCACACCATTCCCCACATGCTTGCACCTTTTTCAACTCCTGCAGAGGCCTCTGGATCCTGAAGGACAGTGATCACTTTCACTGCTGGAGTCAGAGAGCTTTCCTTAGAGGAGATGATGCAGAAAGAAACATGGTCCCTCTCCTCCAGGGTGTGCAAACAGGTAGGCTGAAGGAAGAGCTCCCAGCCACCATCAAGTTTTTGTGCCATTATCTGGATTGAGGGGGTAAACCAATGGCTACTTATCCCACTTCCTTCTAAATTCCAGCAGGAGGTTCTGGGAAATATAGCTTAGTCAATAAAGTGCTTGTAAGCTCAACCTCCAAGCCCCACTGAAAATGCTAAACGTGATGGTACATGCCTATAATCCCAGCTCTGGAGAGGCACAGACAGAAGGATATCTGGGGATCACTGGCCAGCCAGTTGGCCTAAATGGTGAGGTCCAAGCCAAAGAAAGAACATTATTCAAAGAAGGAATTCCCAATAATAACACTAAAGGTTGTCCTCTGTCCTCCACATGTGTGTGCACTTGTGTACATACACATACATACACACACACACACAGGTGAACATCCATAAAAGGACTCAGTCCTAGTAGGACTAAAGAAAGTTCCATGAAACTATCTCATAACAGAGCTAGTGAGTACTTCCAATGCTATGTAGACCACTTGTGTTCAATTGTTACTGTAAATAAAGGGAAAATGTGAGCATAGATTTCTAAATTGCTTAACATTAGTTTTTTAAAAGGAGCAATTTCAAATGTTCCTTGAATGTTGATTTCAAAGTTCCTTGAAATCAAGAAGGATTCACAAATCAGGAGTGTCCTGGAGTAAAAATTTAAATCATTTCAAAATCAATTTATTATCATTTCAAGCATGGACATTTTCAAACATTGAAATCATCTGCATTCTCTGAGGGGTGTCTCATTCTAGAAAAATCCTGCCAACTCCTAAGATTATAGACTAGAACCCATGGAGGCACCAGCTTCCTTCAGCAGATCTAGAACAAACTATAGAGTAGGCATTTCATCCTGAGTGTCTATTATCATAGGTACATTTCCAGATGGAAAAGAAAGCCAAGGACCTGGCAGAAGTCATATTCTCATAGCCAGGAACAAAGACTTGTGCCTCAGTCTCCCTTTAGTGGCTAAGTCTCAATTTATGCACCTGTACTTCAGGTATATAGGAACAAGATTGACTTGAATTGGAGCATCAATTGCATGACTAAAACAAGCTTCAATTGCCTTATTGAATAAAGGTCATTAAATCTAGCCAGTCATGGTGGCGCACACCTTTAATCCCAGCACTTGGAGGCAGAGGTAGGAGGATCACCATGAGTCAAGGCCACACGGAGACTGAATTCCAGGTCAGCCTGAGATAGAGTGAGACCCTACCTTGAAAAAAACAAACAAAAAAAACAAAAAAAAAATCATTAAATCTAAAAGTAATCATGAAAATTTTATACCCATTGATTTTATCCAATTTATCTTCAAAAATTTTTGAAGTTGACCCTTAAGAGTCCTGTTGTTTTTCAAACACTGTCAGAATCAAGCTTCTGCTTTTCTGAGTTTTAAAGCATCCTTGGGTATACATAAATGATCCCATTCTGATACTCATCAAAAATACATATGAAGCCGGGCGTGGTGGCACATGCATTTAATCCCAGCACTCAGGAGGAAGAGGTAGGAGGATCGCCGTGAGATCAAGGCTACCCTGAGACTACATAGTTAATTCCAGGTCAGCCTGGACCAGAGTGAGACCCTACCTTGAAAAACCAAAAAAAAAAAAATGCATATGAAACAGGGTAGGTGTGGGTATATAACTCTGGTAGAGCATTTATTCTATGTGTCTGAGGCCTTGGTTTTGATACCCACACTGAAAAAAAAAACAAAACCCACACTGAAAAAAACAAAACAGGAGTAACCTGGGAACAAGATTGTTATGCTTACTACATTGTTTCCCTTTATCTGTTAATTCATTGCCATGAAGTACTTCTTCAGTAGACAAGGGCAATGCATCAAAGCAATATTTGGAAGAGATGTGTGAACATGGACTCTTCAAGCAGAAGCACTTCAGAAAAGCTGGAAGATGAAGGTCTGGAAATGGATTCCATAAACTCTCCTTATATGTGAATTTCATAGAAAATCCTCAGCTTCCAGGGTTACTCACATGCCAGGATAAAGGTGACTTACCCTCAAGTTTTTGTACTTGCTATCAAGTCTGCCTACAATAGGCTTATTTTTCCCCTAGCAAATTCACAATCATCTTTGAGGACATAATTAATATGTCACATAGCCACAGCTAATTGTTTTCCTTTTCTGCTACTCCCAAAGCTACTTCCCACACACCTCCACTGTAGCTCATGCCTTATATAGGTGCAGCTTCTTGTTTTCACATTTGTCTCTCCCACTCCATAGAACTAGCCAAGGTATAGCCCTGCCTATCACCATGTCTATAATACAATGAGGATAAGTGCTGACACTGACTCTGACTCTTGGCAGAAGTCCTAGAGAAGAGTAATGGTGGCTTAGACAACAGTGGTAAAGGAGGTAGGGGATAAAGCAGTGGGCTCCTGGGTCCTGTGTGATATGAACAAAAGACAAGGGTCCTGACAGTGCACTGGCTT
The DNA here is from genome assembly GCA_036365145.1 of Orientallactaga sibirica. Taxonomy (NCBI): domain Eukaryota; kingdom Metazoa; phylum Chordata; class Mammalia; order Rodentia; family Dipodidae; genus Orientallactaga; species Orientallactaga sibirica. Next base: position 17,960,653 of record JAEOAD010000031.1, read on the forward strand.
GATTGTGGTAGCATTTCTGGCTGTGGAGATGATTAGAAGAAGAAATCAAGGACTTAATTTGAAACTTAATAGGATTAAAATACTTATAGACTCTCAAATACATTTTATATAGCCTGTTGGCTTTACTGACATGTAACCTATACTCCAAACTAACATGGTCAAGTTAAGAAATATGAATTTAAGAGTGACACCATGAAGAAGGTATTTTGAGACAGACATTCAATAAAATTACCAACAAAGAAATTGTACAGACAAAAATAAGACTCAAGACTGTTACTATTAGTTAAAGAAAAAGGTTAACAGTAAGAAAGACCACATGGGAAGCACTCAGTAAATAAGTTAGACCAATTCTTTTTGGCCTGCAGATACAAATTTTTGTGATTTTTATACACTTTTTATTAGTGTTAAACACGTTCCTCTGAAATTACAATTATCAGTGGTTTCCACAATGTTTTGGCATAAAAACAATACTTTAATTCCACAACACATTGTGCAGAAAAAGAATACTTTCATACCAGTAAACATCATTTTTCTCATTTATTGTCATTGTTTAACCACAGAAGTATCTTTGTTCATGCAAATATACCAGATTCACAGACAGGATGAGGCAGTTATGTGATTTTTCCAGGGCCACCTGTGAACATTCATTATTAAGCCCCTACTTTGCCTGCAATAGCATTCCTATTCCCATCCACAAACAACATAAAATAGCTTTCTGAAGAAGTTTTCTTCATTGCATTTTTGTTTGTTTGCTTGCTTATTGCTATGACCTGATCAAGCACGTCAGTTTGGATAGCAAAATTTTACCCAAGCAGGATTTCTCCATTTTCTCCTTGTCCATGGAGATTGCATAAAGTCCATGAGTACTGAATGGAATACACTCAGCAGCAGTGTTCACTGAAGTCAGTGAGAGATTCCAGCTTGATTCCTAGATAAGGAACACTGAACAGGGTAAACCTTGGGTTTACTGGGCACTTCTGTAGAGGACATGTCATTTTACAGTTGGGAATGAAAACAAGAAAACCTTTTTATCATTCCCCCAGGGATTAATTCATACTGATAATAACCTACTTTTGTCCTTCCCTTACACCTTGACATTCCAGATATTAAGGAACACTACACTAGTTTGAGCTTCTACCCCACAGTACTGATAATATATTAAACATCCACCATTCCCCTAGGACTAATGCATAGCTCTATGCCAAAAGAAGCACAAGTTGTCACTTTACTGGCCTCTTCCTTCTCCCTAGCAGCCAATACCTGGCTTAAAAAACATTCAGAAGCTAAATATTACGTGTAAAAACGTAAGTTGACAAAGAGTCATTGCCCATCAGTTGGAAACATTGATTAAAGTTTGAATGTTGTTCTGCCATTAAAATTATTTGATCTCCTAGTACCTAAGTGATAGTCTAAACAAGATTTCTCATTTAAAAAGATTAATTGAGTTTCCTAATTGCAAGTCTAGTAGAAAATGGACACAACCAAACTGGAACATTTTGTATCAGAAAGTAAAAATGTACTCCCACACCAACAGGATAGTACGTAGAAGGCAGCTGGAAGGACTGCCCACTGGAAGGTCTATATAGAGTATATAAATAAATCCTCAAAGGACTGAAATGCATCACATATGCTTTTGTGAGTTTGTGATAATTATTTGTTTTATTTATTTATTTGCAAGCAGAGAGAGAGAGAGAAGAGAGACAAACAGAGACAATGGGTGTGCCAGGGCTTCCAGCTTCTGCAAACTAACTCCAGATGCATGCACCACTTTGTTCATCTAGCTTTACATGGGTACCTGGGTAAGGCCTTTGCAGGCAAGCACCTTAAGAGCTGAGTCATTTTTCTAGCTATGATAATTGTTTATTTTTAATTAGCATACAAAGTAATGAGTTTCGTTACAGCATTTTCATACATAGCTCTTCCCTCACTCCTTTACCCTATCCTCCTGTTCCCCACTTTTACCCTTCCATCCCCAGTAGTACCTTTTCCACTTTCATGTCACAAGTGTTCTATTACTCTTTCCCCTGCCTTCCTTAAACCTCTCACCCCATAGTACCCTTTCTACTTTTATGACCTATAAACCATATTCTTCCTTTTCTCTCTCTCTGTATATATATATATATATATATATATATATATATATATATATATATATATATAATTAAAATATCAGATCCACATGTGAGAGAAAACAAAAGTATTTGTCTTTCTAAATCCAAGTTACTTTGCTTAGTAAATAATTTCCAGGCCTATCCATTTTTATACAAACTTCATGGTTTTATTTTTCTTTGCAACTGAACAAAATTGCACTTTGTGCAGAAGAGCTTAAATAATATCTCACTCTGTAGCCCAGTCTGGTTTCAGACTTACAGTGATCTGCCTCTCTCAGCCTTCTGAGTTGAGGGCTGGGATTATAGGCATGAGCCACCATGCCTGGCTAATACTTGAGAAAAAAAATGCAAGGATTATCTTTGAAAAACTCATGAGGTCACTAACTCATAATTGCTTTGAAATATGGAGATTAAAGGAAGGAATAGACCATTTATCTACCCTTTCCTTACGAACTTCACCTCAAGACAATGCGTCAGATGATGAGAGGAGGTATCTTTTTGTAGAAGTATTCAAGCTGGTTTAAAACTTAATGATAAAATTAGAGTGATATTGTTTTGTTACTTCTAATGAACTAATGGATGTAGGAAACCATCATCAATAAAGCACTAAAATCAAAAAGAAAACAGAACCAAATTTTATATACCCTCTTGTGATAGTTAAGGTGTTGTTAACTTGATCTGTTTAGTAATCCACAGAATCCCTTTGGGGTGAGTCTCGGGTTGCTTCCAGGAAGGATTAGTTGAAGGAGGAAGTCCTTCCCACTGAGTGAGCCCTTCCCCCAGAGTGGGTGGCCCCTCTCAGAGGGGGACTTTATATAAGGAAGCTCTGGTTGAAAAGAGCCCCCTTCCTTCCACTTGGCTGCCAAAGCTGCTTGCTGCCTTCCAGTGTGGATTGAAGACCAGTGTCATCTGAAGACCAGCATCAACCTAAGACGTGTGGATTGAAAACCAGTGGCACCTCAGGAAGCCTCCAGGCCTTCAGTGCCGGATCGGGACTGCTGATGTATTGGGTCACATGGACTGAGCAGCTACCACGTTCCTTGATTCTCAGGCCTGCAATTGCTATTGGACTACCCTAAGCTAATCCAATAAATTCCTTTTTTAATATAATTCATTCTAGCAGTTATGTTCCTCTAGAGAACCCTAATACACTTCTAATGGGTATATAACTACTGTGGTAGTTTGAATGGATGGCCCTAATATATTTATTTTATTAAAATTTGTAATTTAGATCTGCAGCAACCTGGCTGGAAGAGGTGTCACTGTGGGTAGACCCTAAGGTCATGCCCTAAGGTGTGGGGATGGAGTTGGAATTACATTCCAAAGATATGTAAAGTGTCTGAGCTTTGTCAGGAGTTTATGGTCTTGGGGTGGCTTTTTTTTTTTTTTTTTTTTTTTTTTTTTTGCTGTTGTTATTGTTTGTTTGGATGTGTGGAAGTGAGGCCAAATAAATTCCCATCTTCCATTAAGTGTGCCTGGTTTGGCGGTTCATCTTAGCAGCCTGAGGCTGAATGCTACAGAGTTGGTACCAGGAGGATGTAGAGTTGTTGCACATAAATCTGACCATGTGGATTTTGGTCTTTTGGAACTTGAGTGCTGGAGGAGTGAGAAATTTAATGCTTACAACTGAAAATGCCTTCTGGAGCAATAAGCCAAGTTTTATGGACTGGTCTGATGAGAGCTTTAGAATGCTAAGTGCATTTGAAAATTGAAAATTGCATTTGGATGCTTGGCTTATGAACTTTATAGGGAGAGAAAAAGACTACAGAGAATTTTGTTGGAACTGGGATACTGCATAAGGGATGGCTGCATTATGCTGCCCAGGTCCAGAGAGTTTGATCAAGGTTAAATTTGCAATGGACTGATGTGCTTGGCTAAAGATATGGCCCAAATGCTTTAAATTAAAATAATAGAAAGGAAACCTGAGAAAAGACTATGATAGAAATGAAAATCCTTTCAGAAAGAGTTGACTGGAGAAGGAACCTACTCTTCAAGGTCACAATTTATTTCATCCCTGAATTAAGAATATGGTTGTGTCTTGTACACCTTGTATTATCTTCAAAAACATAAAAAATTCATGGAGTGGGTGAAGTGTACACAGTTTCAGGAGCTGCTGCTGACACATGGCATGAGGCAGGGCCTGATGATCTTGATAGTCTGTCAAAGCTATTGGAAAATGGACCATGATTTATATGGAGACCCAAAGGTGTTTTGGATAAACCATTACTGTGCAAGGGCTACCATGGAGGTTGTTGGCTAGGGATTAATGTTTTCCCTGGCTACCCAGCCCAGCTGGAGGGGCAGAATTGGAAAATCCAGAGACTGTCAGTCACTGGTTATATCAGACTTGAACTTGTTTGATGGTTGTTGAGTTTGCATTGCTCCAGTCTCTCCTGTTATGCCTTATAGTAGTTAGAAATGATTATTCTGTACCTTTATATGCCAAAGGTATATAACTTGTTTTGATTTTACAGGACTCAGAACTAAGAGACAATCTTAAACCTCAGAGGCGACCTGAGACTTTGGGACATTCTTAAGTTGGTAAAGACTGTGGGGACCTGTACAATTGGACTAAGTGCATTTTATAATGTGAGATGGTTACAAATCTATTGAGGGCCAGGGGCAGAATGTAATAGTTTGAATGGATAGCCCCAATATATTCAGGATTTTATTAAAGTTTGTAATTTAGATCTGTAGCCACCTGGCTAGAGGAGGTGTCACTGGGTGGATCCTAGGGTCCAACCCTAGGGTGTAAGGGTGGATTTGAAATTCCAGCCTAAAGATATGCAAATTGCCTGAGCTTTGCCTGGAGTTCCTAAGTATGCTTGCTTATGGTTCTAGTGTGGCTTGTGTTTTTTCTCTCTTGGATCTGTGCTCCAATCTCTGAAAGCAGGCCAGCTTCTTCTGCCATTATAAAACTTCCCCTGGATCTGTAAGCTTCAAATAAGTTCTTTTCTTCCATAACTGTGCTTGGTTTGGAGGTTCACTGAGCAGCCTGAGACTGCCTGCTACATACACTATTAAAAAATGAAAAATAAAAACTCCTGAAAAAAATGAATCTGGATGAGCTCATTCTAGAATTGTCATTTTATAAAAAATGTAGGTTTATTAGAACATATCAAATTAAAGCAAAAAGAATGTAGTGATCAACAAATTTGTATAGAAAACAACAAAAGTGCTACCAAAATGTGAAACAGTGATGAGTGCAATGAACTTTTAACACTGGCCTACACATAGTAAGCATAGAAATTACAAATAAATATTTAGAAATATTTATAGGAATTTTGACATTACAATTTAACATCCAAAACCCTGGTCAGTGGACACTTTTCATCAAATACAGCACAAACTTGTTAATGTCACCCAAATTCACATCTAACTGAAGTAATGAATCATATGTTCTGTGAACTATTTATTAGTCAAAAGCAATATATTCTGTTATAGCTTAGGTTAGTTTGAGTGCAGTTTGTATAAAGTCTTAAATATATTTCTTTCATCTGAAGAAAATTTAGGGTTAGAAAAGAGATTGCTTATTGCTAACACATGAAGGCTAAGGTGGGAATAGGGAAAAAATGACTTACAAGGAGCCTAGAAGAAACTTTTAAGGTAACAAGGATGGTTGTGATTTAATTATGCAGATTGTTTCATTAGGTATACAAAAATGTCAAATTCATAATATATTCTTTAAGTATATACAGTTTATTACCAAATAAGTAGCATCCAAAAAAAAGCCATAAATTTTTTTTAAATGCAGAAAATTTTAAGATATAAGTATTTTTGTTTAAGATGTATAAGTTTAAGATATATAAAACTGGAGCCGGGCGTGGTGGCATGCCTTTAATCCCAGCACTTGGGAGGGAGAGGTAGGAGGATCACCATGAGTTCAAGGCCACCCTGAGACTACAGAGTGAATTCCAGGTCAGCCTGAGCTAGAGTGAGACCCTACCTTGAAGAAAAAAAAAGATATATAAAACTGCAAAGAACATCATTCCCATATTAACAAGAGAATAGCTTGATGGCCCACAAGAGTAATTTCTTGAACTGGTCATACACCTGTGCTCACTAAGCTACCAAGTGAATGATCTTCCACAAGGACAAGTCCTTCCAAAGAGATAGAAGGCAAACTTCTCAACCTTAGCCTTCTTGAGAAAGAAGAAGTGGGCATCATACAAGCCTATAAGTGGAAATCATACAAATGGATCCTTCACATCCAGTACCGTGTTAGCCTGACAGTATGGAGTATGTGGGGGCTGCAGACAAAATGGAAGTTTGCTATTGTTCATGGCTCTGCCTTCTCTAGAGAGATACTGCCAGCAGGACAGAAGACTGGAAAAAGGCTGCTTCAGAGGAACAGTAATCACATTTGGACATTTGGTACAGTGGACATTTTAACAATATTGATTCTCCAAATCCATGAAAATGAGATGACTTTCGACATTTGTGCCCTCTTCAGGTTCATCAATGTTTAACAGTTTTTATTGTGGGGTTCTTTCACCTCTTTTGTGAAATTTATTCCTGTGTGTCTTTTTAGCTATTTATAAGTCAGGCTGTTTCCTTGATTTCTGTTTTGGATATTTCACTATTAGAGAATAGCCATGGTATTGATTTTTGTGTGTTGCCTTGGCATCCTTCAACTTTGGTAAAGTCATTTATTAGTCTAATAATTTATGGTGGAGAGTTTGGGTTTTCTATGCATGATCATATCATCTGCATTAACTGTTTGGCTTTCTCTTTTCCAGTTTGGATGTCTTTCATTTCTTTCTCTTGCCTGATTGTTCCAGCTTTCAACACAACGTTGAACAAATATGGTAAAAGTAGGCATCTTCGTCTCATTCTAGATCTTAGAGAACACTTTCAACTCTTCCCCACTCAGTATAATGTTTACTGTTAGTTGATAATATTATGGTCTTTATTATATTGAAGTATTGTCCCTCTATACCTAAGTTGCTCAGTGTTTTTTTCATGGAGGGATTTTTAATTCCTTTTCTGCATCTATTGATAATTATCATGATTTACCTTTCATCCTGTTGATGTATTGCTTCATGTTTATTGATTTGCATATGGTGAACCATCCATGCATCCTGTAACCCCATTTACTCATTGTGAATAATCTCTTTAATATGCAATTGGATTTAGTTTGATAGTATTTTGTTGTGTATTTTGCATTATTGTTAATAAAAGATTTTACTTGTGAGTTTGTGTGTGTGTGTGTGTGTGTGTGTGTGTGTGTGTGTGTGTGATGTCTTTAACTGGCTTGATAGCAAATTAATTTTAATTTACCCAATCACCAATATTTACAAATGAAATGATATAAAATCTGACATTTGCTTCAATATAATCACTGGAAGAGAGAGTAAGGAGTGACAAGAACAGGTGGAATCAAATTAACCAGGAGTAATCATGGTCAAAAGCTGGATGATAGGGCTGGAGAGATGGCTTAGCAGTTAAATGCTTGCCTATGAAGCCTAAAGACCCCGGTTCGAGGCTCGATTATCCAGGACCCACATAAGCCAGATGCACAAGGGGGTGCATGCATCTGGAGTTCGTTTGCAGTCGCTGGAGGCTCTGATGCACCCATTCTCTCTCACTCTCTCTCTCTCTCTCTCTTTCTCTCTACCTGCCTATTTCTGCATCTCTCTCTCTCAAATAAATAAATAAAAATAAAATATTTAAAAAAATTAAAAAGCTGGATGATAGACACATGGAAGTTCATGATACCGCTCTGCTTTTGTGTGTATTTCACATTTTCCTTAAGAAATTGAAATTCGATCTTTACCAAATGGGAAAGACTCTATGTTGCATTGCAGTGCATCATGAACAAATAGGAGAAATGTATAGGCAATGCACATCTACCCAGTCATACATATCTCCTAGAGGTATTCATAGAGACCAGAAGCACCAGGAGTGAGGGGAGAGCACTATGGGATGAATAGCACCTGGATCCCCCGACTGAGTAATGAACCTCTGTGCTTAGGCCTTGAAGCTCAACAAAGCCTGAGATTCCTTTGTGACCAGTCAGAAGTAAAGGGACCTTGGAATTGAACCTTGTTCGGCCACTGTAGCAGGCATCACTTAGGAGAGAACTTTATATTTATAATTTTTAAATAAATGTAAGTTTATAGAAAGTACTAACTACATAAACTTGAAGAGGTTATTATGACCTCTGGGGTTTTCTTTTCCTTATACACATATATATTCATATATATATGAATTATTACGAGAATAAAATGACATAGTACATGTCAAGCCTTTAGCATATATTAAATGTTCAAAAGAGGGCTGGAGCAATGGCTTAACAGTAAAGGTGCTTGCTTGCTAAAGATCCAGGTTTGATTCCCCAAGACCCACATAAGCCAGATACACAAGGTGGTGCATACATCTGGAGTTCGTTTCTAACTTAACGAAGTTGTGTGAGGTGATCTTCACTACCACCTTAAGGAAAAAGGAGGCATCTTCTATGAAATTAATTAGAGCAGGACTATATCAGAAAAAGAGATGTGGTCTTCTTGAAAAGTACTGGGACAGAGAGAGAGAGAGAGAGAGGGATAGAGGAGGGAGGGAGAGAGGGAAAATAATCTCCAATTTTGTTAATAAAATCATAATCATGTGTGTGTGTGTGTGGTGTGCATGTATGCATGTTCATATGTTGAGTGCAGGCACACATGTGCCATGGCTCTCATGTAGAGATCAGAGGAAAGGTTTTGAGCATCAATCCTCAGAATCCACCTTGTTTTGAGGCAAGGTATCTATTTCATGCTGCTGTTGTTGCTCACTGCTGCTGCCCTCCAGCCTACCTGGTCTGCAAGCTTCAAAGCTCCTGTCTCTGCCTCCCATCTCACCATCAGCAGGCTGGAATTATAGCTGCCTACTTTGGCTTCTGCTTTTTACATGGGGTCTGGAAATCTAAACTCAAGTACTCAGGCCTGATCCGTCTTCCCAGCCCCTAAAGTCACAATCTTATATTTTGAAGTTTGATAAAAGATCTAAGTTCACCCACTAATAAAATGTGTCCACTAGGGATGGAGAGATGGCTTAGCTGTTAAGGTATTTGCCTGCAAAGCCAAAGGACCCCAGTTTGATTCTCAATGACCCATTCTCTCTCTCTCTCTCTCTTTCCCCTTCTCTTTCTTTCTCTCTCCCTCTTTCTCTCAAAGATGATAAAATATACAAAAATTTTTTTTAATGGGGACACATGCATCTGGAGTTCATTTGCAGTGGGTGGAAGCCCTGGCGTGCCTATTCTTTCTCTCTCTCTCTCTCTCTCTCTCTGTCTGTCTCCCTCCCTCCCTCCCACCCTCCTTCCCTGTCTCAAATAAATAAATAAAAATAAAAAAAATATTTAAAAAAAAAAAAAAAAAAAAATACTTTTTTCCAAAACCAAAATATTTACAAATACTTTCCTTCAAAATGAGCAACTGTAATTCATCATTAATAGACTGAATCACAGGGACAAGCAGTGGTTTAGTCATCTCCAGAGATTTCCACAATTAAAAATTCTTTCAAAACAAGCTGTAGGCAGACCTCTTCTTGATAATAGAATGACCTCTGCATTTTCATAAATATTCTGTAATTATTACCATGCTAGACCACTATAGTTTATCATATAATAACAATAATGATAACAACAATAAAACCAGAAATTAGAAGTAAAAGAAGAACACATGCACGCACACACACGCACACACACACACACAGACACACACACACAAGCCCCATGTGCTATGGACAGCTTTATTGCCTGATTCTTTTTGCTGCCTCCAAGACATAAATAATTTTTAGATGTAATGTTTTCTTCTGAAAATATTCTCAAGCATTTGACAGATGCTGATGCATGTTTGCTAACAAGAGCAGATAACAAAATGACAGACTAAGTAGCCAATTAATTTTTAACAGAAAAACTCAGAAATATTAATTCCTAGAACGTTTGGGGAGTTGCAGGGTCTCTAGTTACACATGGAGTAGACTTGCTTTCTCCTGGTATAAGGCCAGCTAGTTGGCTAGAATGACCTGTGCTGATATCAAGCGCATGGACATTCCCCATCTGAACACTGAGTAGAATAGCTGTCCTCCCTCACCACCTGGTGCCCTGTGGCCACACAGAAGGAGAAAAAAAAAAGAATAAGAAGGAGAAAATGGAAATGGTGCTATGCAGACATCTTTCCCCTTCTTCTATTCTTTCCTCCCCCACCCTCAGCTCTCCCCTGCAGTCGTATGGGAATAGGTGAAGAAAGAGCAGCCTGGTGGATGAAAAAGGAACCTGAACTCTGCATGGAGGACATACTACGGGATGCTTTGGCTCACCAAGAAGCATCCTACCAGAGGAAACAAGCCAGCCCTGCCAGTGTCAACGCATCTTTATTTTCGTCCATCTTTGATGGAGTCTTCTGCTCTCAACCTTATGCCAAAGTTCATAAAATTTAGTGTATGCCCTTAGAAAGTGAAAACCAATCATTATGACGCTTCACTCAACTATTGTAGTCTATTTCACTTAATGAGCAACATATTTTCATGAGAAAATTCACAATATATTGAAACTACCTTAGCAGTTTAAAGAAAACTAAAATAGAAAGGCTGTAGCTTATTTTAACTTCCCATTTAGAATTTGTTTTTCACTGAAAAGGGAAAATTTTTTTTGCATACAGGATTTCAAAGTTTATGAAAATTTTAAAGATCTACTAACATTCTGGTCAGCAAGTGACAAGTGAAACAGAACTAAGGAAAACAAGTCATGGTCTAGGCCTGCAACTTCCAGCCATAGGCTGGTTGTGGCCCTTCTCAACATCTGAATTCTAAACTAAGCAGAAATGTTCTGTGTGTCTCCTTTGCAATAGACTACTGTGTGGCTGTTACAGTTTGAACATGAAATATCTCCCACAGGCTCATGTGTTGAATGCAGTTAGTGTTGCTGTTTGGGAAAGCTGCAGAAGCTTTAGCAAGGTAGAGCCTAGCAGGAGGAAGCAGATCCTTGGGGTGTGCCTTTGAAAGTTAGGCCTGGATGGGGATTCCCAGGTTCCTGTCTTGTTCTCGGCTATCTCTAATCCTGAGGTAAAGAAACTGTGTTGCCATACACCCTCACCCCCATAACATTCTGTGCAAGTGCATGGTGGCCAAGCATCCTCTGGAGCTGTTATTAAAATGAATCTTGAGCTGGGGAGATTGCTCGGTGGTTAAAGGCACTTGCTTGCAAAGCCTGATGGCCCATGTTCAATTCCTCTGTACTCACATCAAGCCAGGTGAATGTGATACATCTGGAGGTTGTTTGCAGTATCAAGAGACCTTAGAGCACCCATTCTCTCCCGCTCTCTCTCTCCTTGCAAATAAATAATAAATAAATATTTTATAAAATATAAAATAAATCTTTCTTCCCTTAGGTTGCTTCTGTTAGGCATTGTGGGCATACTTGTGCAGACCTAACCAATACAGTGTCAAACATCTGCTCCAACAATCACTTGCTGAGCAATTCTGGACAAAGACATAGCTTCTTTGACCTGCTGATTCCTTGACTATAAAACAGGGGAAACAGTCTCCACACCATGGTATTGGGGGAGGAGAAAGCAACAAAACACAATGACAAGCAGGTGCTACAGCTGCTGGCATCCTGCAGAAACTCCAACCAGGGTTATTAATGACCTCTCCCTATATAAGTTTGAAAGATGGCGCAGATACCCTTGCTTTGTCCCAATCTTAATTCTGACGTCAGCTGAAAGTTTTTCTTGGTTAAATAGATTCTTCTTTGACATGGGAGCCAATATCTCCCTATATTATAAGAACCAGATGAACAATGTATGTCAGCTCCTCATAAGTTTGAGATTATTCTACCTTAGCTACTGGCATTCATTAAACCCCAGAAAGCCAAGGAACAATTCAATAAAAACTATACAGTAACATCTCTGATGTGACCATCCCAACCTTATAAATTGAGACTAATTTTCACTAATTAAGTGGACATGTATCCTTCACTTATGACTAAGTCTCCTTTTAGAAATTGATGATTCATTCAAAGACAAATATATGTTTGCATATCTAAAAGAACTGTAATTTTCAAAAGCCACAGTCAGTTTTTTTGTTTGTTTGTTTGTTTTTATCAACAGTCCTCTAGAGGATAAATTTTGAGGCAAGCTTGGAGTTCTCAGTTGTGGGATACCCAAGATCCCTTCTGTATCTGACCACTGGCCTGTGAGTGTCTGCTTAGGGAGAAATGGATGTGATTTAAAAAAAAAAAAAAAAAAAGAATGTAACTTGTCTCTTCATTGTCTCCTTCTTAAAGTCACAAGCAACATTCGCCTATCCATACCTCGAAACTTCGGTACTTTCTACTCTCTTCTTGCCCTGATGAAATTTTACTTTCAAATTTACATATTTTACCCCTTCTCATATAGTTGGGAAGAAAAAGCTCTTCTTTCCTTAGAAAGGAGGGAATCTCTTTGAAGTTTCCATTTTCATCTGTGTTTCAGAAACCTCCCTGCCCTCAAGAGTAATTTTAAATTCAAAGAGAAACTTGTTTGATAGGGCTCTGCCTGCTTTTGCGTGTGTGTTAGGAGAGGGAAAAAACTTTTTAAATAATGATCAAACAGGGATATAAGACCACTATAATTAGCTAATTCAATACCATGCTGTCCAAGTGATGCCTGCGTTGAGTTTTCAACCTTCATGAGGCCATGTCTTCATGACTTTATAAAATTATCCATTTTCGCTCAAATATTCTGCCTTGATAGCTATTTCTGCATGATCAGTGAAATAGTTAGGCCACTGCTGTGGTTATTAAGAGAAAAGTGTGATAATTGGCAGTTGTGATTCAGAAATTTGTAGCCCACTTAAAGGAAGGAGGAAAGGATACAAGAGCCACCACTCTCCTGCAGCACCTAAGGAAAAGCCTGATGCTGATATCTCAGCAACAAGAAATCCTTCCACTGCACTGGACAAGGGAAATGTGACCTTCCTGGCAGGGAGCAGAGCTCTGCTAGACCAAACACCCTCCCAGCACCTTGGCAAAGCCCTAGGGGCAAGCTATCCAAGCCAGCCATGGGAGCCAGTGGATGGGAATTTGCAGGCATGCTGGAAGTTGTTCTGTTTCACCATGAGCAGGGGAACCTCAAGTGAATGACCAGTGCTGCATAATTATAGGCAGTGACCCCAAGGCTTCCCCACACCAGGCCTGCATGCACCCGGAAACCAGAATTTGTTTGGACTCAAAGCTGACAACAAGGGACACTAAAAGAGGATGACAAAAGCAGGAGTGCAGAATGGGAAATACCTGTAAGTCTATGGCACCTACAGTGATCACAGTTGAGATGTTTTATTAAGACCTGGGCACCCAGCCCTGGCCAGCTGCACACTTTTTGAGTGGAAAATTGCTGTATTTCTGCTCTTCTTGGCCTGTAAGGATGTGGATTCAGGAACATTCTTGAAACTATGTAAAGACAAAGCTTCCAGCTAAAGAGAAACACCTTGTTTACAAGCCACAAAAAAAAAATCTCCCTCCTCCATTTCGTGCCAATTTTCCACCAAAGGCTGGAACTCTCAAATCATATATTAGTTTTAGAGCCACATTTCCTGAGACCAGCATCTTTCTGTCTCCAAAATATCAGCCTCCATTTGAATTCTAGAAATTTGCTGGTCAGTTCCCCTATTTGCTTTTTCGTGTAGCCTGCATGTGAGGACACCCTTCCTAAAAGTCTATGCCCCTGACCTACTATATTTTCTTAACCTCTCCTCTCTCCCTGAAGTGTTAAAAGGATATATTCTACTCTAACACCTATTTCTGTCTACCCACCCTTCAGGTATTTTCATCCCCATTTGTAAGGCACCCAGCCTGCACCTCCATTCGATTTTCCTTACCCAGCTTAAAAATGGTCTCATTCTAATTACCGTTTCAGTTTTCATATATTTTTCCCCTAGAGATGTTTCAATTAGTGTACTTTTTCATGCTGCCTGTCACCTCTGAGCAGTAAGGTGGGTCTAACTCCATCCAAAACCTGCAGAAAATAAATGAGGAGCCATTCTGGGCAGCCAGGCTGAAGGTGGGGTTACATTACAAACTAGCACACCTTTAATTGATGATAAATGGACAGGAAAGCTGCCTTACTAATACAGCATCCCAGACGCAGTGGCCACACAGTGTCCTTTCATTACTCACAAGTAGAGCAGCAGCAGCACATACAGCTCACAGCTCAAGCCTGGCTGAGGAATTTCTAGGGAGAGAGAGAGAGAGAGAGGAAGAGAGGAAGAGAGGAAGAGAGAGAGAGAGGAAGAGAGAGAGAGAGGAAGAGAGAGAGGCTAATTAGCATTGTTCTGGTCAAAGTCAGAAGTTAACTCACTCTTCAAGACCACAGCTGAAAATGCCATTTGCTGTCCCTGTAATTACACTTATAGGTAATTATACCCATGGAACTCAGCAAGTAAAATGAAGGTAGGGATTTCTCACCTATTGCATAGCTCTTTGAATTCTATTGCTGCCAAAAAAAAAACTTAAACAAAAATAAAGGCATCTACCACCATATGTCTCTTACATTAATGAGTGCCTCATTCTCTTAGGCTTCTCTGGAGGGTCTTTGATATTTCACTGTCCTGGGATCCAGAGTCCTTACCTGTGCTGTTGATCCATTCACTCTCCTGGGATCCAGAGTCCTTACCTGTGCTGTTGATCCATTCTCTCTCCTGGGATCCAGAGTCCTTACCTGTGCTGTTGATCCCTCACTCTCCTGGGATCCAGAGTCCTTACCTGTACTGTTGATCCCTCACTCTCCTGGGATCCAGAGTCCTTACTTGTGCTGTTGATCCCTCACTCCCCCGGGTTCCAGAATCCTTACCTGTGCTGTTGATCCCTCACTCCCCTGGGTTCCAGAATCCTTACCTGTGCTGTTGATCCCTCAGTCTCCTGGGATCCAGAGTCCTTCCCTGTACTGTTGATCCCTCACTCTCCTAGGATTCAGAGTTCTTATTTGAACCTCACAGAATACAGAAACCCACAGAAGGATCTTTGGATTTCAAAGCATATCTGCTTTGGTCTATCAAGGCAAGTTGTCAAGTACAGGGAGAGGGCATGTCACTTTCCCTTGTCTTCTCTTTTTGTGGTTTTTCGAGGTAAGTTTTCACTGTAGCCCAGGCTGAACTGGAATTCACTATGTAGACTCAGGGTTACCTTCAACTCAAGGTGATTCCTCTACCTCTGCCTTTGGAGTGCTGGAATTAAAAGCAAGTGCCACAACCCTCTAGCACCTCACTTTTCTTGTCTCCTTGACAATGTACCATTTAGATCTCAGTATCTCATTGTTTTTAATGGAAACCAATATGCATCCCCTTAACTCTCTTCTGTCTTCCTAAGGACCATCAGGAGCCATGCACACACAGAATCGCTATTTAGCACCTCTCTCACTGGCAATAGACACGTTTCCTGGATGGCAGACACCAGCATGGGGTTTTTGAGCAACAGTCTTGGCCAGGCTGAACAGGCTAGAGTCCCAGTCCACAGGCATGGGGCAGATTTCTACTATTTCCTGGAGGATCCAGCAAAGTTCCCACAAAGTTTAGTAAATAAGTCCTTCAAGAAGTCTTAGGGCATGGTGCCCACTGATGATTTCTCTGGAGATTAGAAAGGAGCCAAAGTCATATTTGGGGTTCCTGTGTGTATTCATTTCCTTCTCTGCTCCACCATCTCTTGCTTTCTCTTGGGATCCTCACTGTCAAGATGATTAGCTCCTGCCCATCCACACACACTCCAGTACCACCTGGCTCTGTAAGCCTGTCATTTGACAGTAAAGTTTCCCTGTCTCAATCCCCACCTGCCTTGCTTGTTAGTCCTGCAAAGCCACGTCCAAGCCCCCAGGGGGCAGTCTTCACCCAGTGGCCAGCCTCTGTCTCCCATTTACTCCTGCTGAGCCATGCCCAGGAAGACATCCAGAATTAAAAATAAAATCTCTCTCTCTCTCTCTCTTTCTTAAATAAATAAATAAAATATTTTTAAAAAATAAAATAATAAACATCTCTAATTGCACATTTACAGGGATATTATTTGTAAAACTTTCTCATTGGTCAATTTGGCAGGTTGTATTAAGACTAATAAAAATACTGACTGAAACTTTCATGAGAAAATAATCTTAAATTCAGAAGAATGTTTGATACAGTGTGGTAATGTTATATGGAACAGCCATGACAACAGAGAAAATAAAGTGCTCAAAATTGGAGAACATTGAAGCTAACAAGTGGCCCATTCACTCAATGGATTATTTCTTTTGTCTTTTTACTTCCATAGATACATACAATATACCATGATCATAATCTCCTCCCACCATTCCCCTTTTCCTCTTCCCAAATCCCCCCTCCACTGAATCCTTTCTTCTTTCTAACTAGTCTCTCTTCTATTTTGATGTCAGGTCTTGTGCAGGTAGTTCAGCCACTGTGAGGTCATGAGCATCCAGGCCACTTTGTGTCTGGATGACAGTATTGTAAGCAGTCCTCCCCTTCCTTTGGCTCTTACATTCTTTCTTCCACCTCTTCTGCAATGGCCCCTGAGCCTTGAAGGGTGTGATAGAAATGTCTCAGTGCTGAACATTCCACTGTCACTTTTTCTTAGCATTATGGTGAGTTTTGAGTCACCTCAGTGGTCACCGCCATCTGAAAAGAGAAGTTTCTCTAACCAAAAGTGAGAGTAGGGCTGGAGAGGTGGCTTAGAAGTTAAGGCATTTGCCTGCAAAGCCAAAGGATCCCAGTTTGATTCTCCAGGATCCACGTAAGCCAGATGCATAAGGGGGCACATGCATCTGGAGTTCATTTGCAGTGACTGAAGGCCCTAGCGTGCCCATTCTCTCCCTCTCTCTCTCTCTTTCTCTTTCTCTCTTTCTTTCCCTCTTTCTCTCTCTCAAATAAATAAATAAAATATGTTTTTTAAAAAAGTGAGAGTAGGGCTGGAGAAATGGCTTAGCGTTTGCCTGCAAAGCCAAAGGATCCCGATTCGATTCTCCAGGACCCACGTAAGCCAGATCCACAAGGGGCACATGCATCTGGAGTTCATTTGCAGTGGCTAGAGGCCCTGGTGTGCCCATTCTCTCTCTCTGTCTGCCTCTCTTCTCTCTCTCTCTGGTTGCAAATAAATAAATAAAAATTAAAATAAAAGAAAAAAGTAAAAAGAGTACTATTAATATATGGGCATAAACAATTTAGTGAACATAATATATGAATTTAGCCACACAACAATAGTAGTTACCCCCTTAGGGCTTATGACCTCCTCGGTCATAAGTTTTTGGCTAGGTTTTAAGTACCAGGCATGAATTTTTACCCGTGAAACAGGCCTCAATTCAATCAGAGAGCAGTTGTTTGCCCCCCAAAACAGACATGCCACCATTACTTGTTGCCTTTGGCCTGGCTGGCCAGCTATAAAACTTGCAGGGTCCACTGCTTGTTAACACTAATGATGACTTTTCTCTTCCCTAAAAGGCTGCATGCTACATAGCTCTTTCCAGCATCCTGACAGCGAGTTGACAGGGAGGAGGCTTCCAGCTCACCTTCAGCTCCATTTCTCACTGTCCTAAAGCTCAAGCATGTGGAGTCTTCAATAGGGTCTTATCATCTAGTTCTGGTCAACAACCAAAAGCCTTGGTAAAAATCTGTAATGTTTCGGGGTACCAGAGGTCACCTTGGCTAACAACTTACTAGAAGATATCCCACCCCTGGCACTGAAATTTTTAATAACCATTTATGGCTTCTGGGCACATTATCAACCTCCACAGGATACTCCTGCCCAAATTATCTCTTTTTAACATCATATATATATGAAGTAACTTTCCATATGGCTTATTTATAGCATCTTAAATTTTGATTGACCCTCCTTCCACACACTCCTCTCCTCCATTTGATGCATTTTTATGTGACCATTAGAAGGGGTGGTTGAGGAGACTGCAAAACCTGAACAAGTGGTTATAATAGTAAGGTGTTTTCTTAAAACAGAATATAAATCAGAAAAATGGTCACCAAAAGTCACACAAAAATATTAAGAGTTTAAAAATTACTGGGGCTAGGGAAATGGAATGGCTCAGAGGGCTGATTTTATTATATGTACATGTGTATGCACATGCTTAAAGAGGCCAAATGACAACTTTGGATGGCATCTTTCAAAAGTGAAAGCATGCAACATCATTCACTACCCAGCCCCGTGAGCATCTCCTGATCACTCACAGTGGAAATCCAAGGTCTAGACCATGACCTCTCCTTCTGGCCTTCTCACTCCTGCCCCCCTCATTCCATCTGAATGGTCCTGGGGACCTAGAATCTGAAACCCTCATTTTTCTCAGCTCCCATGAGCCAGGATCACCAGGTCCCTTTACCAATGACAAGGCCACCCTGAACATAACTACTGCAGTGATTACCCTGAGAACCCTCCCAACACAGCATAACTGTCGGTCCTCCATGGAGTCACTGCCCTCCTCACCTCTAGGACTCTTCCCCATGAACTTGAACTCCCAGCCTTGCTCCCTGCTGCTAGGAAATTGCTGGTCCACTGAACGATGAGTCTGTTCCTGTTCAATGATGTCCTTTTTCTGGACCCTGGGGTGTTCAGAATTCCCAAGAAGTGGAAGCTCCTGGGTAGTGCCTTAATCAGAGAGGCTGCCTGAGTCTTGCTGTAGACTCAGTTTGTCTAAACATCAGAGACATGCTGAGGTAGCTGTTGTGCAGATGGTCCACATAGGGAAGAGCTGTTCATGCCTTGAATTATGATCCAAAGACGGAGCAAAAGGAGGTCTAGCTCTCCCCTGTTAACCTTCCTTGTGTCCTGGATACCTGGTCCAGAATCCTCAGAAAGAAAGGTGGGCCTCATTGGATTGAGTCTCGAGTGGGAAAAGGAAGGAATCTCGATCTGAACTGCTTGGCCCAACTCTTCCTGTTGGTCTTCATTCAAATGTCATCTCCCTACCAGCCTGCATTTCTTTGATGCACAACCCTGTTCTCTTTTTCACAGCATTCAGTGCCCTGCTGTTACTAACTGAGCCATCTCTCCAGCCCTCACAGATCACCTTGCAGGAAAAATTGCTTGACTTCCCTTCAGAGGCTTCATGGAACAGTCTGCATGAGTCAGGAGACCAGCCTACGGGATGTCAAGGACCCTGCACTCAGTGGCCACGGCATTCTTTCAAAATAAACATTGAATCACTCCTTCTCTTTTTTTTTTTTTTTGTTTGTTTTTCGAGGTAGGGTCTCACTCTGGTCCAGGCTGACCTGGAATTAACTATGTAGTCTCAGGGTGGCCACGAACTCTCGGCGATCCTCCTACCTCTGCCTCCCAAGTGCTGGGATTAAAGGCGTGCGCCACCACGCCCGGCTCATTCCTTCTCTTAATAGTCAACATTCCCAACACACACCCATTTTGGCTGGAACATTTTTCTTTCGTGTGTGTGTGTGTGTGTGTGTGTGTGTGTGTGTGTGTGTGTGTGTGTTGGTTTGATTCCTCATAGACTTATGTGTTCTGAATGCTAGGTACCCCGCTGGTGGGAACTTGGGAACTGAAGCCTCCTGGAGGCAGTGTATTGTTGGAGATAGGCTTATGGGTGTCTTACCAGCATCCCCTTGCTGATGATTGGCACACTCTCCTGCTACTATTTTCTACCTGATGTTGCCCAGTAGGTAATGTTCACCCTTTGCTCATGCCATCATTTTCCCCTGCCATCATGGAGCTTCCCCTCGAGGCTATAAGCCAAAATAAACCTTTCCCTCCCACAAGCTGCTCTTGGTCAGGTGTTTTCTGCCAGGAACGTGAGGCTGACTGCAATAGTGTGGTATGCTTGCATGTGTTTATGGATGTGTGCATGTGCGTACACTCATGTATGCATATGCACATGTGTGCATGTGTGTGGAAGCCAGAGGTCAGCATCAGGTCTCTTCCTTAGTCTCTCTCCATCTAAGTTTTTGAGGCAGGGTCTTACACTGAACTTACAGCTCACTGAACCAACAAGCTTCAGAGATCCTCCTGTCTCTGACACCCCAGCACTAGGATTACAAGCATGCATCACCACACCAGGCATCTTTACATGGTAGCTAGGTCGTCATGCTTACATGGCAAGCATGGCCCTATATCCCCAGCTGTGGATAGGGACTTTTAATTGAAGATCTGCTAAGTGCCAAGCCTGT
This sequence comes from Orientallactaga sibirica, assembly GCA_036365145.1. Classification (NCBI taxonomy): domain Eukaryota; kingdom Metazoa; phylum Chordata; class Mammalia; order Rodentia; family Dipodidae; genus Orientallactaga; species Orientallactaga sibirica. The sequence continues at coordinate 17,980,881 of JAEOAD010000031.1, forward strand.
GTGCTAGGTGCTGAGTAGACACCACATGAGTAAACACTGGCCCGTGCGGAGTGTGCAATTTAGTGGGAACACAGATAACAACCAAAGGATAAAAAACAAAACGTCTGGAAATACCATAGAAGCAGAGCCAGTGAGACTATTGGGAATCCAGATAGTCCTTCTAAAACATGGATTCTGTCTTTCCTGGCTGTGACTCAGGACAGCAGCAGAGATGTGCAGCCCCAGCCACATTTTGGTAAGGACAAGATTACTCTTGCCCACAGGGACATGACAGGAGGGATCTTCATAGACATTAAAAGTCAGCATTGTCCCCATACCTACACTGCAACATGTTAGTGGCAAAAAAGTTACCAGAATGTCTTGGGGGAGGGACAGAGAACAAAAAAAAAGTAGGATTTACAAATCTTGACCATTTCATTCATTAAAGAATGTCATAATCATATGCTATTTTTGTTTCACTTTACAGTAAAGATGTAGATTTAATAGGCTGGAAGTCACAGGATTTTCTGATTTTGGGGGGGCCATAAATTTTCAAAGTATTGCCTAATGATTCTCTGGATTTCATTAGAACCTACAACTTCCCCTTTTTTGCATTTTATGAATGGGTGCCTTCTCTCTTTTCTTTCATTAGTTTGGACAAGGATTCTTCAATGTTGCTTGTTTTTCAAAGAACCAGTTCTTTGTTTGAGTAATGCTCCATGTCACTAGTTTCTGCCCTGAGCTTTATTATTTCTTGCCATCTACTGGTTTGGGGATTTGATTATCTGGTTTTTCTATGACCTTGAGGTCCATTGTTTTTGATTTGTGATCTTTCTGATTGTTTTAATGTAAGCTCTAATAACTATAAATTTTCCTCTTAGCATTGCTGTACCTGTGTGCCAAAGAGACTGGCAAGTTGTACTTTCATTTTCATTTGATTCTAGGAAAAATTTTTTAAATATTTTTATTTATTTATTTGTAAGCAGGGAGAGAGAGAAGGAGAGAGAATGAGTGTGCCAGGGACTTCAGCCACTCACTGCAAACAAGCCATTGTGCACCTGGTTTACGTGGGTACTGGGGAATTGAACCCAGATTGTTAGACTTTGCAGTCAAGCATTTTAACTGCTGAGACATCTCTCCAGTCCCTGATTCTAGAAACTTTTTAATTTCTTCTCTGATTGAGTGTATTGTTCAATCTCCATGTATTTATGGAGTTTCTATGTTTATCTTGCTATTGATTTTCTTGCTAATTCTATTGCAGTATAATCTGATGATATACAAATATTAATTTTAATTACTTTGCATTTGATTTGTGGCCTAGAATGTGGCCTAGTTTAGAGAGGGCTCCATGAACTGCTAAGTGTGGCATATTGAAATCACACACTATTATTGTATCATAACCAATCTAACAGTTTATGCCATTGGTGTTTGTTTTATGAAGTTGGGAACTCCAAAGTTTGTGCATACATATTTACAATTGTTATATCTTCTGGAGAAATGGTCCCTTTATTAATATGTAGTGACCTTCTCATCTCCTCTAATTTTGATTTGAAGTCTATGTTATCAAATACCAGAGTCACTATGCCAGTTGCTTTCAGTTTCTGTTTACTTGGTAGATTGTTTTCTATCCTTTGACTCCCAGTGTGAGTGTCTTTACTAGTAAGATGTGTTTATTGGAGACAACAAATTTGTTTTTTTAAACAAGTCAGGCAGCCTGTGTCTATTATTGAGGTTATTAATGTTTTTATTACTAATTCTTTTAATTTTGTTGGCTGATTTTCTGAATGGTTGGATTATCATTTGTTCTTTGCTTTTCTTATTATTACTATCAGTGAATTGCCATTTTTTTGCACTTTATAATAAGGATTTAGAATTAGTAGACTGGAAGTCTTTAAATGGTAGGATGTGTTGAGCATGACAGCTTCCTTCACAGCTGCCCTGGGTTACACTATTCCTTTCAGGAAGTTTATTCTTTTCCATGCTCTCATGACTGAGACTTTCTCTTTCCTCTGTGTATAATATTCCTTGAAGCATCTTCTCCTGTGTTGGCTTGTTGGCCATACACTTTCTGAGCTGGTGCTTATATTGAAACATCCTGTTTATCTCTATCATTTTAAAACTATTTTTATTTATTGATGGGTGTGACAGGGCCTCCAGCCAGTGCAAACAAACTTCAAGTACATGCACCAGTGTGCATCTGGCTTTATGTGGGTACTAGGGAATTGAACAAAAGTCATTAGGCTTTGCAGGCCAGCACCTTAACCACTGATCCATCTCCCCAGAACTTCTCCATCAACTTTAAAAGATAGATCTGCTGAGTATAGAAATCTGGGAAGGTAGTTATTTACTTTCAGAGCTTGCAATATATCATGCCATGTTTTCTTGGCTTTTAGGGTCACTGATGAGAGATCTGATGTTATTCTCATAATTCTGCTTTTGTAGGTGAGCTGGCATTCTTCCCTTCCATCTTTTAATACTGTTTCTTTGCTTTGTATTTTTGACAGCTTGATTAGAGAATATTGTGGTGATATTCTCCTCTGGTTATGTTTTCTCAGAGCTCTAAACCCCTCTTATATCTAAATGTCTATTGCTCTAGGTTTGGGAAAAAATTTGGCTATAATTTCATTGACTAATTCTTTTTTTTATTTTATTTATTTTTACCTGAGACAGAGAGAAAGGGAGAGAAAGAGAGAGAGAATGCGCATGCCAGGACCTCTAGCCACCGCAAACAAACTCCAGACATATGTGCCACCTCGTGCATCTGGTTTACATGGGACCTGGAGAATCGAACCTGGGTCCTTAGGCTTCACAGGCAAGCGCCTTTATCATTAATCCATCTCTCCAGCACCATCCCCACCCCCTCGCTTTTCTGATTTTTTTTTTTTTTTGAGGTAGTCTTGCTATAGCCCAGGCTGACCTGGAATTCACTATGTAGTCAGTCTCATGGTGATCCTCCTACCTCATTGACTACTTCTGTATGTATTGAATATTTATCTAAGTTCCTTATTTTAGCCCATATATTCTTGGGGTTAGTCTCTTTATCATATCTCAGAATTCTTGGACATGATGACCACGCTCATTTATTTCATTTCCTTATTGATGCTTGAATGAAGTATTTCAACAACCATATTCTCCACCTCTAATGTTCTCTCCTCCACTTGGTCAAGTATAGTGGTGAAGCTTATCACTGTGTTTTTTTTTTATTTCATCCCTTAAGTTTGTCATTTCTAACATTTCTATTTGTTTTTGTTTTGTTCTGCAAAATATCAATTTTCTGGCTGATTTTGTCATTGATTTTTGATGACTTTTTCATTTATGTTGCTAAGTTTCCTCTCCAGGTTCTGAGCTTTTTCATCACTGATCATTTTACTTAAAAAAATGACTTTTGGGCTGGAGAGCTGGCTTAGCAGTTAAGGCACTTGCCTGTGAAGCCTAAGGACCAAGGTTCAATTCCCCAGGACTCACATAAACCAGATGCACAAGGTGGCACATGCATCTGGAGCTCATTTGCAGTGGCTAGAAGCCCTGGCACAACCATTCTCTCTCTACTCTCTCAGCCTCCCTCTCTCTCTCTCTCTCTCTCTCTCTCTCTCAAATAAATAAAATATTTTTTAAAAATCCTTTGATATCTTCATTTGGCCCTTTATTTCAATATCTTTGGATTCAGTGGTTAGGCAGTTATTATCTTTTACAGAAGTCATTTGGCTTGCTTTTTCATGTGTTACATTTCTGTGTTGTGATTTATGCCTCTGTGGGGTTGAATAGCTCTTCCAGTTTTAATTGGAGACCTTATTGAGCAGCACACTCTTGAAGCCTCAATCCCACCTCCCAGTTCCACTCAACAAGGAGGAAACAAACTACTTAGGGAAGTGGCTTCTGTTTCCCTCCCACACAGGAGCTGTGCAGCTCAAGGTGTATTTGTATTGCTACTCTGTCTCCCATGGTTTGTTTTATTTTGTTTCCTGCTTTTGGGGGTATCCTTTCACTTATATTGTGGATTTTAAAGCTCTTCTCTTTTTCTGTTTTTGGAAGAGTCTGTTTTTTCTTACTAACTTTCTCCTTTTCTGGCTTACACAGAAGCAGCCTCTAGTCTATCATCCTACCCAGAAGTCTGCAAATCCTTCTTAATTCAAAAACCATTGACCCCAGAGCAGCATGTGCTCAAAGACAGTCCATTGTACAGACACACAGCTGCAGGGCATCTGAGGGATGCAGTCTCACACATATCTCTCTTCTGTCTGAAAGTCCAACGAGGAAAAGGCTTCTTTTCTTCTCTCCACTCTGTGGGCATTTATGCATTTTTCTTACAATGTCTTTCCATATGCCTTATAGCCATGAGACCAAGGAAAGTCACTGTGTCATTGAATGTCCTTCCTCCTAACCACAGGGTAACATTCTCTTTAGCAACAGAAGCTAATGGGCAACATGTCTTCAATGCAAATGACAGAGGAAGGAAGGAAAGACGTATGCAACATTGTGCTTCTATCAGATTTTCTGTGCAGGGGCAAGGCACTGTGGCTGTGGCTTGAGCTTGTGGGACTCCTGATATTAGGCATCTGTTGGTGGCTCTACGGCCATGGTCTTCATGCTATCCTGGACATCAGGATGCTAGTCTTCGGGGACTTTTACTCATCCATCAAGCACAGCCCCCAACAATAGCTCCTGAATTCACATGATCATGCGTTGTCATCCTCTGATCTCTTGTCCTTTGTTCCCAGTGTCTGGTCAAGGCACTACTCCTCTCTGTCTTTGAGGGACACTTGTGGGTCTTTTGGAAATTTCAGAATTCAGAGGCCCAGAATCTCTGTCCCATCACTCCTACACAGAATCCACATGGAACTGTTAAGAGTGTAATTATTTTAAGGACTATTGTCCTAACACACTTCGTAGGAAAACACTGGTAAGAATAATCTCATGCTTCCATGAAAGGAAGAAAAATCTTTTCTTTTTATTATCATTTCCCATTTGCCTCTCTTTTTTATCCTCTTTTAAGCTAACTGGCCAAAAGAAACTAAAATGAGCCTACCTTTTATAGTTGCTCTGTTGTGATGTAAACCTTTCATTATTTATTGACTAGAGGGGTTGTTCATTTAATAATTCCTTCAATTAACTGTGAGTTTTCAAAAAAAGAATCTTCCCAGCACTGAGGAGATAATTCAGTAGGTGAAGTTCTTGCCATATAAGCATAGGACCCAAGTTTGATTCCCAGAAGTAATGCAAAAATACCTGCAGGATGCTATGTGTTTGTAATCCCAGTACTGGGAAAGCAAAGACAAGGAATCCTTGGCGATTCATTGACTAGCTAGTCTAATCAACTCGGTGAGCTTTAGGTTCAGTGAGAGACCTTACATCAAAGAATACAGTGAAGAGTGACCCCTGACCTCAACACGCTTGCATACACACACACGCACCACACTCAAAAAAATACCCAGAGTTGTCTTCTGGTGTCCACACGCACACATGTGCTCATACACATATGTGCTCCTGCATACCTAAGGTCCTCCCTAGGTTGAAGTTTGAAGTTCACACGTAACCCCGACCTGGATTTCAGAATCTCACTCACAAGGTACCTAAGGGTGGGGTGGGGGAAACAAGATCTTGGGAATTGAATGGTTGCAAGTTCAAATCTTAAGTCTAACTAGAATTGTGGCCCATAGCAAGTTGCTAATCCTCTCAGTGTGCCAGCACCCTTGTCTCTAAACTGAGATCACAAAAACGGACCAACAGGACCATTTTTGATGTGCCTCGAGATGAAGTCTACTGTCACACCTGCCAGTATGAGTACCCATGTCCATCTCATGAAGAAGACACCCAGAGAAGTCTAAAGGCTGAGAGTAAGGAAGGAAAGGCATAAGGCAGGCAGAGAGAAGGCTCATTCCATCAGTCCTGGGGGCGGGCAGAGCATCACTTATACGCTCAGGCTGAGGTATACATGGGACTAGGTGGAGCCTCCCTCCACAGTGCCTACCCAGGAAGGCATGCAGGGACCACACAGTTATAGACTGGCGTTCCTGCTCAAAGTCCAGGGCCATGGCAGTGTTCTAGTGTCACAAAGGACGATCCATCGTGGTGCTTTTCCTTTCAAACCCATCAAGTGCATTTTTGTCATACAGCTGATGGTACAGCTGAACGACAACTGCAAATGAAGCCAACCCACTCATTTCATCATTGTCGTTCAAGCTCATCACCAAACTAAACCCATACACAAATCTATGTGAGCATCAAGGTCATTCAAACTACCCATCACTCAGGAATGCTACTTGTGAGAAGTTACTTAGATAAAATAATCAGGGACTCCCTCCAAAGTATGTGTATATGACTTCCATCTTAAGCATTATTTACTTATAAAATGAACCAGAAACCCTTGGAAACAGGACAGATGACTGGGATTTAGATGTTAATTTAAAAAAATATATTCCACTATGCTCCCCATGTCCTAATCTGTTTGTGCTGCTGAAACAGAACAGCAAAGATGGGAAATTGATACCCAAAACAGATTTATTCCTTACTGTTCTGGAAGCTCAGAAGTCCAGAGATGAGAAATCTGCATGGAGAGAGCCTTCATGCTGCTAACGACAGAAAGACAGAGGCATGTGCAAAGCTTGGCATGGTGGCATCTGCCGATCATTCCAGCATTCTGGGAGGATGAGGCAGAAAAAGTGCCAGCTTGAGGCCAGCCTGAGCTACATACTGAGAGCCCGTCTCAAAGCACTGACAGAGAGAAAGGGAGAGAAAGACAGCAGACAAACCGGATGTACTCATCCTTTTTAATGCAGCCATCAAATATTTATACCAATGATATACAGAGTTGTGTGTCAGGCTGCAAAGCAGCATGTAGAATGTGGTCCAGATCTGTAAGTATATATAATCCATTTGCACACATCCTCACATGAAGAAGACAGATGTTTTCAGTGGTTTTCCTCAAAGTCAATACAGCCAAAAGTGCCTAAAGTGTCTAAAAGTACAGGTTCCAGAGCCAAATAGCCAAGGTAAAATTCTGACTCCACCACTTCTGAAGGGCCAGCCCTAGGGGGAAGTTACTTCAAATTTCTTCACATGAAGCAAGTAGCTATAGCTGTCCCTGTGACATGCAGGGCTCGAGTTCTGTGCTGCTAGGTCCTCAGCTCTAGAGAGCGTCTGGCAACTGGTAAGTGCTTGCCAATAGGATCTATTTTGTGAATTATTATTGCAGTGGGATCTCTCTGGTCATTTTAATTATCTATTTTATTCTTCTGTATGTTTTCTATTGGAAACCATATGACTTTTATACTCATGGAAATGAAATATTTTTTTAATTCATTTCAGTGAATGAAATGAATTCCATGACAAGATTAGTCAGAACTACTTTGCCATAATTGACACAACATCTGCTTTTTCTAGGACTAAATCAAATAAAACACAGTCAACTCTCGATTCTACACTAGGCACGTTCATTTATCTGCGGCTAATCTTGCTTCCCTGCTTTTACTGGCCTCATTAAGCATTGGATAGAGCGTCATATGTTACAGCTCTATCTAACGTCTGTTTACTTGCTCTCCCACAGCCAGCAGCTCAGCGAGAGCCTTGTAAACCAATTCTCTTAATGATCTATCCAGTGGAGAGAAGGCGCAATCAATGACTCAGGGAACTTGGGGAAGAGGCCAGCAGCTCTACCTCAGGCAAGGGAAGTGACACCATGATGAGAATGGAAGACTGAACGTGGTGCTGTGAGTGACTTGGGACCTTTTCTGGGTACCCTACTCCCTTGTGACAGGGCCATCCAGACTCCATGCCCACTTAGTCATAGAATACCATGGCTGGAGGAAGGGATCTTTAACACTGTGCAGTATGAAGAGGACAGATTTATGGAGAATGACTGAAGGGACACACTTTTCACACGACATGAATTTACATCATACATAGATGAGAGTATGTGCCTGCTGGTGAGCTTCTGAGATCAGCTCTTTGCTGGCTCCTCTCCATTGAATACACAGCTCCCCTGCTCACAGTGAAGACTGGGAGGAGGAGGACACTGCTTCTCATTCCCAAGCCCATGCTGCTGTTTCTCAGTCTTTGATCATCTAACGTCAAAACTCCCCCGGGAGGAGTCTGCCAACAGCTCCATTTCCCTTCACAGCTGTTCTGATCCTGGGACTGGTTCCAAGAGCAGCATGACTCTGTCCCTCTCCCTGTGATGTAAGAGATGGCCCAATGCCCTGGCTAACTGAGTAGTCTCAGAGTCCTGTGGGTGTGCTGCAGGGGTCAAGGACAGCTCAAGCTCTGGGCACTAGCCATGCCATATCCCCCTTGGAGTTTCTGAGTAATGCCAACTTAACATCCCCCTCTGGCTGCAGCAGCCTTCCTGGATTGACAACCTCCCCAGCAGCGCTGGCTGACAGCTTCTCCTTTAGACACACACACAAGGCTGGGGAGCAAGAAAGTCATGCTCAGAAGAAGCATGGTGTCTGCACACAGACAAAACTCACTGGAGAGCACTGGCAAGATGGCTTAGTCCATAAAGGACCAGCCCTGTGAGCATGGGGACCTGAGTTCTGGTCCCTAGCACCCATGGAAAACTGTCAAACAGTGGTGTGAACCTGTAATCCTATCACTGGGGAGGTAAAGACAGGTGGATCCCAGGGGTTCTAGCCAAATTGACTGTCTAGCAAATCAGTGAAGTCTGAGTTGAGTGAGAGACCCTATCTCAAAGGCTGGAGAGATTGCTCAGTGGTTAAAGGTACTTGCTTGCAAAGCCTGATATCCTGGGTTCAATTCCCCAGTACTCATGTGTGGCCAGATGCACAAAGTTGTGCATGCATCTAGAATTTATTTGCAGTGACAAGAAGCCCTAATGCACCCATACTCATTCCCTGTCTATCTATCGAACTATCTATCTCAAATAACTAAATAAAATATTTTAAAAACAAAACAAAATGTCATTTTTAAAAATAGGATTAAGATGTAGAGTGACTGGGGAGGACAACTGTTGTCAGACTCTGGTTTCCACACACATGTACCCACCCCTACACACATAAACACACATGCATACACACATCCCCAAAAATCATAAACTTGACTCTTGCAATTCATAATTGGCCCTTTGAGTTAAACTGCTTGCTTAAACACAGAGAAAGTACAGACTCTGTTTTCTCAACCAAAACTGGCTCCCGTGACACCAGTGAGTTTGGCACTGCTAACATACATGACAGCGCAGGGCCTGGCCCATTGCTCTAAAGAAATAGATTTCTGCTGGGCGTGGTGGTGCACACCTTTAATCCCAGCACTCGGGAGGCAGAGGTAGGAGGATCGCTGTGAGTTCAAGGCCACCCTGAGGTTACATAGTTAATTCCAGGTCAGCCTGGGCCAGAGTGAGACCCTACCTCGAAAAACAAAAAAAAAAAAAAAAAAAAAGAAAAGAAAGGAAGAAAGAAATAGATTTCTCAGCCAGGCATGGTGGCACACGCCTTTAATTCCAGCACTCGAAAGGCAGAGGTAGGAGGATCACCGTGAGTTCGAGGCCACTCTAAGAATACAGAGTGAATTCCAAGTCAGCCTGTTGTAGAGTGAGACCTTATCTCAAACAAAGAAAAAAAAATAGACTTATCATTTTTCTCCTAGTTTTTTACCACAATGTTTCATTTCAAAGTGTTTTAAGTTATCCGGCTACAAGTAACATACAACTTACTGATGGCTTAAAAAAAAAAGGAGCTTATTTTCCCCCATAATAAAAACTCTGGAAGCTGGTTGCTGATGGGATTGGCTTGCTCTGTTTGAGCCAGGGTCTCTCTTTTTCTTGTTACCATGTTCTCATTGTTTCAAGATAGCTGCATGTCTTCCAAGCATCCCATGTACACTCAAAGCAAGAAAAAAGCCAGGTGTGGTAGCGCACGCCTTTAATCCCAGTACGTGGGAGGCAGAGGTAGGAGGATCACCATGAGTTCGAGGTCACTCTGAGTATACATGCTAGAGCAAGACCATACCTCGAAAAACCAAAAAAAAAGGGGGGGGTGATAGTCTTCCACGTCTCTCTTTTAGGAGCGAGAGAAATTGGACCAGTGGTGGTCTTCCCTTACATGTTATTGAGTAGTTCTTTGTCACATGGCTGTCACATACACATTTTGTTTTTCTGTCTCTGTCAAGATGAAAAGGGGGAGGAAGACTGAGAGTGGCTGCCAAAACAGAATTGGAAATTTACAGATTACAACCACATGTGAGCAAAATTATATAAAAAATAATAAACACATGAGAAACAAATCTATTCCAAACATACATGATTTTTCATCTACAGCGTACAACCACAACAGAATCTCCTGCAGAGCTGGTAAAGAACCCCAAAGCTCCAATGAAGAAGGTGCAGGGGTCACCTGGCTTGATGTCCACAGAGTACGTGTGTGAGCCACCAGAGGGCGCAGGAGATCACTCAGCCAAGATGACTCCCGTCGCCCAGGGTCAGTCTCTAGGCATACAGGACTTTCTAACCCACAGAAACACAACCATCTCCCAGAAACCCTCGCTAAGTCTTAGGAAGTCCTAGCCTTACATGCTAGCCTTTCATTCTCGTGGTCATTTGATGAACTGCGCATACTAAGAGAGGCCCAGAAACGTGCCTAAGATAAGCGGGGTGGGCAGGGGGAGGCAACCGCGGAAGCCGCGCCTTGCAGGCATATATCTCAGACAGCCGATCCCTGGGGCTCGGAGCTGCGCACGCCCAGCCCAGGACCTGGACCGCGAACACCCACTTCGCTGCGATCCTCCTGCCCCGGGGCGGAGGCGGCCAGGTAGTCATGCCCAGAGGACGCTCTCCTCCCGCTGCCAACCGCAGTTTTCTTGAACAGAGAACCTCACAGAACGCAGCACTAATTGGGATGCGCGGCAGCTCCAACCCCTTATGTTTATGGAAAACCACAACGGCAGCATGCAAAGACCTAATTACCACATGAATTACTTTAAAAAAAAATAAAAAACAGATGTGAGGTGTACAGAAACGTCTCTGAGTGCCTAGTAAATGGCCAGAATTAATAGAGATACTGCAAGACTGGTAGGGCCAAAAGCTACTTCAGGCATGGTCCCCACCCGAGAAAAGTGCCATTAACAATGGATCCCTTTCCCCCGCCCTTGCCACGGTTTCTCTTAAGTGAAAACTCCGGGAAGTAGACTACAGGCAGCCACTTAATAGTCTTGTGCTTGTGAACCGCAATTATCAGCAACATGTGCCACCCACAGACTCGGTGGGAACGTGTTCATGGTTAATCAATTCGATTGATCACTGTTTATTAAGTAAAACCCTGCTTTCTAAACAGTTTTTCCCTAAATGGTGTTTTTGCAGGCTGCTAGAAAGCTGGAGAGTAATTGCAGCTTTTAATTTAAACCCATGCATGAACAGTAGTAAAAGCATTAGATGCAGGGAGATGGCCTGGACGTGGTGAGCCCCTCCCCCGGGGCGAGGCTCAGAGCTGACCCACGCCCATTATAAACACTTCCCAATGTCTCCTTTCATTTCTCCAATCAAAAGCGGCAGTGACCAGGTCGGATGAGGACTTGGGAAGAAGATGGGAATTTTGGAGGCACATCAGTGCTGATAAATTGATCCTCTCCATTCAGCATCCTGAAAACCCAGATGGGAAATCAATGGTTAGCAGACGGGTTCCGAGTGGAGATAAGTGACCAGACCAGACCTTAGTTTTGTTATCTTCTTACAAAGAGTAATGACCTTTCATGCCTTGAGTGTTCCAGATATAAGCAAAGTGCGCAGTGATCACCCAATGCTACCCTGGATACAACACACAGAGGTCGCAGCAATTACGTGATGGTGCTGCGATCCACAGAGATGCACCTGGTTTACCCATGGCTCAAACTTCCTAACTGTGGTGGCCCCTGGAGGTGAGGGGTCAGTCTCCAGACACCTACATCAGCCCTTCCTCCATTGCAGGGACTTTGGGGCCAGCACAGCAACAAGCAGAGCCCCTTGCAAACCACAGAGGCCAGTGTCCAGCATCCCCACACTCTATCCTGAGCTGAATTTGCCCTCCAAGGAGAAAAGCCACACATTTCCCAGCTATCTCATGTCTCTGCTGCAAAACCTCACCAATTCCTTACCCTGCCATGACCAAGAATGACAAGCCTTGGGACTCTCATTATTTCTCTCTGGATATCACTTTCCATGAACAAGGTGACTCAGAAGGGGCTCCTCCAAACATTTCTGGTGAATACAAGCTGCTCATGAAATGAAACAGAGTTGTTGTATTTTGTTTCCTACATGATATACGAAATCTCCTGCAATGACAAACATGCATATCATTTTCTAGGGAGGGTGTGGAAAGATGCTTAACTGATAAGATTCCATTTAGGGGTTTAGCTCCTCTATAGATGCAAAACTCCTGCCTTATACACTACACACAGAGCCAGCTTTGTGTGTCTCCAGAAAGATAAAAGGACCCTGAAAATGTTTGGCACTTGTTTCCACAATTGTGTAGTGGTCTGCTTGTGGTCAGAAAGAAACACACACCAAGTTCACTGTTCTGTCATTCAAGTGTCAGGTGCTCTTCCCCATCTGCAAATGAGAGCTGATCTGAAACCTGTAAGTCACAGCATCGGCAGTTCTGCAAGGAAGATGGAAAGTTTTAATAGGAGCGGGGCTGCATCAAAGCAACCCATAATTAGGTACAAATTTGGCTCGTGGTTCAGCAATTGATCCAGATTAGCAGCTCTGACCTTCGGCAGCTCCAGGGCTGTACTTTCACATTTACGGTCGCAGAGTGACCTCTAGTGTTGAAAGGAAGGATTTTTTAATGATAGCATCAAAAATTAACATCTAGGGCCAGGTGTGGTGGCACATACCTTTAATCCCAGCACTTGGGAGGCAGAGGTAGGAGGATCACAGTGAGTTCAAGGCCACCCTGAGATTACATAGTGAATTCCAGGTCAGCCTGGACTAGAGTGAAACCCTACCTCGAAAAACCAAAAAATAAAAATAAAAAAAACCTATCATTTCTCTATCCTCAGTATAGTACAGGCCATAACATACTGTTAGAAAAAAAGTGGAAAATCTCAAGTAAATATACATAAGGTGAGCAGACATAGTCATGAACTTTTTTCAGTATGAAAATCTCCATTATACAATCAAATTTATTTTACAAAAACGTGTGTATGGGCTGGGAAAAATGGCTTAGTGGTTAAGGCATTTGGCTGCAAAGCCTAAGGACCCTGAAAATATTTTTTGAAAAAAAACATGTGCATGTGTGTGGTCATGCTCATATATGTGTGCTTGTATGTGTATGTGTGCACTCATGGAGGTGTACATGCACATTTGTGTGTGTTCCTCTGAAGGCTGGAGGTCAAAATCAGGTGTCTTCCTCAATTACTCTGCATTTTATCCTTTGAAATTGGATCTTTCACAGAACCCAGAGCTCACTGACTGGGCTAGGCTAGCCAGCAAGCCCTGGTGATCCTCCTGTCTCTATCTCCCCAGGATTACCAGCACATGTCTCCAGCCCCAGCCTTTCATACAGTTACTGGGGATCTGAATTCAGGTCCTGGTGAAGGTATGGAAGGCATTTTAACATTGCATTCCTGTCCAATGGAGAATATATATATATTTATTTATTTATTTATCCCCTCCCCTCTCAGGCTGCTTTAGTGTGACTGCTATGCTACAATCTTAACCAGAAGTCCTCTTAGAGCTTCTTGATTTGGACTATAGAAATATTTACCTGTGGAAGCCCAGACTGGTGTATGCAGAGGTGGGCTTTTTTTATTTTTTATTTTTAAAGATTTAGAGATACATTCATACCATGTACCAGTCAAACACAGCATGTTTCTGAGTCATGGGGTGATGACATCTGCTGGAGCAGAGGACCTCGATCCTTGCTGGCATGGTTTGGGGAAGCCATGCCATCTCAGTCAGCAGAGACAAATGCTGAATCCCTTCTAGAAGTGCTGTCATAGGTGCCCTCAGCAATCCTCTGACCAGCTACCTGGACATGCCTTAGCCCAGTCAAGTTGCTACATAAACTTAACCATTGCAGTCACTATATCTAACACAGATGCAACTCGTTCTTTATTTCCTCCAAAAGGAAAAAAAAAAAAAGAAAATGAAAAGACAGCCATTGTGCAGTGCCCCCAGCCATCCGCCATCCTGCTGAGTGGGATCTCCCACTCTCTGCTTGCACCATACCAGGCACATGGTTTCCTCTGAAGGTACAGTCACAGTGAGGTAGCTGCCTCTGTGACATGGATGGCACCTGTGCTGGATTTGTGTGTCTGCTCCCTGTGCAGTTCCATGGGGACCCATGCTCAGAGGACCCTTGTGCTGGCTTCATGTGGCACCACTGTCATCATAGAAAGAATCTCCACAATGACATTGTTGTCTACTACCAGCCATGTGCCCACTGACTTCCCAGTAAAAACAAGGGAGTTTCAGTTTGATTCAAAAATCTCTCCAGGGAATTTTCCTCCTTCTTCCCAGGATTCACTTCTCTGTTTTACAGCTCCCTGCAGCGACTCATCTGCTTCCACCCTCCTGGGCAGGGGTGCCTTATGATGCTTCCATGGAACTGCTGTCCTCTGTGGAATCCATTACACATGCACATATACACGGTGTGTGTGTGTGTGTGTGTGTGTGTGTGTGTGTGTGTGTATGTGGGCTGCAGAAAGGATTTCAGAAGAAGCTGTCTGCTTAGAACCAGTTTCTCCCTGTCATCCCTACTGCTAATGTCTTTAAAACAATTCCACTATGGAGCTGGAGAGATGGCTTAGTGCCTGTGAAGCCTAAGAATGCCCTTTCGATTCTCCAGGTCCCTTGTTTAGCCAGACGCAAAAAAGTGACGCAAGCGAGCAATGTTTCACATGCATACAAGGGGGCACACACATCTGGAGTTCGTTCACAGTGCACCCATTCTCCCTCTCTCTCTCTCTCTCTCAAATTAAAAATAAATGAATTAATTAATAATAAATTTCACTATGATAAATGACATTTCTTGGTCATACTTCCATACCTCCCATGGAAGGCATCAAGAGGTGGATCAGAGCCAAGCTTCAACTGCTTTTTCTTGGACAGCTGGAGGAAAATGTAGGGCCAGAGAGAGCTGGTCCTCACACTGCTTTTCCCAGACAAGTTGTGACTTCACATATAATAACCTGCCTGCATTTTCTAAGAATGAAGAACCATATTCTCTGGCTGAAGTAACAAAGATGTATGCACTGTGAAAAAGGTAAAAATGTCATAAAAGTGTGAAATATCAGTGCACACTCTGCAGATGTGTGTGTGTGTGTGTGTGTGTGCATGTGTATGGGTATGCCAGGGTTTCTTGCCACTGCATTCAAATGCCCGTCTGGCTTTATGTGGGTGGCAGGGGAATTGAACCCAGGCCATCAGGCTTTGCAAGCAAGTGCCTTTAACTGATGAGCCATCTCCCTAGACCCCCATCTTTATTTTTAAAATGTAAAATACTACCTACAGGCATTACTAATATTGTCCTTATAAATGTATTTCCATAATTGGAGTTTTGTTAATCATCACCGCTGAAAAGAAGATGACAGTGTCATAAAAAGGACAAGAAATGCCTTCAAGGAGTTCCAACTAAAGTAAACATATCCCTAGGTAGCCATCAAATCCGTACGTGTCAGCACAGTGTGCCTACTTTGCTCCTTGTTTCTGCTGCTTTTCCCCTCACAATGGGATCCTCAACCTTTCCCTGAGTGCATAGGTAACTGGTCATCATAACTAATGGTTACTCTGGTTTGCCAGAATTTTCTTTTTTGCTGTTGTTGTTTGTATGTGCGTGTGATGTGATGGGAGTGTAGTGTAGTGTAGTGTATGTGCCCATGTGGTACCCCATGAGCTCACCGGCAGTGGCTGGAGTAGGTTATCGGGTGTCATGCTCCATCACTCTTCTGCTAATTCATACTTGAGCTGGAGTCTCTTTCTGATCCAGGAGCTGGATTTGTTTTCCTTGAGCTCCAGCAAATCTCAAGTCTCTGATCACCTATGAGATAGGAGTTATAGACACATGTGGTCATGCCCAGCTGTTTTTGTTGGTCTTGAAGTCTCTCTGGCATCCTGGGGCACTCATGTTTGCACAGGAATTGCACTTAACCATTTGAGCCATCTCTCCAGCCCATACCATGTTTATAACAACACATTCCAGTTGCTTCCATTTATTTCTTTCCTCTCTGTCTCCAAACCAGTATTACAGACTGAGCACCCTTGAAAATAGTCATTTGGTGACCTGTGACAAATTTCTTAATAAAAGATTCCTAAATTTGAATTTCTATGTAAAAAGATATTATAATTTTGAAACACTTTTTTGTTGATGAAGTCATCTTGAGAACACATACCTTTAAAATATGTATTACCAGAATACATGTGAACCCTGAAACTAAATTCAATCTTCCACAGATTCTTAGCCTCCTGGTGGATTCTGACTAACTCCTGCTTGGAATTTTGTGGCCAGCTTGAAAAATTTTAAACCCAAACTGTGGCTGGAAAGATTGCTCAGTGTTTAAAGACACTTGTTTGCAAAGACTGATGACCCGTGTTCAATTCCACAGCACCCATTTAAAGCCAGACCCACAAAGTGATGCATGTGTCTAGAGTTTGTTTGCAGTGGCAAGAGGACCACCTTTTCTCTCTCATTTTTTTATTTGAGAGAGACAGAGAGCTAGAGAGAGAGAGAGAGAGAGAATGGGCATTCCAGCAGCCTCTCAGCCACTGTGAATGAACTCCAGACACACGCGCCTCCTTGTTGGCAAGTGTAGCATTGCACCCTTGCATCAGTTTTTGCGTCTGTCTGAATGTGGGACCTGGGGATTGGAACCAGTGTTTTTAGGCTTGGCAGGCAGGCGCCTTAACTGCCAAGCCATCTCTCCAGCCCCTCTTCTGTTCTCTCTTCTCCTTCCTCTTTCTCTTCTTCTTCCTCCTCCTTTCTCCCCTCCAAATAAATAAAAAAATATTATTAAAACATTTTGTCTAAACATTTTAAATCCAAATTGCATGGCCAGTTTTCTGCCCAGGACCTGTGAGGAGCTGTTATTTCTAATGTATAAATCACCTCCCTGTGACAGGATGCAGATTGTTTGACATGGGGAATGGTGTAGAATATCTTACACTGAGACAAGGAGAAAGAACCACATTCAAATGACAGAGAACTCTCAATCTCTAAGAGAACCCACTCCCCACCAGAAATCCAGAAGAGGTCACGGAAAGCCCACCCTCATAATGCCACTCACAACCTGTGGTGGTTTGATTCAGGTGTCCCCCATAAACTTAGGTGTTCTGAATGCTCGTCTCCCCAACTGATGGCAAGAGGAAATTAATGCCTCCTGGAGGTGGCGTATTGTTGGGGGCAGGCTTATGGGCATTATAGCCAGTTTCCCCTTGCCAGTGCTTGGCACACTCTCCTGTTGCTTTGTCTGCCTAATGTTGGCCAGGGGGTGATGTTCACCCTCTGCTCATTCCATCATTTTCATGGAGCTTCCCTTAGAGTCTGTAAGCCAAAATAAACCTCTTTTTCCCCACAAGCTGCTCTTGGTTGGGTGATTCCTACCAGCAATGTGAACCTGACTGCAACACAACCCATGATCCAAAAATTGATATGCGGGCTGGAGAGATGGCTTAGCGGTTAAGGCGCCTGCCTCCTAAGCCTAAGAATGCTGGTTCCAATCTCCAGAGGTTCCAATCTCCAGGTCCCAAGTTTAGCCAGATGCAAAGTGACAAGGGAGCAATGCCACACTTGACCACAAGGGGGCGCACGCATCTAGATTTCATTCGCAGCAGCTGAGACGCTGCTGGTGCGCCCATCTCTATCTATCTTCCTCTCCCTTTCTCTCTGTGTCTCTCTCCAAAAAAAAAAAAAAAATTATATGCATTCTTGGCACCCATGGCTTCTACTTGAGTACTCAGTGTCTATGGCATCACGAAGCAGGGGGCTCAGAGGCACACAAAGAACATCCAATATAAGAATATCAATGACCCACCTCCACTTTAGTGCTTTTATGGGAAAAGGTGGCTGTGGAAATGCAGAGCTATTTCAGCCTTGAGAGTGGTTGAGAGTTGGAAAAGACCGTTCAGTTAGAAGGGAAAGGCAAGTGTGAAGAAAAGTTCACTGTGCTCATGGATTGATGACATCAAGGTCACTGTGTGAGTCCACTTCTCCACACAATCACTGTGATGTTCTTCCCATCTCCATGCCAGGTGAAGCAGAGTATCAGCAAGAATGGAACTGGGAAGTCCTCGAAAGTGTGATGAAGAGTTAAACAGGATGCCCCCAATGATGTAGAGTTGAGTTAAGCAGGATGTCCCCAGGTTTGGGCTGAACAACAGAAAGAGGCTTCCTATGAACATGACATCGTCACTTCTGCTAGTGGAGAAACCTCACCTAATCCAACCAAAAAGACTGGAGGAAACAGCTTTCCTGGGGTCAAGGATACTATCAGAAGACCATGGCTGTGTACTTCCAATGTCATTTATAATGCCAAAAAGTTGGAAACGGGCTGGGGAGACAGCTCCATGGGTTAAAGCACTTGCCACACAAGCTTGATGATCAGAGGTTGGGTCCCCAGATCCTTCATAAAACTGTCCATGGTGGTGAGTTCATCTGTAATCCTGGTGTGCCTACAATGAGATGGGAGGCAGAGACAAGAGACTCCCTGTAAGCCACAGCCAGCAGTGAACAAGAGACCCTACCTCAAACAAGGTGGAAAGGGAAGACCAACACCTCAGGTGGTCTTCTGACCTCTATATGTGCTGCAGACTGTACACACACACAAACACACACACAACACACATACACACATACAAGACTTTTGAAGTTAGAATAAAATCATAAGTGCATAAAACCTCCATACAATGACGTACTAACTTCGTATTTTTAAAAATCATAAGGTAATGTCCTGAAAATATGCACAAGGTGTTGTATGATGTGTAAAAAGCATATGATAGACTGTGGGGTCCCTTATGAGATGGACAATGCTACACAATCAACAGTGACCCTTCTGTCTTGTTGGCTTGTCTGTGTTTTCTGCATTTCTACTGTGCATGATAGGTCACAGAACCGTGGCTGTTTCCTTTTCTTTTTCTTTTTTTAATTTTTTTTTTTTGCTTGGTGCTCTTTTCCCCTTCACCATAGTGCTGAAGAGAATTCCACAGACCAAAATGATGACCCCACAGGCAGCCCAGGTCAGAGCGGGCAGTTGCAGTGTGGGCAGGTTATTAATAAGTAATTAGTGCTCAGCACACTTTGAAAGGAAGGAAGTCTTCCTTGTGAGCCCCACAAAAGACTTCAGATGTGGAACTTTGATCAAATTCAAGCACAGACTTACACCAAAAACAATCTAGCCCATGAAAGCATGATTCAATACAGAACAATACGAAATGAGTACAAAGAATTCACAGAGCCTGGAGCCACAGGAAACAGGGGGACCCTCACAATCTGTGGTCCTCTGAGGGGCATGTCGGAAGTCAGATTGGGGAATGTGATGCTTTCATGGAGACCCAGCTGCACAGAATGGGAGAGTTGTGGTCCCAGAGAACTAAGAGAATTACTAGGTCATTGCAGACAGATAAAGCTGGACAACCTAGGCTGATGTGGCCTTGAAGCCCAAAGCGTGTAAGGCAATCAAGAAGGGCCCTAACAGTTTCCCGCTTCAGCAAAAAAAAAAAAAAAACTGTTTTCATGGTACATGTCATATACTATGTAATGACATTATGGTCAATGATGGGCCATAAATATAACCATAAGGCTTTAATTTTTATAGCCTGGTGATAGCATAGCAATCCTGGTTTACATAAGCTCACTTAGTGATGCTTGCACAACCCTGAAAATATGTAGGGCATATTTCTCAGGAAGTGTCCCCATATTAAGCAGCATGCAACTTTGCTAACGATGTGCTCTACCTTATAAACAACAGTTTTGTTATTTAAAACACAGGCCTCCTGGCAATGTGGGGATTGTCTTACCTTGGTTTTCTATTTAAAGAAAGATTTAGACTTAGCCATTGATTCTGTGCTCCTTTGAATGGCACTGTGAGGAGAGAGCTGCTGTGGTTTGAATGTAAAATGTCCTTCATAGGCTCTTGTGTTTGAGCTCTTCATCCCCAACTGATGGTGCTGTTTGGGAAGGTCGTGGAACCTTTAAGAGGTGGAGCTTGCTGGAAGAAGTGAGTCCCTTGGGGCAGTCTGCAGGTTTTATAGCCAATTCCCACGTCCTGCTTCCAGGACTGTGGCTGCCACTGAACCAGCCAGTCTCCTGCTCTTGCTGTCATGCCTTCCCCACCATCATGAAATGTAACCCTTCAAAACTGTAAGCCAGAATATACTCCTTCTTTCCTTAAGCTGATTCCTGTCAGGCATGTGGTCACAGCAATGAGAAAAGTAACTAATACAGGGCTGGATGGATGGCTTAGCAGTTAAGGCACTTGCCTGCAAAGCCAAAGGACCCATGTTCTACTCTCTAGATCCCATGTAAGCCAGATTCACAAGATGATGCAAGCACACATGCCCACTAGGTGTCTCAAGGGTCTGGAGTTCAATTGCAGTGGCTAGAAGCCCTAGTGTGCCAATTCTCTCTCTCTCTCTCTCTCTCTCTCTCTCACTCACTTTAAAAAGAAAACAAAAGAAAAGACAAAAAGAAATTAATACAAAAGGGATTGTGTAATTATACTCCAGGGACTTGACCCACCCTGGACTCTCTTATCTGCCAGGGGCCACCCTTCCTTGCTGAATTGTGCTGGGACATAGTGGTAGCCTCTTCCTGCTTGGAGAAGGCAACTTCAAACCAGAAAGAAAGGCTTCTGCTCACTCCCCAGAATCTCAACAGTGAGTGTAACAAAATAAAATAATGCAACATAACAGAAAAGGAAGGAGTAAAGAAAATGAGGCCCACTTTGGATAAAAATAGTCTTCCTTGTTAGTTTGTCCACAACAAAAAACAAGACTGGAGCGATGGTTCAATGGTTAAAGGCATTTGCTTGAAAAGCCTGACAGCCCAGGTTCAATTCTCCATGTAAAACTAGATGCAAAACTGGCACATGCTTTGGAGTTCTTTTGCAGTGGCAAGTGGCCCTGATATGCCCATCCCCTCCCACACCTCTCTGTCTGCTTGCAAATAAAATAAATATTAAAAACAATAAGAAAGGGATGCAGAGATGGCTTAGTGTTTAAGGCGCCTGCCTGTGAAGCCTAAGAACACCCATTCAAATCTCCAGGCCCCATGTTTAGCCAGATGCAAAAGTGATGCAAGCGAGCAATGTCACACATGCACATAAGGGGGTGCACGCGTCTGGAGTTATTTCACAGTGGCTGAGAGGCCACTGGTGCACCCATTCTCTCTCTGTCTATCTCAAATATAAAAAAAGAAAGAAAGAAAGAAAGAAAGAAAGAAAGAAAGAAAGAAAGAAAGAAAGAAAGAAAGGAGGAGAGATTCTTAGCTATTGCTTAAATGTCCACAGGTTTCCTCAGACCACAGAGGACATGGCTGTTGAAAAGCCATTCTTCCGGGGAGGGCAGAGTTGCACTGTCTCACCTCTTTTCATACTGGCATGCCAGATCCTCAGTTACTTGTCTTGGTGAAGGAGCCTGTCAGAGCAAAGGCTTTGTTGGAACCCAGGCTTCTAAGAGCCTAAAGCCTGGCTTCTCAGGAGCTACACATGGAGAAAGGAAATCTCTAGAAATTGTACCAGGTTTTCCACCCCCTTCAGTGAACTTTTGACTGAGAACAGTATCACGTTTTATTAAGTGATTTCTTTTTATGAGTTGCAAATAGTAGGCACTTGACCTGAAGCCTCCAAGAGACTCACAGATTCAAGCAGCTTTATCACCCTATTCCATGAGTTTTGTCTGTCACAACCACCCATTAACTGATTCTGTGACCTTTAGCAGACCACTTAACCTCCTTTTCTGACTTCTTCATATGTAATAAAATCTCTTTTCCATTCAATAACACAGAGGCCATGTGGCAGCATGCACAGTTGCTCTCAGGCTGTGACATTCTAAATCCACCTGGAAATGCAGATTCCACCCCTCAGAATTTCTAGTTCTCTAGATCAGAGTGAGGCCTGGTATACTGCATTTTATATAAATAAACATCCCTGAAAATGTGGACACAAATGGTCAGAGACTTTCCAATAAGAAAATAACAATAAAAAAAGATGATCTATGCCATCTTCTTCCATTGATGAACACATTTGTGCATGACGAAGAGCAAGTCTGGAGCCACTGGTAAGAAAGAACCAGTGAGAGTTGCATGAACTTGAACTTCCATCAAAAGGTGACACTTTATGGTCATATAAGGCATGAGCATTGCAAACAGTAGGCATTCAGTAACTGTGGAATAAGTGAGGGTTCTTTCTTTGATCTTCTGTTAATTTCCACACTCCCCTGCCATAAAATAATAAATTATTTATCGTAAGCAAAGGCAAGAGGTAGAAAGACACTCTGGGTCTGTGCAAATTGGATGGGTTTCATCTGCAGTTGTTCTCAAATAGATCATGGACCCAAATCTGATGACTTAAACCAAAGCTGCAACTCTCTACCTCCAGGTGACAAAAATGACTCGCAATGCACATGCTACCAGCAACAAGATCCAAGCTGAAGTTACATGGCTTTTGTATCTCATGAAAACCTTTTTTGTCACTATAAATAGCCTTGGAGTAAGCTACCTGGGAGATGGTACAAAACAGGACTCAAAGGCCAAAAATGAGTCGGTCTTGAAGGACAGAGTCCTCAGCACTCCCAGGTGCTCTAGCTTCTCACATGCAGGCAGGAGCTCTCAATGACATAAGGAATGTGGGGATGGGGCTCAGGATTTGAGTCTCATCTGAGACATTGCCAATAGTAGAACCAAGCAAATTATGACTAAAGAAGAAGAATAAGGGCTGGAGAAATGGCTTAGTGGTTAAGGCACTTGCCTGCAAAGCCACAGGACCTCATTTCGATTCCCCAGTAAGCCACAAGCACAAGGTGGTGCATGCATCTGGAGTTCATTTGCGGTGGCTGGAAGCCCTGGTGTGCCCATTCTCTTTTTCGCTCTCTCTGCCTCTTTACCTCTTTAAAATAAATAAAAAGAAAAAGAAAAAAAGGAAAAAGAATAGGCAAGGACTGAAGAAGTCCTCCTCCTCCCACAGGAACTCCAAGGACTGAAGAAGTCCTCCTCCTCCCACAGGAACTCCAAGGACTGAAGAAGTCCTCCTCCTCCCACAGGAACTCCAAGGACTGAAGAAGTCCTCCTCCTCCCACAGGAACTCCAAGGACTGAAGAAGTCCTCCTCCTCCCACAGGATCTCCAGGGACTGAAGAAGTCCTCCTCCTCCCACAGGAACTCCAAGGGCAGAAGAAGTCCTCCTCTGCCCACAGGAACTCCAAGGGCAGAAGAAGTCCTCCTCCTCCCACATTAACTCCAAGGACTGAAGAAGTCCTCCTCCTCCCACAGGAACTCCAAGGACTGAAGAAGTCCTCCTCCTCCCACAGGAACTGCAAGGACAAGGTCCTCCTCCTCCCACAGGAACTCCAAGGACGGAAGAAGTCCTCCTCCACATTAACTCCAAGGACTGAAGAAGTCCTCCTCCTCCCACAGGAACTCCAAGGACTGAAGAAGTCCTCCTCCTCCCACATTAACTCCAAGGACAGAAGAAGTCCTCCTCCGCCCACAGGAACTCCAAGGACTGAAGAAGTCCTCCTCCTCCCACATTAACTCCAAGGACGGAAGAAGTCCTCCTCCTCCCACAGGAACTCCAAGGACTGAAGAAGTCCTCCTCCTCCCACATTAACTCCAAGGACAGAAGAAGTCCTCCTCCTCCCACAGGAACTCCAAGGACTGAAGAAGTCCTCCTCCTCCCCATTAACCCAAGGACAGAAGAAGTCCTCCCTCCTCCTCCACCCACAGGAACTCCAAGGACTGAAGAAGTCCTCCTCCTCCCACATTAACTCCAAGGACTGAAGAAGTCCTCCTCCTCCCACATTAACTCCAAGGACTGAAGAAGTCCTCCTCCTCCCACAGGAACTCCAAGGACTGAAGAAGTCCTCCTCCTCCCACAGGAACTCCAAGGACTGAAGAAGTCCTCCTCCTCCCACAGGAACTCCAAGGACTGAAGAAGTCCTCCTCCACCCACAGGAACTCCAAGGACTGAAGAAGTCAAGGACTCCTCCTCCTCCCACATTAACTCCAAGGACAGAAGAAGTCCTCCTCCTCCCACATTAACTCCAAGGACTGAAGAAGTCCTCCTCCCCTAACCCACAGGAACTCCAAGGACTGAAGAAGTCCTCCTCCTCCCACATTAACTCCAAGGACTGAAGAAGTCCTCCTCCTCCCACAGGAACTCCAAGGACTGAAGAAGTCCTCCTCCTCCCACAGGAACTCCAAGGACTGAAGAAGTCCTCCTCCTCCCCACAGGAACTCCAAGGACTGAAGAAGTCCTCCTCCTCCCACAGGAACTCCAAGGACTGAAGAAGTCCTCCTCCTCCCACAGGAACTCCAAGGACTGAAGAAGTCCTCCTCCTCCCACAGGAACTCCAAGGGAAGTCCTCCTCCTCCCACAGGAACTCCAAGGACTGAAGAAGTCCTCCTCCTCCCACAGGAACTCCAAGGACTGAAGAAGTCCTCCTCCTCCCACAGGAACTCCAAGGACTGAAGAAGTCCTCCTCCTCCCACAGGAACTCCAAGGACTGAAGAAGTCCTCCTCCTCCCACAGGAACTCCAAGGACTGAAGAAGTCCTCCTCCTCCCACAGGAACTCCAAGGACTGAAGAAGTCCTCCTCCTCCCACAGGAACTCCAAGGACTGAAGAAGTCCTCCTCCTCCCACAGGATCTCCAAGGACTGAAGAAGTCCTCCTCCTCCCACAGGAACTCCAAGGACTGAAGAAGTCCTCCTCCTCCCACAGGAACTCAAGGACAGGAAGTCCTCCTCCTCCCACAGGATCTCCAAGGAAGAAGTCCTCCTCCTCCCACAGGATCTCCAAGGACTGAAGAAGTCCTCCTCCTCCCACAGGAACTCCAAGGACTGAAGAAGTCCTCCTCCTCCCACAGGAACTCCAAGGACTGAAGGAGTCCTCCTCCTCCCACAAGAAGGACTGAAGAAGTCCTCCTCCTCCCACAGGAACTCCAAGGACTGAAGAAGTCCTCCTCCTCCCACAGGACTCCAGGACTGAAGAAGTCCTCCTCCTCCCACAGGAACTCCAAGGAGAAGTCCTCCTCCTCCCACAGGAACTCCAAGGACTGAAGAAGTCCTCCTCCTCCCACAGGAACCAAGGACTGAAGAAGTCCTCCTCCTCCCACAGGATCTCCAAGGACTGAAGAAGTCCTCCTCCTCCCACAGGAACTCCAAGGACTGAAGAAGTCCTCCTCCTCCCACAGGAACTCCAAGGACTGAAGAAGTCCTCCTCCTCCCACAGGAACTCCAAGGACTGAAGAAGTCCTCCTCCTCCCACAGGAACTCCAAGGACTGAAGAAGTCCTCCTCCTCCCCACTCTCCAAGGACTGAAGAAGTCCTCCTCCTCCCACAACTCCAAGGACTGAAGAAGTCCTCCTCCTCCACAGGAACTCCAAGGACTGAAGAAGTCCTCCTCCTCCCACAGGAACTCCAAGGACTGAAGAAGTCCTCCTCCTCCCACATTAACTCCAAGAACTGAAGAAGTCCTCCTCCTCCCACAGGAACTCCAAGGGCAGAAGAAGTCCTCCTCCTCCCACAGGAACTCCAAGGACTGAAGAAGTCCTCCTCCTCCCACATTAACTCCAAGGGCAAAAGAAGTCCTCCTCCTCCCACAGGAACTCCAAGGACTGAAGAAGTCCTCCTCCCTCCAAGGACTGAAGAAGTCCTCCTCCCACAGGAACTCCCAAGGACTCCAAGGAAGAAGTCCTCCTCCTCCCACAGGAACTCCAAGGAAGTCCTCCTCCTCCCCACAGAAGGACTGAAGAAGTCCTCCTCCTCCCACAGGAACTCCAAGGACTGAAGGAGTCCTCCTCCTCCCACAGGATCTCCAAGGACTGAAGAAGTCCTCCTCCTCCCACAGGAACTCCAAGGACTGAAGAAGTCCTCCTCCTCCCACAGGATCTCCCACAGGAGTCCTCCTCCTCCCACAGGAACTCCAAGGACTGAAGAAGTCCTCCTCCTCCCACAGGAACTCCAAGGACTGAAGAAGTCCTCCTCCTCCCACAGGAACTCCAAGGACTGAAGAAGTCCTCCTCCCACATTAACCCAAGGACTGAAGAAGTCCTCCTCCTCCACAGGAAAGGACTGAAAGTCCTCCTCCTCCCCACAGGAGGACCAAGGACTGAAGAAGTCCTCCCCTCCCACAGGAACTCCAGGAGGAAGTCCTCCTCCTCCCAATTAACTCCAAGGACTGAAGAAGTCCTCCTCCTCCCACAGGAACTCCAAGGACTGAAGAAGTCCTCCTCCTCCCACAGGAACTCCAAGGACTGAAGAAGTCCTCCTCCTCCCACAGGAACTCCAAGGACTGAAGAAGTCCTCCTCCTCCCACAGGAACTCCAAGGACTGAAGAAGTCCTCCTCCTCCCACAGGAACTCCAAGGACTGAAGAAGTCCTCCTCCTCCCACAGGCAAGGACTGAAGAAGTCCTCCTCCTCCCACAGGAACTCCAAGGACTGAAGAAGTCCTCCTCCTCCCACAGGAACTCCAAGGACTGAAGAAGTCCTCCTCCCACACAGGACTCCAAGGACTGAAGAAGTCCTCCTCCTCCCACAGGAACTCCAAGGACTGAAGAAGTCCTCCTCCTCCCACAGGAACTCCAGGACTGAAGAAGTCCTCCTCCTCCCACAGGGACCAAGGACTGAAGAAGTCCTCCTCCCACTCCCAAGGACTGAAGAAGTCCTCCTCCTCCCACAAGGAAGGACTGAAGAGTCCTCCTCCCCACAGGACTCCAAGGACTGAAGAAGTCCTCCTCCTCCCACAGGAACTCCAAGGACTGAAGAAGTCCTCCTCCTCCCACATTAACTCCAAGGACTGAAGAAGTCCTCCTCCTCCAAGGACTGAAGAAGTCCTCCTCCTCCCACATTAACTCCAAGGACTGAAGAAGTCCTCCTCCTCCCACTAACTCCAAGGACTGAAGAAGTCCTCCTCCTCCCACATTAACTCCAAGGACTGAAGAAGTCCTCCCTCCCACATTAACTCCAAGGACTGAAGAAGTCCTCCTCCTCCCACATTAACTCCAAGGACTGAAGAAGTCCTCCCTCCCACCTCCCAGAGTCCTCCTCCTCCCACAGGAACTCCAAGGACTGAAGAAGTCCTCCTCCTCCCACAGGAACTCCAAGGACTGAAGAAGTCCTCCTCCTCCCACAGGAACTCCAAGGGCAGAAGAAGTCCTCCTCCTCCCACATTAACTCCAAGGACTGAAGAAGTCCTCCTCCTCCCACATTAACTCCAAGGACTGAAGAAGTCCTCCTCCTCCCACATTAACTCCAAGGACTGAAGAAGTCCTCCTCCTCCCACAGGAACTCCAAGGACTGAAGAAGTCCTCCTCCTCCCACAGGAACTCCAAGGACAAGTCCTCCTCCTCCCACAGGAACTCCAAGGAGAAGTCCTCCTCCTCCCACAGGAACTCCAAGGACTGAAGAACTCCCACAGGAACTCCAAGGACTGAAGAAGTCCTCCTCCTCCCACATTAACTCCAAGGACTGAAGAAGTCCTCCTCCTCCCACAGGAACTCCAAGGACTGAAGAAGTCCTCCTCCTCCCACAGGAACTCCAAGGACTGAAGAAGTCCTCCTCCTCCCACAGGAACTCCAAGGACTGAAGAAGTCCTCCTCCTCCCACAGGAACTCCAAGGACTGAAGAAGTCCTCCTCCTCCCACAGGAACTCCAAGGACTGAAGAAGTCCTCCTCCTCCCACAGGAACTCCAAGGACTGAAGAAGTCCTCCTCCTCCCACAGGAACTCCAAGGACTGAAGAAGTCCTCCTCCTCCCACAGGAACTCCAAGGACTGAAGAAGTCCTCCTCCTCCCACAGGAACTCCAAGGACTGAAGAAGTCCTCCTCCTCCCACAGGAACTCCAAGGACTGAAGAAGTCCTCCTGACAGGAGGAGTGAAGAAGTCCTCCTCCTCCCACAGGAACTCCAAGGACTGAAGAAGTCCTCCTCCTCCCACAGGAACTCAAGGACTGAAGAAGTCCTCCTCCTCCCACAGGACTGAAGAAGTCCTCCAAGGACTGAGGAAAAGGACTGAAGAAGTCCTCCTCCTCCCAAGGGACTGAAGAAGTCCTCCTCCTCCCACAGGAACTCCAAGGACTGAAGAAGTCCTCCTCCTCCCACAGGAACTCCAAGGACTGAAGAAGTCCTCCTCCTCCCACAGGAACTCCAAGGACTGAAGAAGTCCTCCTCCTCCCACAGGAACTCCAAGGACTGAAGAAGTCCTCCTCCTCCCACAGGAACTCCAAGGACTGAAGAAGTCCTCCTCCTCCCACAGGAACTCCAAGGACTGAAGAAGTCCTCCTCCTCCCACAGGAACTCCAAGGACTGAAGAAGTCCTCCTCCTCCCACAGGAACTCCAAGGACTGAAGAAGTCCTCCTCCTCCCACAGGAACTCCAAGGACTGAAGAAGTCCTCCTCCTCCCACAGGAACTCCAAGGACTGAAGAAGTCCTCCTCCTCCCACAGGAACTCCAAGGACTGAAGAAGTCCTCCTCCTCCCACAGGAACTCCAAGGACTGAAGAAGTCCTCCTCCTCCCACAGGAAAGGACTGAAGAAGTCCTCCTCCTCCCACAGGAACTCCAAGGACTGAAGAAGTCCTCCTCCCACAGGAACTCCAAGGACTGAAGAAGTCCTCCTCCGCCCACAGGAACTCCAAGGACTGAAGAAGTCCTCCTCCTCCCACAGGAACTCCAAGGACTGAAGAAGTCCTCCTCCTCCCACAGGAACTCCAAGGACTGAAGTCCTCCTCCTCCTCCTCCCCTCACAGGAACTCCAAGGACTGAAGAAGTCCTCCTCCTCCCACAGGAACTCCAAGGACTGAAGAAGTCCTCCTCCTCCCACAGGAACTCCAAGGACTGAAGAAGTCCTCCTCCTCCCACAGGAACTCCAAGGACTGAAGAAGTCCTCCTCCTCCCACAGGAACTCCAAGGACTGAAGAAGTCCTCCTCCTCCCACAGGAACTCCAAGGACTGAAGAAGTCCTCCTCCTCCCACATTAACTCCAAGGACTGAAGAAGTCCTCCTCCTCCCACATTAACTCCAAGGACTGAAGAAGTCCTCCCACAGGAACTCCAAGGACTGAAGAAGTCCTCCTCCTCCCACAGGAACTCCAAGGACTGGAAGAAGTCCTCCACATTAACTCCAAGGACTGAAGAAGTCCTCCTCCTCCCACAGGAACTCCAAGGACTGAAGAAGTCCTCCTCCTCCCACAGGAACTCCAAGGACTGAAGAAGTCCTCCTCCTCCCACATTAACTCCAAGGACTGAAGAAGTCCTCCTCCTCCCACAGGAACTCCAAGGACTGAAGAAGTCCTCCTCCTCCCACAGGAACTCCAAGGACTGAAGAAGTCCTCCTCCTCCCACAGGAACTCCAAGGACTGAAGAAGTCCTCCTCCTCCTCCCACAGGAACTCCAAGGACTGAAGAAGTCCTCCTCCTCCCACAGGAACTCCAAGGACTGAAGAAGTCCTCCTCCTCCCCACTCCAAGGACAGGAACTCCAAGGACTGAAGAAGTCCTCCTCCTCCCACAGGAACTCCAAGGACTGAAGAAGTCCTCCTCCTCCCACAGGAACTCCAAGGACTGAAGAAGTCCTCCTCCTCCCACAGGAACTCCAAGGACTGAAGAAGTCCTCCTCCTCCCACATTAACTCCAAGGACTGAAGAAGTCCTCCTCCTCCCACAGGAACTCCAAGGACTGAAGAAGTCCTCCTCCTCCCACAGGAACTCCAAGGACTGAAGAAGTCCTCCTCCACCCACATTAACTCCAAGGACTGAAGAAGTCCTCCTCCTCCCACAGGAACTCCAAGGACTGAAGAAGTCCTCCTCCTCCCACAGGAACTCCAAGGACTGAAGAAGTCCTCCTCCTCCCACAGGAACTCCAAGGACTGAAGAAGTCCTCCTCCTCCCACAGGAACTCCAAGGACTGAAGAAGTCCTCCTCCTCCCACATTAACTCCAAGGACTGAAGAAGTCCTCCTCCTCCCACATTAACTCCAAGGACTGAAGAAGTCCTCCTCCTCCCACATTAACTCCAAGGACTGAAGAAGTCCTCCTCCTCCCACAGGAACTCCAAGGACTGAAGAAGTCCTCCTCCCTCCCATTAACCCAAGGACTGAAGAAGTCCTCCTCCTCCCACAGGAACTCCAAGGGCAGAAGAAGTCCTCCTCCTCCCACAGGAACTCCAAGGACTGAAGAAGTCCTCCTCCTCCCACAGGAACTCCAAGGACTGAAGAAGTCCTCCTCCTCCCACAGGAACTCCAAGGACTGAAGAAGTCCTCCTCCTCCCACATTAACTCCAAGGACTGAAGAAGTCCTCCTCCTCCCCCACAGGAACTCAAGGACTGAAGAAGTCCTCCTCCACCCACAGGAACTCCAAGGACTGAAGAAGTCCTCCTCCTCCCACATTAACTCCAAGGACTGAAGAAGTCCTCCTCCTCCCACAGGAACTCCAAGGACTGAAGAAGTCCCTCCAGGACTGAAGAAGTCCTCCTCCTCCCACAGGAACTCCAAGGACTGAAGAAGTCCTCCTCCTCCCACAGGAACTCCAAGGACGGAAGAAGTCCTCCTCCTCCCACAGGATCTCCAAGGACTGAAGAAGTCCTCCTCCTCCCACAGGAACTCCAAGGACTGAAGAAGTCCTCCTCCTCCTCCAAGGACCAAGGACTGAAGAAGTCCTCCTCCTCCCACATTAACTCCAAGGACTGAGGAACTCCACTCCAAGGACTGAAGAAGTCCTCCTCCTCCCACATTAACTCCAAGGACTGAAGAAGTCCTCCTCCCACAGGAACTCCAAGGACTGAAGAAGTCCTCCTCCTCCCACATTAACTCCAAGGACTGAAGAAGTCCTCCTCCTCCCACATTAACTCCAAGGACTGAAGAAGTCCTCCTCCTCCCACATTAACTCCAAGGACTGAAGAAGTCCTCCTCCTCCCTCCAGGACTGAAGAACTCCCACAGGAACAAGGACTGAAGAAGTCCTCCTCCTCCCACAGGAACTCCAAGGACTGAAGAAGTCCTCCTCCTCCCACAGGAACTCCAAGGACTGAAGAACCTCCTCCTCCCACATTAACTCCAAGGACTGAAGAAGTCCTCCTCCTCCCACATTAACTCCAAGGACTGAAGAAGTCCTCCTCCTCCCACAGGAACTCCAAGGACTGAAGAAGTCCTCCTCCTCCCACAGGACTCCAAGGACAAGAAGTCCTCCTCCTCCCACATTAACTCCAAGGACTGAAGAAGTCCTCCTCCTCCCCCTCTCCAAGGACTGAAGAAGTCCTCCTCCTCCCACATTAAGGACTGAAGAAGTCCTCCTCCTCCCCACAGGAACTCCAGGACTGAAGAAGTCCTCCTCCTCCCACATTAACTCCAAGGACTGAAGAAGTCCTCCTCCTCCCACATTAACTCCAAGGACTGAAGAAGTCCTCCTCCTCCCACATTAACTCCAAGGACTGAAGAAGTCCTCCTCCTCCCACATTAACTCCAAGGACTGAAGAAGTCCTCCTCCTCCCACATTAACTCCAAGGACTGAAGAAGTCCTCCTCCTCCCACAGGAACTCCAAGGGCAGAAGAAGTCCTCCTCCTCCCACAGGAACTCCAAGGACTGAAGAAGTCCTCCTCCTCCCACAGGAACTCCAAGGACTGAAGAAGTCCTCCTCCTCCCACATTAACTCCAAGGACTGAAGAAGTCCTCCTCCTCCCACATTAACTCCAAGGACTGAAGAAGTCCTCCTCCTCCCACATTAACCCAAGGACTGAAGAAGTCCCTCCCTCCTCCACAGGAACTCCAAGGACTGAAGAAGTCCTCCTCCTCCCACATTAACTCCAAGGACTGAAGAAGTCCTCCTCCTCCCACATTAACTCCAAGGACTGAAGAAGTCCTCCTCCTCCCACATTAACTCCAAGGACTGAAGAAGTCCTCCTCCTCCCACAGGAACTCCAAGGACTGAAGAAGTCCTCCTCCTCCCACAGGAACTGCAAGGACTGAAGAAGTCCTCCTCCTCCCACAGGAACTCCAAGGACTGAAGAAGTCCTCCTCCTCCCACAGGAACTCCAAGGACTGAAGAAGTCCTCCTCCCTAACTCCAAGGACTGAAGAAGTCCTCCTCCTCCCACATTAACTCCAAGGACTGAAGAAGTCCTCCTCCTCCCACAGGAACTCCAAGGACTGAAGAAGTCCTCCTCCTCCCACAGGAACTCCAAGGACTGAAGAAGTCCTCCTCCTCCCACAGGAACTCCAAGGACTGAAGAAGTCCTCCTCCTCCCACAAGAACTCCAAGGGACTGAAGAAGTCCTCCTCCTCCCACAGGAACTCCAAGGACTGAAGAAGTCCTCCTCCTCCCACAGGAACTCCAAGGACTGAAGAAGTCCTCCTCCTCCCACATTAACTCCAAGGACTGAAGAAGTCCTCCTCCTCCCACATTAACTCCAAGGACTGAAGAAGTCCTCCTCCTCCCCATTAACTCCAAGGACTGAAGAAGTCCTCCTCCTCCCACATTAACTCCAAGGACTGAAGAAGACAGGAACTCAAGGACTGAAGAAGTCCTCCTCCCACAGGAACTCCAAGGACTGAAGAAGTCCTCCTCCTCCCACAGGAACTCCAAGGACTGAAGAAGTCCTCCTCCTCCCACATTAACTCCCACAGGAACTGAAGAAGTCCTCCTCCTCCCCATTAACTCCAAGGACTGAAGAAGTCCTCCTCCTCCCACAGGACTCCAAGGACTGAAGAAGTCCTCCTCCTCCCCATTAACTCCAAGGACTGAAGTCCTCCTCCTCCCACAGGAACTCCAAGGACTGAAGAAGTCCTCCTCCTCCCACAGGAACTCCAAGGACTGAAGAAGTCCTCCTCCTCCCAAGGAACTCCAAGAACTGAAGAAGTCCTCCTCCTCCTCCTCAAGGACTGAAGAAGTCCTCCTCCTCCCACAGGAACTCCAAGGACTGAAGAAGTCCTCCTCCTCCCACAGGAACTCCAGGAAACTCCCACAGGAAAGAAGAAGTCCTCCTCCTCCCACAGGAACTCCAAGAACTGAAGAAGTCCTCCTCCTCCCACATTAACTCCAAGGACTGAAGAAGTCCTCCTCCTCCCACATTAACTCCAAGGACTGAAGAAGTCCTCCTCCTCCCACAGGAACTCCAAGGACTGAAGAAGTCCTCCTCCTCCCACAGGAACTCCAAGAACTGAAGAAGTCCTCCTCCTCCCACAGGAACTCCAAGGACTGAAGAAGTCCTCCTCCTCCCACAGGAACTCCAAGGACTGAAGAAGTCCTCCTCCTCCCACATTAACTCCTGAAGAAGTCCTCCTCCTCCCACATTAACTCCAAGGACTGAAGAAGTCCTCCTCCTCCCACAGGAACTCCAAGGACTGAAGAAGTCCTCCTCCTCCCACAGGAACTCCAAGGACTGAAGAAGTCCTCCTCCTCCCACAGGAACTCCAAGGACGGAAGAAGTCCTCCTCCTCCCCATTAACTCCAAGGACTGAAGAAGTCCTCCTCCTCCCACAGGAACTCCAGGACTGAAGAAGTCCTCCTCCTCCCCACATTAAAGAAGTCCTCCTCCTCCCACAGGAACTCCAAGGACTGAAGAAGTCCTCCTCCTCCCACAGGAACTCCAAGGACTGAAGAAGTCCTCCTCCTCCCACAGGAACTCCAAGGACGGAAGAAGTCCTCCTCCTCCCACAGGAACTCCAAGGACTGAAGAAGTCCTCCTCCTCCCACAGGAACTCCAAGGGCAGAAGAAGTCCTCCTCCTCCCACAGGAACTCCAAGAACTGAAGAAGTCCTCCTCCTCCCACAGGAACTCCACAGCCACCAGTGGGTGCCTGAAATTGTGGTAGTGCCCAGAAGGATTGCCACAGAGTACCACAACTAAGCTCCTCTTCCATGGTTGGTACTCTGGTGCTTACTTTGCTCTTGTGCCTTGAGCCATTATTAAGTAAAATAAGAGTCACCTGACACAATTGCTAAAATACTGTGACAATGGGTCAGATAACCCAGGCCCTACTTCCACTTGACAAAAGGTAGTGCTGATTGAGATCTGAAATGTCCAAATAAGTGTTAAAGGTTAAGTCACTCCTTCTCACCCCCCCCCCCAGCTTAGTTCCAGCTTGGAGCAATTGGGAGGTATGGAAACTTTAAGAGATGGTGGCTAGTAGGAGCAATGGGAGATCTTTCAGTTGTTTCTCTTCGCCTCTTATTTTAGGCAAATTCTCTGCTTGCCTTGCAAGCATGAGGACCTGAGTTTGATCTCTAGTAAAAACTGTAGGCATGGTGATGCACACCTGTAATCCCAGCACTGGAGAGGCAGAGACAGGTGCAAAAGGGGATCATTGAAATGAAAACTCACTGAATGGATCAAACCTATAACTAAAGATTAATTAGTGAATTGGAAATAAGGTGAGAAACAAATGCTCAGAATATAGCATAAAGAGCTACAAAGGTAAATACTTAAAATTCACAAAAGAAGAAAATGAATAGAACAAATTACAATAGGATTTTATTTCTATTATGCTAAGAAAAATAAATAAATCTAACACAATTCTATACCCATCCAAATTCTCTTTCAAGAAGTAAGAGGGTCACTGTGAGTTTGAGGCCAGCCTGGGACTACAGAGTGAGTTCCAGGTTTTCCTGGGCTAGAGTGAGTCCCCTACCTGAAAACAAAATAGAACAGATTCTCCTTCAAGTGTAAAATGAAATTAGAGTTTTCCAGTCACAAAGATTTTTTCTAAATCCTTTCAAATTTGAGGCAGGTATGGTGGTGCATACCTTTAATCCCAGCACTTGGGAGGCAGAGGATCACTGTGAGTTCCGCTATCCTCTAAGTCAACACAGAAACCTTTCAGCTATGTTCCTGATTCTTTCTTTGTACACTAAAAAACAACCCGAGTCCTAAGACAGTACTCACTCAGCTTCCTCAAAAAATGGAAGCTTATTGTTCTGATCATTCTTCCCCTCTTTTCTCTTCTCTTTCATTATTTGTTTCCGAGCTCCCTTCATTCTCTTTGTTATAACCTTCCATGGGCTTCTGCCTAGGTTGGTTTCCCACACATGCAACACGAATCACAGGAGTGACCTGAAGTAGCATTCCACCCAGCTACTCTGAGAACTGTGGCATTTACAAGAAGCAAGTGATAGCAGTAGCTCCCAGCTAAGACACATGGGATGGATAAGAGGGATTCTTATCTCAGAGACACTGTTTATTTCACAAATTTGTTTAGTGCATAAATATGAGTCTCTTCCCACATAACTTCCTGCCCTTAGGTCTATAGCATCCTTGTAACTGCACTATGAGG
This sequence comes from Orientallactaga sibirica, assembly GCA_036365145.1. Taxonomy (NCBI): domain Eukaryota; kingdom Metazoa; phylum Chordata; class Mammalia; order Rodentia; family Dipodidae; genus Orientallactaga; species Orientallactaga sibirica. The sequence goes on from JAEOAD010000031.1 coordinate 18,016,245, forward strand.
TAAGCACTATCGTATGCCTTTTTTCAATCACACCTGCAGATATTTGTCAGAAAACTTCACTATCTGCTATTCCAGCATCTGGTGAGAGTACGTGAAGTTGCCTTCCAATCACAGGATCAAGTCATCTCACTGATATGATTTGAACATTATTTAAAACAAACATATCTATGCAATCATTGGTCCTATATTGCTACATAAAATATCTTCTAAGAAAATGGAAAATCCTGTAGGATAAGAACATCCAAAAGAGAGCATATATTTGAAAACAACTACAGAAGTGAGAGAGACCCACACATCAAGACAGATCTATAGTCATACATGCACTGACATCTGCTACCTACATGTCATTATTTTTCTATGCATAGGAGAATTTTTAAATTATTTTAAAATGTGATCAGTTATGAAAAGTTCCAGTGTTGCCTGACAAAGCATAATATTTTTTAATCTTTTAATTTATATTATTATTTTTGCAAGCAGAGAGAAAGAGACAGAGAGAATTGGCATGCCAGGGCCTCTAACCATTGCAAACAAACTCTAGATGCATATGTCACCTTGTGCATCTGGCTTTATGTGGGTACTGGTCAACTGAACTCGGATCCTTAGGTTTTGTAGGCAAGCACCTTAACTGCTGAGCCATCTCTCCAGCCTAGGAAGCATAATATTTTTGAAAAACGAGAGGAAAACTTGGTGAATGGATTGCCAGCCACCATGGGATGCTCTTGGGGTACTCTGTCAGTAACATAAAAGGTGCTGATCTTCCAGGTCCTGAAAAAAGGTGCTGAAGAAGAAGCAAGTGGAGAGGCCTAGTCTCAAACCAACACCTGGATGATGTGAGAGACAGGAGAAAGAAGAAAAATGAAAGAACAACCCTCTGCCACCATCACTGATACAGACCCAAGGCTGCAGCTGGAGTTCAGGAACCAGCACAAGGTTGTTCAAGCATAGACCAGCATTCTCACAGGAACACTAAGTGCCTGAGTTTTGGTAATAAAATGGCCTTTTATGAATACATTTCAGAAGACAAGATGGACACTGTTCATGGGGAGAAGTGTGAAAGAGGTGATAAGCTTAAACTATTACTGGAGTCTTACTCCAGCAATATCAATGTCCACACTAGTGCCACGTTGAAGTGACAGCCTTATCTGTCACAGAGCACAGTGATTATGCTGGGAGCTCTCTATCACCATCCATAAAAGGTTTTATGAAGAATGAAAGTTTCATAATCATTTTTTGTCAATAAAAGACACCCCAGTGCTGTTGACTATGAAGAGAATGAGGTGAACTCTTTCTGCCTGTGGACCAATGTACCCTGGAGATGCAACAGTGCCCATGGCCCCTTCAACCTGTACATCTTCAGTCTATAAAGAATGTTTATTTGCATTGTTCATTTTTCTTTATTTGGCATATATGCATTGTAGTGTGGAGTGTGTGTGTGTGTATGTGCACACACATGCGTGTGTGGGTGCATCTGGCCCATGCACATACTTGCAGAGACCAGAGGAAAGCACCAGGATTTTGAGTGAGTGCTGTGGAGTGAACTCAGGCCCTCTCCAGCCCTTGTGCTTTTGTGCGAAGTGCTCTTCTCTCCATTTGACTTTACTATGTATGTTTTAAGCATTAAAACAAACTTATTTATTTATTTGAGAGAGAGAGAATGAGCACTCCAGGGCCTCCAACCACTGCAAAGGAACTCCAGACGCATGTGCCACCTTGTGTATCTGGATTTATGTGGATACTAGGGAATTGAATCTGAGTCCATTGGCTTTGCAGGCAAGTACCTTAACCACTAAAGTATCTCCTAGCCCTGATTTATGTGAGTTTAACACATTACCTTCTTGCTCGTTTATATTACAGAATATGTTTATGAAGAAAGAAAATAACTCTCATTGCTCTTATACACACTAGTACTGGTGGTTATCATGAATTTATTAATTGTTCAAGAACTTAAAATGATATTATAGACACTGTTTTACATATAAAATCTGTAGCAGATTGTTATGAAAGAATTTTAATTTTAGGGAATTGAAAGAAGTTAGTTGGGACCTTAGAATGAGCTGGAAATGTATTCACTGTTTTCCTCACAAGTGAAATAAGCCAGGCATAGCAATACGAATGCCCCATAAGCTGGTCTGTGGAATCTGATGAAAGTCGAGCTCACAGGAGCACACAGAGACTGGATGGTGGTTACCAGACTCTGAGGCAGCAAGTCTGAGGCATGTTGTCAAAGATTACAAATTTTCAGTTAGGAAGAGTAAGTTCAGTGGAGCTATTATACAACACCACGGCCATAGTAACAATGTTCTGTACACTTGAAAATTGCTGAGAGACTTGATTTTAAGTGCTCTACCCACAAAAAATTGTAAGTGTGCTATGTAATGTATGCATTTATTTTTCTAAACTCTATTAATAGTTATAATTGTGCCAATGAATAAATAGAAGAAAATCAATGAATAAATAAAAGAAAGGGACAGTGAATCTTCATGAATTTGCAAACAAATTTGAGTAATGAAAGATACATATATTATTATCTCTTTTAAAATATTTTTATTTACTTGCAAGCAGACAGAGAGAGGAGAGACAGACAGAGAGACTGGGCATGCCAAAGCCTCCAGCCAGTGCAAACTCACTCCAGATGCATGTGCCTCTTTGTGCATATGACTTTACATGGGTACTGGGGAATTGAACCCGGGTCATTAGGGTTTTTCAACCCCTATTATCTTCTTCTGATAGCTGAGGAAACAAAAGTACAGAGCATTTCAGGGACTTGCTCACACACAGGCAGCAGTAAGGCCTAGAACTGAGCCATACTCAGTCCCCTCCATAGCCCCAGCTATCACTACCACATCTCACTGGCTTTTTGGAAAAAGCCAGACCAACTATTCAATCTCTCTGACAGAATTGTGGTGCATTCTAGTTTCAAGTCAAATTCTCAACTTGAAATTCAAATTTCAAGGTCTCAACTGTTTCAAGCCCTGAGTACAAGCAAACACTTTCGGAGGTATAACTCATTCTACTACAGGCTCTTTCATGGAGATAGACAGTTTTTATACTTACTATTGTTTTGCAAAATGAATTATTGTGAAGATCCTTTAGTTCTAGGCCTTTTTTGACTTGATTAAATAGTACATTGATTTTTAACAGCACCCTAATTTACCATAATCTAACTATACAGAACTTGGAAATTTAGGTTACAGCGATATCAAGAGGGAAAAAAAAAAATCAATTCATGTAAGGAAGTTATTAAAAAGTCCAAACTTCAAAACATGTCTTCAAGTCAACACAGATGGGCTCCAACTTTATTTTACAAAACCAAAAAAACTGTTAAAGTTTATTAAAATGCAGATCAGACAGACCTAAAGAATCCCAGAGCATCAAAGCCCGTTAGACTCCATAAGTGACCTTAACCTTGTTTGATTTGAAAAACAGCAACAGAACTTAACTTGAACCATTTCATGGAAAAAGCTTGCATTAAGGATGATGGAATTAGAATTCAGCAAATGAGAAGCTGCCCGTAAACTTATAATTCTAGAACTAGGAATTTCCAGCAGGGAAGACCAAATAAGACAATTTTGTAATTGTAACCAACAATTATTTTCTTTATAGGGATTCTCCATTTACTCTATAAAAATGTGCTCCTTTCTCTTCTTCAGCGAGGGTTCTGGACCCCTTCTAACTTGGAGCTTCTGATTCATGATGTTTGCTCAAACACACTTGAATTTTTTTTACTTCACTTCAGTTTAACTTTACCAGCATTCAGCATCTGTACAAACAAGAGATCACAGAGTTCATCTAGGAGGACACAAAGCAGGTTGTATGTACCTTACTTAGAATATCATTTGAAAAGTTCATGATATTTTACATTTTTCACTTGACATAAATGACAGTGGCATCTCTTCTCTAAGCCTGGTACAGCCATGAGACCCTGTAAACACCATACCCATATTATACACCATACGCCATAGGATTTTTTTTTTTTTTTTTTTGGAGGTAGGGTTTCACTTTTAGACCAGGCTGACCTGGAATTCACTATGTAGTCTCAAGGTGGCCTCAAACTCACAGCGATCCTCCTACCTCTGCCTCCCAAGTGCTGGGATTAAAGGCATGCACCACCACGCCCAGCCTTCACCATAGGATTTTTAAGGGCCTTTGAAAATGTTTTCATCACTTTTAAAACTAGAAGGGAAAAATAGAAATTTTAGATAGAGGGAATGTTTTAATATGTTAACAACTTTATAACCACATTAAGAAGCTGCCCAGGGCTAGTAGATGCCACATAGTACCCTGATCTCCTTTGCACATTATTTTCCCCACGCCCTGGGCAGTTTTCATTAGTCTGGATCATGCTGTCCTGGGCAGGAAGAAATAAAAGGCAACAGAAGGAGGCCACTGCTACTGAATTTGACTATGTGGCCTGGGTAACGCTGTTGCTGGTGTTTCATGCCCAGTCTGATGCAGGAGGATGGATGATTCTCCAAGAAGGTGCATCCACTGGGCCACGCTGCAGTTTGATAATCTATCTACAGAGAAGATGATCCTGAAAACATACTGCCAACATCTTCATATAGGTGTGAATCATGGTGTGTACAAATGCCAAGTGAGGTAGTGCAAGATGCCCAGCTATGACTGGCCACTACACATTCAAACCCTTGAAGAGTGTGGACAAAAGAAATCCAGAACTTTCTGGGGTCACAGTGTGAGTGGTGCAGTCCCCTCTTCAGAACTTTCTGGGGTCATGGTATGAATGGTACAGTCCCCTCTTCAGCACTTTCCTGGGTCGTGGTGTGAGTGGTGCACTCTCCTCTTCCTACTTTATTTTCAGTTTCAAAAGAAGCATCCCAGCGATCTCCGCATTGTTTGCCTGCTGCAGTAACATCCCTGCCTTGAAACAACACTTGTGCAATGTCACAGTCTACGGACTGAACTCTAAGCCCCAAGTTCCCACACACACTTCAGTTCTAAGAGCAGCCCCAACCCTGACACTGACCCGCACCCACCCATCTGAGCATCCCCTTACTGTGTGTGTCACCAGTCAAATCAATCCCATGCCACTCAGCACTGTTAGAAACCAGGACTAATAAATCATTTGCCCGCTCTCAGCCCAAAGCTGGTAAGTGTGGTTCAATGTAGGTAATTATAAAAAAAATGACTTTAGGAGCAAAAAATCAAAACATGGGAATATGTGTCTAATAGAAAAGACCTGCAAAGAGATTTGGGAGTTCTAATGACTCAAGGAGCAGGTGAAAGGTCCTGGAGCCTGACAGTAGCAGGCTGGCCTGACTGACAGGATCGATCCCCTCTTCCCTCCAACATCACCCGACCCTGTATCTACTGGCTTCGGGTCCCCTGTGCCAGCCTGTCGGAAAGTGGAGACTGGAGTGTTCTCCCCTGCTTTAATGTGTTTGCAGGGAAAAGAAGCCCCCACAAACCCATCAATTACCACGACTGTCAGCACAGAGGAGGTGTTGGGACAGTGACAGGGTTAGGCAAAAGCCTCAGGGGCTAAACTGAAAGGTTCCATTAGAAGTGTTAAACCACCCTTTGTATCCCCACCTCTTGTTCCCTGTTATCCCCTCTCGAAAGAACATATTTTTCTTTTCCCTTTAACTTTCAGAAGGATGTTTGTGGTTTCTGAAAAAAGTAGCAAGGACGACAGGTCTTTATTATTGCAGCTGTCACTCACTAGGGAGACGTTCTCCCCGAAGCTCCAAGTTCACTCTGACTCCGGCAAGCACAGTTAGCTGAGGCCTTAGTCCTTCAACCATTTACTAAAGAGACCGTTTTTCCAGAAGACTTCAGGCATCCTTCTGCTGTTAAGAGAAAAAACAGACCAACCTCCTCTTGGATCCCCTCAGAACCTTTTTTCCATTTACTGCAGGAGAATTTCTGGATGTCATTCAGGTTGAAATTTTCACATCCATTACCAAAAATGTTCTGAACAGTTTTCTGATGTAAATGAACTTATATCCAATCAGAATTGAACTATGGTTCTTTGGGACACTTGCAAACAAGTGCTTCCAACAAACTTTATACACCAAAGTGATTCCACAGTCTTCAGAAATACATAATAAATAATCTTTCTTGATGACCAAGTAGCCCCTGACTAGGTTAATACAACCAATGAGCAAACCAAATATGCAAAATAATCCAGTCAGTTGACAGAAGTGATCTCTGTCACATTGCTCAGTGGTTGCTTACTGAGTGGTCACTCTTTGCTAGGGAACATATGAAGCAGTCGGGACACTGGAATAAAAACTGATCCCAAATAACTTCAAAAACATCAGAGCCGTAAGTTTTACACCTATGTAGATAACTTGCATAATTTTTTTTCTTCTGTTACCACAGCAATAAAAATGGAACTCATGTAAACAAATGAAAGGCATGTCGGAGGGAAAATAGCACTATAAAAAGGTAAATTGTCATCCCGGGTAGAAGAAATCGGTTCTATAAATTCATCTTGCAGAATTTACCTTACATTGTGACAGATACGAAGATGCTTCGAAAGCTGCTGAAACCTTCAGATCTGGTGAGCAAGCACGGGAGCAGTGCTGAGTGCCTGGGTTTCTGAAGGAAGGAGTCCATGCAATTTTTTTTTCTTTTTTTTTTTTTTTTGGTGTTTGGTTTTTCGAGGTAAGGTCTCACTCTAGGCCCAGGCTGACCTGGAATTCACTCTGTAGTCTCAGGTGGCCTTGAACTCATGGAGATCCTCCTACCTCTGCCTCCCAGTGTGGGGATTAAAGGTGTGCATCGCCACACCCAGCTTCACTTGCAAATTCTTGACTGTCAAAACCTAGAGTAAGCCAAGACCACCAGGCAGGGGCATCAACCCACCTAGCGTCTTAGACACTGATAAGACAGCACTTCCTGCTACCCCTAAATCTGTTCCTCCTCATTCTTCATGTCCACAGGACAAGGTGAGGAAGGGCCATAGCTGCACTTCTGTTGAGACACAGACACGATTCAAATACAGCATACGCACAATTGCAGTCACCACAGACTGCATTTACTTTCTTTGCCAAGCTAGTTGTGAGTGACTTTGGAGTCAACCCCACAGGAGGTTTGAAAAATTTGTTATGTTCATATACTCTAAACAATTCTCAGCGTAACAATTCCTGGGGGGAAAAAACAACCTGAACACAGGTGCATGCACTCACAAACACACACACTCACAAACTATCAGAGGTCTTTTGCATCCTGGAGCTCACACAGACAACAGGGCCAACAGTTTCAACTTAATTAGCACCTTTTCATCCCAACGCCTCTCAAGGTGAGTTGCAAAAGACGCAGACAACATTTACTCTCTCAGCCGGCAATGCCAAGGTAACAGATGAAAAGAAACAAAAGGAGAAAGAAAGACTCCAGTGTAGATGTGCCAAAGGAAAATTGTGACATGCAACCAAACAACCTTGAGTGTCTGTCACATGTATATCACATAAATGGCACCACCACAGAAAAAAATCACATTAAAAAGCCCTGACGACAATGGAACAGCACCAAATGCAAATCACTCTTCAAGCCTCTGTTAGGGACTAACTCTGTGTCAGGTTTCTAACATGTCTTCTTGGCCATCACCTGAAGTCACCTTGGAGAAAACCAAGCATGAGAATATAGAGTTAGAGGTGCACAGAAATAACTGAGAGGTGATGAAATTGCCAGAATTGCAGACCTCACCTTGGGGTGGGAAACCATATGGTCAGGACCCTAAGTGGAAAACAAGGTCACACTGGGGAGGGCCATTCCTCACCTCCCTGACCATCCAGGTGGAAATTAAAGATCCCAAGATACTTTTCAAAACAGCCCAGGGGATCACCAAGCTGCCTGAACCAACAGTCCCAGTCTCAATAAAACTCAACTTAATGTTCCCGGCTGGGAATGAGCCCTTCTCAAATAGAGAGGAGAATCTGTGTTCGTGTACACAATTATTAAACTGTCCTTGGAGTGCTGTAATTACTTTATAATCCATGGGGATCTTAAGATACAGAGGAAGATGCGAGGAGAATCTGATTGTAATTTATAATTGAATTTATCCTCAGAGAAACAATTGGTCATGAAATGACAGTATCTTCAGGAAGGATTTACAGGTGTGGGGTTTATAAGCAGTGGCCTAGCTCCAAGGAGATTAAACTTCCAAAATCATAACTTTCAACAAAACATAGCTTTCAGCTTTTGCATTCTTATTTAAGCAAAAAAGATTGTAGGCATTTTAATAGCTCAATCCCTTACTAATTTGATATACGCTCAGTGTGTGGTAGTAAACCTGATATGTAATAAAAGTATACTTAGCCAGAATTTCCATTACTTTCTCCCAATTGGCCCTTAAATAATGGATAGATGTTGTGCTTTGTTTAAAGAGAATAAGAAAGTTAGTAATAACAAACTATATTAATCTTTTATTAATTGGTTCAAAGAAATTACAAGAGGTAGTTGCTATAAAATTCTTCCTAATATTGGTTTGAACTAATGCACTCCACACATATATTCTAGCACTCTTCTCTAAAGCCTCCTGTAATGTGGTATCTTCTTTGCATGTGATAGTGTTTCCTGTACCCACAGGCATCATTTACTCCAAGTTTTCCCTTACTTCAGTTTAGCAACCTTCCACCCTTCCTCATATGAGTGCTCTCAGAGATCTTCCAGCTTAATGATACACCCAGAACTAAGCATGTGGCTGTTAATGCCAAACCATTTCTCAAAACTAAAGAAAAGGGATGGAGAGATGGCTTAGCAGTTAAGGCACTTGCCTGTGAAGCTTAAGGACCAGGTTCAACTCCCTAGAACCCACATAAGCAAGATGTACAAGGTGGTGCGTACACACAAGGTGGCACGCCGCATCTGGAGCTCGTTTGCAGTGGCTAGAGGCCCTGGTGCACTGATTCTCTCTGTGTGTCCCTCATGTCTCACTCTCATAAATAAAAATTTTTAAAAACTGAAGAAGTCATGGATGCACCAGTCGGTCTCAGATGTGCCTCAGAGTACATCTGCCCACCCTGTGGCTCTTACATTTTTTGCACCCGCTCTACTGCAAAGTTCTGTCAGCTTTGGAGGGCATGTTACAAGTCTCCTTTAGTGCTGCCCTCTTGGCAGTCTCTAATTTTATGCTTTTTTTTAATTTTATTTTTGAGGTAGGGTCTCCTCTAGCTCAGGCTGACCTGAAATTCACTATGGAGTCTCAGGGTGGCCTCAAACTCACGGCAATCCTCCTACTTCTGCCTCCCGAGTGCTGGGATTAAAGGCGTGCGCCACCACGTCTGGCCCTAATTTTATGCTTTGATGAGTTTTAGTCTCCTCAGTGTCTCCTGCCATCTCTCTGGATGAGGTTCTGACCCCACAGTGATTACCAATAACCCCATTGCATAGGCCCCTCAATAGAATGGAGGTGGGGGGAGGGCATAAGAGGAAAACCCACAGGCATATGGCCAATTTTCAATGTGCTCATATATTAAAGTTCTCAAAAAAAAAAAAAAAAAAGAAAGAAAACTGAAGTCCTTCCAGTGAGAAAATCAGTTTGGCCAGCTTGGATATATATGGATGGTCCCTGACTGACAGTGCCTCAATTTATGACTTTGTACTTTATGTGAATAGAAACTACACTTGGAATGTTGAATTGTGATCTGTTCTGGGCTCACAAAGTAGAGTACAGAACTCCCTCATGAAACACAACTCCCTTTCTGCCACAAGATCATAAAGCCCAACAATTCACACTTTACACTGTGTTGTATGGCTAAGCTATGATGTTTGGTGTCTTAAATGCAAATCCAACCTAAGGTATCTTCAACTTATGGTGAGCTTTGAGAATATCTATAAGAGAAGCATCAATAATTAAAGGATTAAGATAGACAATACCCACTTTAAATTTTTTAATTTATAATTTAAGACTAAGTTACATATACATTCTAGCTCACCTATTCTAATATATGTCAATTAAGGCAGGGTATGGCTTTTCTTTCCTATGCATATTTTGTCAAAAAGAAATGTTCCTGGTGCTAGGGAGATAACCCTATGGTTAAAGGGGTGCTTGCTTGGTGATGATATATGAATTTAGAAATTTGGGGGTATCTTCAAGGGCAATGAAGCTCTTAGCTCTTGGTTGGGCAGTAACTCAGGAGTTAGTGTGCCAGAAGAACTGAGTCAGTAGACTCTGGGTTTCTGTCTCATGAATTTAGAAGAATTTTATTATAGACTTTAAAAGAAGGAAATAAGGCAGGTCTCTGAAAACGGGGAAGCCCACCTAGAGACCCTGATTGTGGTCTTTCATGGGAGTTTACTGGATGGAGACTGAGCTGGTCAGTCCAGCGCCCATCTCAGGTGTCCAGGCACTGCCAGGGTTTCAGATTTACATTCCTAATAAAGGGAATTATTCTTCTTGGAAGGGGTGGTTATCTCTTCTAGGAGAAGGGAAATTCCTGTAGGGATGAAGAGATCAGGAAAGACCAGACCCTTAGCAGAAAGAGATAAGGAGGAACCAGCTTATCCCCACACAGGCTTAAAGAGTTACTCTCTTTAGCTGATTTTAGCTGACTTTCAGGAACCCTGCCACCCCTAAATTGTCTCTCTTATGACAGTTTGATCTTCTTCAGAACCAACATAAAGCTGGACTCGTGGTAGTGCATGTGTCTGTGATTCTAACACCCTACCACAATGGGAGGTGGAGCAGGGAGAATCTGAAGGTCTCTGAGCCAGCTAGCCTGGAATTTGTTTGCACGGGTAAGAGACCCTGTCTCGAAGAATGTAGAAAAGCACAGACAGGGATTGGGAGATGGCTCAGCAGTAAAAGACACTTGCAAAGTCTGATAGCCTGGGTTTGATTCCCCAATACCTACATGTGATTGTTAAGTTCTGTTGTCAACTTGATCTCTGAGGTCCCCTCCAGGAAAGATTAACTAAAGAAGGAAGTCCTTTCTCCAGAGTGAGCCCTTCCCCCAGAATGGGTGACCCCCTGGGAGGGGGACTTTATCTAAGGAAGCTTTGGGAGAAAAGAATCCTTTCCTCCCACCTGGCTGTTGGTGTGGCTTGCTGGTGAGTGCTTCGCTTGCACGTGCATCTTTCCTGTTTGGCTATCCTTCTTTGGTATTGGAAGCAAGTTTCCTCAGCCTTCCTTCATGGACTGAAGACCAACAGCTCTCCAGGAAGCCTTCAGGTCTTCAGTGCTGGACTGGGACTGCTGAGGCATCCAACCACGGGGACTGAGCAGCTGCCGGGTTCCTTGACTCCCAAGCCTGCAGACTGCTAGTGTTGGACTGCTATGAGCTAATCCAGTAAATTTCTCTTTTAATACAATTCATTCTATCTATTCCTCTAGAGAACCCTGACTAATGTACCACATAAGCCAGATGCACAAAGTTGCACATGCATCTTGAGTTTGTTTGCAGTGTAGGCCCTTGTTTGCTCTCTCTTTCTATCTATCTATCTCTAATAAATAAATATTTTTTATAAAAAGAAAAGAACAGGGTTGGAGCGATGGCTTAGTGGTTATGGTGCTTGCCTGCAAAGACTAAGGACCCATGTCCCATTCCCCAGGACCCACGTAAGCCAGATGTGCAAGGTAGTGCATGCATCTGGAGTGCCTTTGCAGCAGCTGGAGGGCCTAGCATGCCCATTCTCTATCTGACTCTTTCTCTTCTCCCTCTCAAATAAATAAATAAAATATTTTTTCAAAGAAAAGAAGAAAAGCACAGACACCCACACACACACACACACACATACACACACACACAAAATGGCACATGAGCATGGATACATACATACATGTACAAATAGATACTTGTTTTAATTTTTAAACTTATCCCTGTCTTATTTGCACCTTTTGATATCACACTTGCCTTCACTAGAATGTCTAAAATCATGTAAAAGCACATCATCATTAGCTCTCAATTGCTCAAAATACAGTACTTTTAATTGTATTTATTATTTTATTTATTTATTTATTTATTAGAGACAGGGAGCAGAAGGGGGGGGAGAATGGGAATGGGCATGCCAGGGCCTCTAGCCACTGCGAACGCACTCCAGACACATGTGCCACCATGTGCATCTGGCTTACGTGGGACCTGGAGAATCAAAACGGGGTCCTTAGACTTCACAGGCATGAGCCTTAACCACTATGCCATCCCTCCATCCCAAAATACAGTATTGTTTATAACACAAACTTCCTCTGGTTTTGCACAGTTTGCTGACCAAGTGACTCTTGCATCTATTCTGAGGCCAATGGCCCAGATGCCCCTTCCTTTCTTCTCCTAGAGAAAGTCTACCATGCTGACTGCAAGCCTGGCCATTAAGGTTGCCTCCTTCTGAATTTTAGGTAAGTGCTTTTTGAATTTAGGTAAGTGCTTTTATTAACATTCCATACGACATCACAATGTAGCTCTAGTTTGAAGAAGCACTGTCTAAGCCTGTGTGTGGTTTCCTTTTAAATGATTCTGCCAGACCACAAATGTTCATTTTCACAACATTTAACAGTTGGGTTTGGTGTATGTTGTTTGTTTCCGTCTCTGTTTGTTGTTCGGTACTACTGGAGATTAAGCCCAGAGGCTCACAGCATATGAGGCAAGCATTTTACCACAGGATTATATCACCAATCCTCATAGTTAGATTTTTAAATAAACATGTCATCTCATAAGATTACATGTATGTGATCCCCACAACAACCCCCTTGCTTCTTAATTTTATTAAGTAATCTCTGAGCTGGGTGTGGTGGTGCATGCCTTTAATCCCAGCACTTGGAAGGCAGAGGTAGGAGGATCACCATGAGTTCAAGGCCACCCTGAGACTACATAGTGAATTCCAGGTCAGCCTAGGCTAGAGTAAAACCCTACCTCAGAAAAAAAAAAAAAAAACAGGTAAGCTCTGAAAACACCTAAAAGCATTGTCAAACCAACATTCAACCCTTATAACTGTGAGGTTGGAACCAGGAGATGGGTCACTGGCTAAAAGTATTTGATGCCCAAGCTGGGTACCTGAGTTCAATCCCCAAGGCCAGAAGCCACAGTGGCTGTGTAATCCCAGCACACTGATGATGACTGTGAGAGGGATGACAGTAGAGACAGAAGAGTTTCCCAGAAGTTCATGGTGAATATTGAGAAGAATAGCAGAGGAAGAATGCAGTGAGGAGAATGCAGAGTGCCTCAAATAAAGGGCCAACCTCAAATTGTCCTCTGACCTCAATGCACACTCCATGGTGCATCTGTACTCACATATGAACACATTTGCCTGTACACACACACACACACACACACACACACACACTTTATCCTGACAGGAATAATCACTAAAATTTTCCTGCCACTATTAACAATAATTCTACTAAGGGGCCTTTCAGTAAGGATCTAGCTAGCATTAGCTGAGATAATATGTCTTCTCAACCTTTTTTTGTTTTGTTGGTGGTGGTGGTGGTTTTGCTTTTCGAGGTAAGGTCTCACTCTAGTCCAGGCTAACCTGGAATTCACTATGTAGTCTCAGGGTGGCCTCGAACTCATGGCAATCCTCCTACCTCCGCCTCCCGAGTGCTGGGATTAAAGGCGTGCACCACCACGCCCAGCTTCAACCTATTTTTTTACTGTTTCCTACAATATAAGAAACTTTTTGACTTCACTATAAAATGGCTTTTTTCTGATGATTTTTTTAAAGTATTTTAATTTATTTATTTGAGAGAGAGAGAGAAAGAAAGAAAGAATGAGAGAGAGAAGGAGAGAGAGAGAAGCAGATAGAGAGAGAATGGATGCTCTAGGGCCTCCAGCTGCTGCAAACGAACTTCCACACACATGCACCACCTTGTGCATCTGACTTATGTGGGTCCTGGGGAATTAAACCTAGGTCCTTTGGCTTTGAAGGCAAGTACCTTAACTGCTAAGCCATCTCTCCAGCCCTGACGAATATATTTTGTAGAAAAATATTCAGATCTAAACTATCTAATATTAGTTTATGTTCCAATAACTTCTTTGTTACACTAATTTCTCTTATGAAGTTTGTGATCAGGTAAAGTATCCAAATCTTTTTGCAAATAAATTCCAGTCAAATTACTTATCCTCAAACTATATTTATACTTGTATTTTAACTAAATATAAATTTTACATTAAGATCATCTTCTATTTCTACATACATATAGTGTCACAACAACTCATTGCAAAAACCCAGGAGTAAAGGGTTACACACATTTCCCAGTTGTGAACACAATTATCACCAGTAGATTTCAACTTGTTCCAAAAGATAGTGCCAATATCTTATCAAGGATTCTGCCTTGATTCATCTTCTTTTGCTATATCAGACTGCATAGATTTGGTAATAATAATATAAACAAAATGGGTTTAATTTGGCTCCAAATTAAATTTCCAAAGTAGGAAAGTTGACTGTGGTAGGGGACATATTCTACATCAACTCATGGTGACAAACAGATGGCAAGAGGGTACAAGCACAGGAGTGAGTGAATACAGAGAATATGAAACTCACTTCGAGACAAACCGGTCTTGGGGTAACTCATCTGTTCCCTGCATGACAGTGAGAACTCACACACAGGAGAAAAACGTCAGTCCATACAGAAGAACTCCCCCTCCATGACCCAGATTCCGCCAACAGTTCCACTTCCAGCACTGCCAGCTTGGTGAGAGGGAGTCAAGCTTTGTAAGGCAGCTTAGGGAAAATGCTTACAAGAGAGAAGTCTTGTGTCACACAGTCACCCTGCCATTGACCTGCAGCAGCAACAGGACTGGGATTCAGCATCTGCGCATCTCACCCAATCAGCATGATCTCTCTCTCTCTCTCTCTCTCTCTCTCTCTTTCTCTCTTTCCTTACCCAGGTGTGTGTGTGTCTTGACCTCTCCTCTTGGCTCTTCCACTGTACTCAGCTGATCCAGCCTTCTCAAAATACAGCCCCTTACTCCAAATAAATAGACTTACCAGGGGGCACACTCTCTACTCCTTCTCCAGTTCCTTGCCTGTTCATCTCTCAACACCTAAGTCTCGGGGTCTCAACCCCAGTAAGACCATGTCTTTCCCACTCTAGAGGCCAGGTAGGAGAGGATATTTCATTTTAAGTAGTTTTATGTCCTTTTATGTTTTTCAATATTTTATTTATTTATTTATTTGAGAGAGAAAAGGAGAGGAAGAGGCAAAGACAAAGAGAGAATGGGCATGCCAGAACCTTCAGCCACTGCAAACTCCAGATGCATACTCCCCCTTGTGCATCTGGATTACGTGGGTCCTGGGGAATTAAACCGGGTCCTTAGGCTTCTCAGGCAAATGCCTTAAGTGCTAAGCCATTTCCCAAGCCCCCTGTTAATTTTTTTAAAGAACAAGCCTTTTTTAGAGAACCCCTTTTCATGGGTTTCCCCAGGCCCATGAACTCCCACATAGACTCTCAGACCACACCACAGGGGCATATCTATTCCCCATTCCTTGGTCCACAACTTTCCTTCATTTCCCTAAGTTTCCTGAATAAATGTAATAGCTTATAAACTATCCTTCTCAGTCTATTTTATTCCAATTCCTTGTTGAAAACAGATGTGAGCTGTCTATGGTGGTGCACGCTTTTAATGCCAACCCTCGGGAGGCAGAGGTATGAGTATTGCTATGAATTCAAGGCCAGCCTGAGACTACAAAATGAGTTCCAGATCATCCTGGGCTGGAGTGAAACCCTATCTTGGGAAAATAAAAATAAAAATAAATAAACAACAACAAAAACAGATATAAACTCAAGGGTTTAGAGTTTAAGGCCTTTTCCTGAACCCCCAAAACTCTGTCACACTGGGGCCAAGCCTGAGTTTGGGTGGGGACAAGCCATATTCAAATCATCACCAGTTCGTTCAAATGAACATGTGCACTTTGTATCAAAATCAGTAAACTTATGATACTTGAATATTCCTCCCCCAAAATGTGAGCAGTAATGAAACACATGGTGAAATATCATTGCCATAAACAGAAGAAGCATGAAGTGAGATGACAGTGAGAAGCACTTTAGACTTACTAAATGAACCAAAGAGTTAGGCAGAATCAAACAGTGATAAAATTGCAATTAAAATCTGTTAGCATCATTACTTCCTGGTGACACTATAAATTAGCATAATTCTTCTGGAAAAGTAAGTTGACAACATACTTTTTGTAAGGATCAAAATATAGTTGATATCCTCTGAACAAATGTTCCCATGCATAAAATTTATTCTTGAGGAAATAATTTAAAAGAATTATTTGCAGGACAATATTCATTGAAGCATTATTTCTAATAAAAAAAGAAAGCATAGAGATTTGTTTCAAATAAAATATAGCTTTATTCAAGTGACTATGTCAACAAATTTCTCTCTCTCTCTCACACACACACACACACACACACTTTTGGAAATATGGAGGGGGAGTTGTCCTTTCTCCATTTCTATTGCATCTCTGTTACCCCCAATACTCTAAATATTGTGTCTCATGCAATTCTTTCTCATCTAACCAGGCAGTTAAGTCTGCATTTGCTTGAGAACAATCTCTGTGCATATTCCAGCCTGAGGGAAAGGCTACTAGAGATATAGCACCATTTTCAACTCCAGAACAAATAGGAGCCAAGGCCCTAAGAAGGGAGGGACAGTGGCTGTTGTGAACCACTGACAAGTTAACTGTGTGATGAAAATGCATACATGCGCACAAATCTACTCACACCAAGAGCAACATTTACCAAATACCCCACACTGCCTCTGACCATTCTGGAAGCAGACTGTGTGAAGGCACTCCCAGTGAAAGTAGACAGCAACTCCCTCCTTGTGTATGGGGGAAGGAAGTCCTTGTCTATGCCATTAACAAGCAAAATCCAAGCCATTGCCTAGGTAGTTAGTAAAATCATTTAGAATTTAACACAAAACTTGAATTTGTCCTAGAAGGTAAGAATGTTCATTTTGTCTATATATTTGTTGGGAGGTGCAAGCAATACTCAGAATGGAAAGCAGGGTAATTAAGGGAATTTTTCACTTTAAACAATCCAGAACCTTAACTTCCCCTCTTAAGGGTCAGGAGAAGCAGTTCATACCATGGAAACATTGTGCTCAATGTCAATGTTTGCCTTCCCAAGTTCACACATTTCTGGTCACTTCATGACATGTTTATTAGCCTTGCGGGGCAGGAACAGAGCAGGAAGCTGTAGCCATGGAGGCTGCTGACCAGTGTGCAGCCAGACCACGGGGTTTCAGCTTTGTTGACTCCCCGTGATGGCTAATACCCTCCTGCTATTAACCACCCTCACATCTGATTCTCTGTAAAATTTGTACCAGCTAGCCTAGGGCAGTTAAATATATGGTTAGGGTAATTAAACAGGTTACAGAAGAATATTATATGGTCTGCAAACAATTCTGTAAAAGGTTCCAGAAGGTGGTGTCTTGAGGGTTGTTGCTTATTTGTGGGGTATTGGTAGGAAATGGCTAATTATGACACCTGTACACGTTTCTACACAATTGGGCCCTGGGGATTTGCCACCTTGTGTGTGCCAGTCAGCCTCACCTTTCATGGGGGAGCCACATAGCAGAGGTCGGCGATCAAGCAGACCCTTGTTAGCAGTACCTGTGCAGAAAACAGCTGGGTTCACAGTGAGCTGGGCTAGCATCACATCTCCAGAAGTATTTCCCCAAGCAACCAAGCGCAGAGATATTGGCATCAATTAGCTCCTTACACGATCCCTATCCACTATGAAACAGCTTCGTGGAGAAAACCAGATTCCTGATCATAAATAAAATGCCCTTTACATATAGTGATCCTTAGCACTAGCTCTTCATGAAATGCCAGTTCATAGTTGGGATCATTATCAAAGAACTATTTTTTTGTCCCTCTGATGGAGGGACAGCAAGTCCATTGATGGTATCTGAGAACCGTCACTGAAAGTACAAACAGAACTGGCCATCATGATGAGCATCAAGAATCCATAGCTCTTGCCTGGTTGCTTTGTCTGGTGTAAAGGCTCCCCTCCCAAAGACGTGGAGCCATTGAAAAACTTTAAGAACAGGATTGTGTTAACATGTCAGGCTGCCAGCTAGAACCAGTCTTCCTCTTCTTCCTGGGCATCCTGCTGAGCTATTTCCCAGCTTCCTTTGATGATAAACATGAACATATGACTGAGTCCTAGTCAATGAAATTTGAAAAGAAACATGGTGCCTTTTCTAGACAAGGCATGGGAGAAGTGGCTACCCTTTTCCATGTGTTTCTACATCACATAGTTCACCTCCAAAATAGTCAGAGGCAGTGCAATCTTAGGTAAGAAGTTGCTCTGGTTGTAGAGAGATTCGTAGAGATGCATTTTCGTCATGTAAATTAACTTGTCAGTACATTGAGACAGTCACAGCCTCTCCCATCTGAAGACCTCTATTCTCATTTGACCTCTATTCTCATCTGCAGTTGGAAATGGTGTTATGTCCTCAGCAGCCTTTTCCTCAGGCGATAATCTGCCAAAAGTTGCTCTTGAGGAAGATGGTAGAACACACATCCTTTCCCTTCCTACCGACACGTAGAAGTCCAAAGTGTGTCAGAAGACCAAAGCAAGTGGAGCTGGGAATCACTGCATAGAAGAAAGCATTCCCTGAACCAGAAACAGCTGCCTCAAATGAACTAAGAAGCAAAGAGAAAAGAAATCCTGTTATACTGACCCACTTTACATGTTTATGCGGCTAAATTCAAAGGAAAGGGTGTCATTGTTTGGGATTAAGCTTCTGCATTAGGCCCAACAGACCAAGCCAAAAATTAAAATAGAATCACCCACACTAAAGTTCCATGTTATGAAGCTGAAGTCAGGCTACTTGGCCATTTATCAGGAGCAGAGAGATGCCAGCTCAATTTCCCCAACAGACCAGTTTCAATTGGCATGATAGTAAAATTCTGTCTGGTTTAATCCCCTAAGCAAAAAGGAAACAACCTTAAATAACCTCAAGCGAACTCACTAGTTGGGTGTGTACTATGCTGTCTCCCTGTTCCCATCTTACCATCTTTCAAGGAAAAATCACTTCAAGTGACCAAACCTCTTACTTAGTTTTTCGCTTTATTTAAAAACAGAAAGCAGAAGAAAGTATTCTGTCTGTACCACCAGGCTCCTTAGCTAGGACTATTGGCCGCTTCTATTTTATGGAATGAAATATTACCTCATTCTAGAATTGAAAATAATACCAATTAGGACCTTTCTGAAAGTTTTATTCTTTGACAATAGAGTCATCTGATCTCCATTAACAGAGAGGGTGAGGGAGCCTCACATTTCCAATATAGTTTTTGTAATAAAAAGAAACATGAGGCCTTTACTGCAATACTTTCTGTGTTATCATTTTTCAAAGTGCCTGACAAAACCCCACTGTTCCCAAAAGGCCGCATATCTTAGACACCAGCAAAGCAGTTTATTTATAGATTGGTTGCTGGGTCATCTCCTTCAGACCGCTACACAAGGGCAAAGTCTTCTTATACTATTTTCCTAAGTAGTACATCCAATTTTCTCTCGAATATCTCTGCTTCTGGAGTCTTGACAGCTTCCTGAGTGAAATTATTCTACTGCCTGATTGACCTTCATGGTTTGGAATTTTCTTTTTTTTTTTCTACATCAGACTCTAGGGGTTTTGTTTTGTTCTGTTTGTTTGTTTTTTATTTTGGCTAGACCCTTGTGAATGAAAGAACTTCCATAGTGAAAAACACAAAGTTGAATATAAATAACCTAAATTAGCCTTTTTAGATACAATACTATTAGTAGTTAAACTACTTAGTACTACTACTCCTTAGATGAAATACCAGTAGTACTTAGCATCCACAGTACTGCTTATATGTCATTCTATTTGTACTTAGCCTCAGGTGCATTACCATTTAACTCTCTTTACAAAGAAAAGAAACATGATTTTGATTTGACTAATTCTAAGATCACAAATAATTTACCTACAGTCATAGCACAAGGGAGGGTGTCATGAAGAGATTTGGTCCTTATAAGCCCAAAGCCCAGCAAGGACCCATTCCCCTTCACTATCCAGGACTTCCTGGAAGTGATTGGTCATGTTCAAGTTCTTTGGTAGTCTGGAATGTCTAGCTTTGGTGAAGTTCTCTTCTCAAGGGTGAAATAATTCTATTTTGGAAACTACTGTCATTCCCTTGAAAGTGCCCCAGCAAAACTGTGTGTAGACAGGAAATATACAATGGTAACAGTGTTAAACAAATCATTTTCTCAGGACAGGGGAGATGGCTCTGCAGTTAAAGGTGCTTGCTTTCAAAGCCTACTGGCCCAGGTTTGATTCTTCAGTACCCATGTAAAGCCAGACACAGAAAGTGGCTCACATATTTGCAGCCACAAAAGAACTTGGCTTGCCCGTGCATACACACTCATATGCATGTGCATGCATGCAAAGATAAATTGATTTAGTTAAATCACTTTCTTATGACTTAACATGAGCGTCCATGATTAATTAGAAAATGTTCACTCTGTAAAGGAGTTGTGAAATTTTGATTGTATCACTTCTGTTCACCCATTAATGAGCTGAGATAGGGGCCTGGTGTCTCCTCTCTCCATCTCTCCATTTGCTGCATTTTCACGAACAATAAACAACAGTCCTGAGCCCCTCCATCACATCCCCCGCTCCTGCTCCTGTAATCTTGCTCAGCGGCTTGCAGCCACTCTTTGCTGGGGGACATGGAGAAATCAGATCAAGGGAGAAGCACCTACATCCACCCACGCTAGCCTTGGTAGAGGTGCAGGTCTATAGGGGCAGCCCAGCCCTGGGCCACAGCAGCCTGTCTGCACCAAGCTCATCACTGGGACTGGGTAATGAGGTCAATGTGAAAACAACTGGAAGGCACGTTCCCCAGGAAACCCAAGCAGAGTAGAGATGACCCGACCTTATGTTGTGGGATCCAAATCCATTGAGTCAATTGCCAGGAAACATGACATGACCTTTCAGAGGGAGTGAGCATCGCTCAGAGAACAGGCTGCCCTGCTCTTTTCATTTCCCTGCTGCCCTCAGGCAGCAAATCACTGGAAATGATAGCCCAAGCTCCACGCTGCTGTGCCTTTAATGAAATACACATGTGCAGCATGGACCCTGATTCGGACAGATGCATGGGTGTGCCTGCACATGCATACAGACATGCATGGATTTGCATGTGCTGTGTGCATCTTCTATGACATCTAAGTCTCTTTCAATGCAACAGTGCACATCTTCTATGAGATTATTTATTCTAGCTCATGTTTTGAGTGAACTCTGGAATCCAGTGCATATTTCAGAATATGAAAATTCTCTCCAGACCCTTTCCTGACAGCAGCCAGGGATCCTCACCTAAAGGTCAGCTCACACAGCCATTTCCCGGCCCTGAGAAAGACTCAAACATCCTGAATTTTGGTTTTCCTATCAGTGTTTCTGCACCCCGCGAGGATCAGGATGCAAAACATATTCTTCACAATTGGCAATAGCAAGTCAAAGGAGGAAGTACTACTTACGAAAAGCTATTAAGTCATGTCCTTTGAGTTCAGACCTTAAGCCAAGGCTTGTCTTAGAGTTCCCAGCCAAGCTAGAAAAAAAAAAATCTCAGAGGTTCTTATATGAAGAATGCTAGACCAGGGCTCACAATAACACCACAATTGCTTTGAGAACGTTACAAAGGAATTTCAACTGTGAAATTTGTGAGTGAGTGTGAGTGTGTGTGTGTGTGTGTGTAAGGTATGTGCATGTTTGGAATATGCATGCACATGTGTGTGCAGGTACACACATCTTGTGCTCATGCCTGCAGAGGCCAGAAGAGAATGTCAGGTCCCCTTCTCTACCCACATATGGCCTTGAGATGAAATCTTCCTCTCAACCTGGATCTGCCATGTTTGGTCAATGAGCCCCAGTGATTCTCCAGTCTCTCCCCACCCCCACCACAGGGCTGAGTGACAGGCGTGCTTGGCCATGCCCAGTGTTCTTTACATGGATGCCAGGGAGCAGAACTTGACCAGTCTCAGGACTTCTCAGGCCCTCATGTTTGTGCAGTAAGTGCCCTTACCTGCAGAAACATCTCCCCAGCCCCCCAACTCTAAGCCTCTTAACAAGGAAAAAAATATCCTCAGAGGAGGAAACTTCACTTGGAGGATGAAAGATATGATCCTATTTGTATAAAAGTAAAAAAAAAAGATAGGGCAAGGTAGGGGATCCATCTTTGTTGCTGAGGACAAACAAATTATTGTAAGCAGGCTGGCTACAAGTTAATTGCATGGGCTCCACTGAGTTCCTGAAAGGATAATGGACACTATGATTCCTCTCCTAACATGCTATGCTTGACTTGACACTAGGAATGACAAATGGAGGAACTGGGAGGGCTCCCAGGAGCTATGAAATGTATTCGCCATAGATTACAAAACACTTCAAGCGATCATTAGAAAATGTAATTATAGCTGGATGTGTTGGCGCACACCTTTAATCCCAGCACTCAGGAGGCAGAGGTAGGAGGAGCGGCGTGAGTTTGAGGCCAGCGTGAGACTGCATAGTGAATTCCAGGTCAGCCTGGGCTAAAGTAAGACCCAACCTCGAAAAAAAAAAAAAAAAAAAAAAAAAAAAAAAGTAGCTGGGCGAGTGGCGCATGCCTTTAATCCCAGAACTCGGGAGGCAGAGGTAAGGAGGATCACCATGAGTTCAAGGCCACCCTGAGACTACATAGTGAATTTCAGGTCAGCCTGAGCTAAAGTGAGACCCTACCTCAAAAAAAATTATTATTATTATTACTTTGTCATATAAGACTATCTCATTGTTGAAGGTTGATTTTTGTAGATTTTATATAGCTCTAGATCATGCCTTATGAATCTTTGTGCAAAAACACATTGCTGGGAGTTTCCATCAAGGTTAGCTTAACCAGGAAAAGGCCAGGGAATCAAGCAGAGGTGTGGCCCTCCTTCCTACTGAGCTAGAAACAGATTGTAATTCTTGGAGACAGCTTTTGGAGATGCTCCTGTTATAGTTCTACACAGTCTGCTTTCTGTATATAAGATCCACGAGATGGTTTGAATGTATGAACCCATAGACTCAGGTGTTTTATTAAAATTGAGCTTGCAACTTGAACCCCTAGCAGGCAAATCCCTGCTACAAGGGAAGTGTCTCTGGGGGAAGATCTGAAGTCCATCCCTAAGGTGTGTGGATAGCAGTTTGGAGCTCTGGCTCTTTATGCTTTTTGGTGGTGCTGGCTGTCAGTGATATCTGTCTGCTTGGATCTATGGAAGTGAGCTGTTTTTTTCTGTCATTGATGGTGGTCCCCTTGAATTTTTAAGCCTGAAATAAGCCCGTTCCTCCCATGAGCAGCTTCTTGTCAGTTGTTTATCCAGCAATGCAAAGCTGACTGCACCAACCCATGAAATACACAGTCAACAAGTAATGGGAAAACCACAGGAAGCCAAAACTGGCCTTGAAAATGCCCTCAGTAGCACACTGAGCAGAGCAGCAGTAATTGTGATAAACCCAGCCATGAGTGAGGGCTTACTGTGTGCCAGCACTACTCTATACTCAAGAAGGAGGCATGCTTGCTAGTTGCAGCTTACAGTTGTGGGAGACTGAGTCTCAGAGAAGTTAAATTACAGTCACCTAAGGGTCGTAGAGCCACTAAGAAGTGACACCAGGATTTGAATGCTGGAAGTCTTCCCTCTTCCCTCTAACTCCTTGTTGGCTGAGGTTCGCTGCATACATGATTGTGTTGCTTGCAAAGCATCCACTGTCTTATAAACTTTGAGGATGAAGATGAATTCTGTGTATCTTCCATGGATGACAAAGGAGATCTCTGTTGCTTCTTGCAGTTCCTGTCTTGTGTTTCATCAAAGACCAAACTGCTCATAAAGTCTTCCAATGAATGTCCAAATGCCATATGAAGATTGTTCCAACAGAAGCTTCTATAGTGGTTTCTGTTTCTCTGTTTTCTTAACTAGACCCTGACTATTCCAGTGATCTTTATTTCATTATAACTATAAGCTATGTTGTATTTCATTATAAACTCTGAGAGCTATAAGGCAGCTCTTCTTGGTTCTCCAGCATTGTTCTCCAACCTTAGGTGTTGCAGTGTGCTGGGGGTCAATGGGAAGAGAGAACAGGGGAAAGAAAAGAAAATATGTCTACCTGAGATGTGTTAGACCTACAAACCATCATCCAGATTCCTCTACAATGTTTCTGTCAGATTTATCTTGGGAGCTTTTTAGACCCAAATGCCTAAGAGAATATTAGACACACTCAAACAGCATGTTCAAGAGACAGGCCAAACAGCTTCAGAATTGAACAGCTCCACAAGTGATTGAATTTAGTAAGTGAGGTTGGGAAGCGCTCGCTGGATGGACACTCTGTGCTGCCTGCAGGCTGCTCTCCATAGCACTGTAATAGAGCATTTCTGGACTCCAGCAGCTCATGAGTGAAAATAGCACAGACCCAAGTAGACTTTGGTCTGGATTCAGCTCTGACATGTACCTTGAAGCTGTCATTCTCCTTGAAACAAGAAAAAGTTGGAACAAATTAAAAGTCAACAACTTTTTTGGACCCATCAGAGAACAGAGCTTGCAGGACAAACTGCTACGCAGAAATCTGGAGAGATGGGAGAATCCTGAGAACCTTAATGAAGCTCTGCTTACCTGGAGCAGAAGTGCCAAAGCCAGACATGTTGATAACTTGCTGGGCTCGGAGTATATTGGTAAGAAAAAATAAAGCCCCTAGACTGCAGTTTTAAGATGCCCTACAGAGTGCAAGTTTTGCTACCAGGTTCTTGTACTGTTGACCCAAGAAAGATCCCTTAGTGACTCTGGTAGAATCCAGAGAGAAATAATCACTAAAGATATACCTGCATATTTCTCTGTCGTCGCCCAATCCGACCAGCAGAATAAGGCAACGACCACAGGAACTCTTCTTGAAGCAGTTTATTCAGGAACCTTTTACAACAGGAAGTCCCCGACTCCCAGCCCTCCACCCTAGATATAGCCTCACCTGATCCAATCAGCAGTAGCCACGTAGGCATTAGCTATAGGGCACAAACAACCACCTGCTGGTGGACTGATCTTACGTAACAAGGTACATGCGCACATCTGCAGTGTGAAAGTGACTATACAAGGGCAGAAGCAGGAAATGGCACCTAGTCATAAGACTTGGCAGTCAGCCAAGGCACCATCTTGGAATGGCCGCCACACTGGTTCCCCACATTTCTCCATAGCAAAAACCAACTCTTTAAAGAAAAAAGATTTTCCAGAGACCCATTATAGCCATGAAGAGGGCATTGCTGCACCGCCAGCCCCTCTAGAGTTCCTGTCTCACCTAAGGAGTAGCCAAGGAGGAGGTAGTGGGGGATGCATAAATAAGCTACACTAGTGGGAAACACTCATGAAGGGCACGGACAAGATACAGGTCCACTGAAAGACTGATACTTAGTCAAAAAATATTTTCCCTCATCCCAGCATAGTACCACACCCCAGGGCTCCAGTATGTTATCAGGGAATTACAGCTGAGCTGAAAGAAGCAAATTCTCTCTAAGAACAAATACTTAGAGAAGGCCGGGGTCAACCAGAGATGCATAAACAAGGCTGACGGAAGTGTTTCAAGTCTCTGACACCCACCACTACAGCAAACATTAAATACAGTCCAAGCCTTCACTAGATTAACATGAAAGCACTAAAGCCCATGCCACTCATTCCTATGCCTTACAATATGTCCAGCTTTTAACAAAAGATTACTAGACTTACAATGATAAAGAAGTACTGAGCAAGGAAAGTTAGCAACAAAGCCATACTCAGAGCAGATGTTTATCTTCTCATACAAGGAGTTTAAAGTAATTATGATTAGTATGCTAAAGGCTCTAATGAAACATACAAAATCAAATGGCTAAATTCCCTGTCAGCTAGCTGTCACAGTGCTGAAAAGTGCTATGCAAGCTGCTGGGGGATAAAAGTCAACAACAGTGTGAGCAAGCAGTGGATCCTACAAGGTACAAAATCAGCCAGCCAAGCAAGATATACACACACATACAATAGTGGTGTATATGTTACGGGGGTGATCAACTGCTCTCTGATTGGATATGAGGCCTAGCCTTCTGCTAGGTGAGCACAAACATTTTTAGAAGTGAAAACTGCAATAGGACAACTAGAGAAAAACTCACAATTCCCCTCAGGTGAATTAAACGTAAAGTTAGAGTAAAATTTTACATATGAAGTTTTCATACCTAGTGGGGTTACAAATTTACCCACCCCATATTCATATATGTGGAGAAAATACACTCAACATGATTGTCCCTGGGGAGCAGAAGAATCTGTATGTGCCTAGTAACCATTCTCCCATCCCTTCAGATTTGAATCATCTCCTATTGGCTTAAACAGCCAGTCTGTGCAAAGATCAACTGAGCAAAGGATCATTTTGTTGACTCTGTCACATCAGGCAAGTGCTCACTGTCTTCTAAAGGTGGTGCCTGCTGGTCTAGAACCTACACCCCTTGGATCATAGCCCCTTCCTCCACCTCCCAAGCCAACTTCCTCCTTGCCCTGTATAAGACCCCTAAGATCATATTGAACCCTCCTGAACGTCCAAGCTGATCTCCCCATCCAAAGATCATCAACTTAATCATATTTGCAATGTCACTTTTACCATGCAAAGTATTGTGGTGGTTACTTGACATTGGTAACTTACCAGATTTAGAATCTCCATGGAAACATACCTCTGGATGTGTTTGCAAAGGTGTTTTCAGAAAGATTTGACTGAGGAGGGAAGACCCATCCTGAATACAGGCAGCACCATCCCATGATCTGGGGTCCCAGACTCAATAAAGATGAGAAGGTGAGCCAAGTGCCAGCATTCACTTGTCTCTGTGCTTTCTGACCTCAAGGCAACCACCATGCCTTCCTCCCCATTGTGGACTCTATCCTCTCAAACTATGAGCCAAAATAAAACCTTTCGTCCTTCCTTCTTTAAGTTGCTTTATTTTATTTTTATTTTTTGAGAGAGGCAGAGAGAGAGAGTGAGAGAGAGAGAGAGAGAGAGAGAGAGAAGCACAGAGAGGGAGAGAGAGAGAGACAAAGAGAGAATGGGCATACCAGCCACCTCTCAGTGGCTGTGAAAGAACTCCAGATGTGTGCACCCCCTTGTGGGCATGCATGGCATTGTGTGCTTGTGTCACACTTGCATCTGGCGAAACGTGGAGATTCAAAAGGGCATTCTTGGGCTTTGCAGGCAGGCGCCTTAACTGCTAAGCCATCTCTCCAGCCTTAAGTTGCTTTATTCAAGAATGTTTTAACAGTAATGAGAAAGGTAATTAATGCAGTATGTTAACTGAAAATGAAGGGGACTGGAGAAATGGCTTAGCAGTTAAGTGCTTGCCTGTGAAGCCTAAGGACCCCAGTTAGAGGCTCCATTCCCCAGTACCCACATAAGCCCGATGTACAAGGTGGCACATGCATCTGGAGTTCATTTACAGTGGCTAGAGGCCCTGGTGCGCCCATTCTCACTCTTTCTCTCTCTCTCTCCCTCTCTCTGACTCTAATAAATAAATAAATGAAAAAGAAAAGAAAAGAAGAGTGAAGAGAAGCCAGGAAATAGCACTTATTTGGTAAACAAAAAAGTGCAGTTGTTGCCCATTGAAACAAGACAGCCAGCCGGGCGTGGTGGCACACACCTTTAATGCCAGTACTTGGGAGGCAGAGGTAGGAGGATTGCCATGAGTTTGAGGCCACCCTGAGACTACATAGTTAATTCCAGGTCAGCCTGGACCAGAGTGAAACCCTACCTCGAAAAACCAAAAAACCAAAAGACAAAAACAAAAAAACAAGAAACAAGACAGCCCTGAAAAGTGTCCTATATGGACAAAAGCAGAAGAGGTTTCATGTCAGGCATTTCTACAGTAATTCTTCCCACAGGCAATACATTGGCTGGGCAGAAATCCCAAACTGCAAACTTATTCTTGTTGGCTAGTTAGCTACAGTACTCTGCTGAGCTGAGAGCTGTGAAGACCAGTGGACACGGACTTCAGGTGCTTATCCAAGTCTGCTGGAATATTCTGTGTGCCCTTGGCAAGTGTGCATGCAATCCTCTCACAATCTCCTAACTCCAGAAAGTATCAGTTTTAATGACTTAATGTTCTTTCACAGGTGATATATTCATAGATTCTGCAAATTAGGACATGGACATCATTGGGAACAATTATTCATCCTACCAGAGGCTTTACATTTTCTTGCATATTTTTTGTGCAGTATAGCATATATAGTCAGACCATAATTTCTTATTATTCAGTCCTGTGACCAGTCAGCTTCCCTGTAGGAAGCAATCTCTGTGACCAAGATGTGTATGCTAGTTGTTGATGCTAGAAATGTTCCACCATCAACTCCTCAGGGCAGCCTGGTTTTGAGGTAAACTACCTGAACAATGGTGTAAGATACACACTTAAATGGGCTCTGCACTTGACCTAATGCTCTGCTATCATCATTTTGGAATTCTTAATATAATTTTTAGTTAGTTAGTTAGTTAGTTAGTTAGTTAGTTAGTTAGTTAGTTGTTAGTTAGTTGAGAGAGAGAAAGAGGCAGATAGATAGATAATGGGTGCACCAGGGCCTCCAACCACTGCAAATAAACTCCAGATGCATGTGCCACCTTGTGCATCTGGCTTTACGTGGGTCCTGAGGAATCAAACCTGGGTCCTTAGGCTTTGCAGGCAAATGTCTTAACTGCCAAGCCATCTCTCCAGCCTGATTCTTAATAATTTTTTATGGAGACCCTAAATACATTTCACACTGAGTATTATAAATTAGGTAACTAACCTTGCTCATGGTGAGGAAGGAAACAGAATGGAGCTCGGAGAGGGACTGGACTATGGTGCAGTTACAAGAAAGGCCTTGCTGGTCCCATGGGATTGGGATGACCCTGTGGAAATGTTTGAATTGACCAGGGCTCAAGTCTTCACACTCAACTTCTAGTCATTGAATGCTGGCTATCTGTAGGAGGGGCATAATCTTGGACAAAGATACTCTCTAAGACCAAGGACAAGATAAGGAGATAGACTCCACGGAGAGCTGTCTGATGCCTACATTCATTCCTAGCAGTTAGCAGCATGGGGCCTGGAGCCTGGAAAAGGTAGGCTGGAAAGGTAAGCTTAGTAGGTACTAATTCATCTCTATGTAAACAGCACCAATTCAAGGAAGAATACCTCCAACATCCATCAGACTCCCTGTGCCCTCCATGGACCACAACTACCCTCACAGAGCTGAGCACAAATGCAGTGACTCATACTGATCAGGTATCAGCTTCTCAGTTCTTGGCCCTCACACATGTGAGATCCTCCAGTGTGGCTTCCTGCATATCGTGTCTATTTTAGTCATCATTAGTCCATCCATGCTGAGGTGTGTATCAGTAGTCACTGTTGTTCGCTGTGTAGTATTCTGCTCACTAGTTCTCCTGAAGATGGGTCACAGTGCATCCAATTATCCATGATTATGAGAAATGTAGCTGAAAGCATTTTCATACATTTCTGTTATCATTTCTCTTGGACATATACTTGCATATATATTTCCTAGAGCAAGCATGAGATTTGTAAGATAGCTATATACTTCCAAACTGTTTTACAATTCATATTCCTATGTATGTTCTATTTTAGACAGATTCCATCTGAATAGAAAATCAACTTAGGAGGCCTGGAGAGATAGGTCAGTTAATAAAGCACTTGCCACACAAGCATGAGGACTTGAGTTTGGGTCCCCAACACCCACATAAAAGCTGGGCACAGAACTGAGAAGGTGGAGATGGGAGGATGCCTAGGGCAAGCTGGTTAGCTAGTCTAGCTGAGTCAGTAAGCCCCAAGTTCAATGAGACCCTGACTTACAAAGTGGAGAGTGATTGATAAAGACACTCAGCATCAACCACTGCCCTATGTACACACAAACACGAACATGCATATACACGTGCACACTACACACACACAAAAAAAAAAAGAAAAGCAACTTAGAACATCATCAATTAACACAAAGACAAAAGTCACCACCGGTCCCCATGTAGAACCAAAGTAGATATGTGAGCCTAACTTTAACTGATGAGCTTATAAAATAGTGTTGCCATTTGGGACAGAGTGAAGGTCAGGACAGAATATCCCAATGATTCCCTGAATCAGGTTTTCCCATAGCCAGCCTCAGGCAACGTTCTATGGATGCAGCTAAAGGCTCGGGAAAATCTAAGCCCAGTGATTGGGATGTGTTTGGAACAAGCTAATTCCCACAATGAAATCTGTCTTAACAAGCCGCATGGTGGGGAGTGTGGCCTTCTATTCTCTTTGTGTAGGTGAGAGTCAGGGAGATGAATCTGAAATCCTGGTGCAATTGCTCCTCAGGGAACAGATGTGACCAGTTCCCCCTTGCCAGTGTTTGGCACACTCTCCTGTTGCTGTTGTCCACCTGATGTTGTCCAGGAGGTGATGTCCACCCTCTGCTCATGCCATCATTTTCCCCTGCCATCATGGAGCTTCCCCTCGAGTCTGTAAGCCAAAATAAACCTTTTTTCCCCCACAAGCTGCTCTTGGTCAGATGATTTCTTCCAGCAATGCTAACCTTACTGTAACATGGTGTCTTCAGAAAGGTCTTACCTTTTAGCCCTGACAGGTAATCAAGTGTTTTGGCAATGGCCTACATTATTTTGGGGACCTTAAGGGTCTTCCTGTCAAACAACTAACTGTGGAGGTAACCCAATTTACCTACCAGAGTCCATGGTTTTAAGGTTAAGTATTTGCTACCTTCTGTCCAAAATGTCCCCCTTCATTCTTTATTGGGGGTTATATCTTGTAGAATACTAGTCAGAATTAGGGTTTCTATGGAATTGATTCATGTTGTCTTAACTTTTTTTAATATTTTATTTCTATTTTTATTTATTTATATGACAGAGAAAGAGGGAGAGAGACAGAAAGACAGATGGAGAGAATGGGTGCAACAGGGCCTCCAGCCACTGCAAATGAACTCCAGAGTGTGCGCCCCCTTGTGCATCTGGCTAACATGGATCCTGTGGAATCAAACCTGGGACTTTGGCTTTGCAGGCAAATGCCTTAACCACTAAGCCATCCCTCCAGCCCTGTTGTCTTAACTTTTGGGTAATTCCCTCACCTCCCTCCCTGCCCCTTACCCCTTTAAGCCCCTCCCACCCCTGGTATTTTGTCCCTCCCCTATGAGTTAACACCTCTCCTCTCTATTTCTTCTATCTACTGATCTAACTCTAGTTTTATGCCCATATTCCTGGTGCTTACAACTATTTGCATTCATCGCCAATTAATCCCAGTTAGGACCCACAGATGAGAGAGTATATATATTTGTCTTTCTGAGCCTGTGTGACCTCACTTAGCATGATTTTTCCAAGTCCGTCCATATTCTTGCAAATTTGATTATTTCATTTTTCCTTACACTGAGTAGAATATGTGCCCATCTTCATTAACCATTCATTTGTTGGTGGGCACCTGGGCTAATTCCAGTTGCTGGCTATTGTGAATAGGGCAGTGATAAAAATAGTTGAGCATGTGTTTCTGTGGTATATAGTAGAGTCTTTAGGATATATGCCCAGAAGAAGTATAGCTGGATCTAACAGTAGTTTTATTTTCAGCCTTTTGAGGAGTCTTCATACTGATTTCCATAGTAACTGTACAAGTTTGCACTCCCACCAGCAGTGAATGAGGGTTCCTCTTGCCCTGTACCCTCACTAGCATGTGCTATTGTTTTTGATGGTTGACATTCTGACTGGAGTGAAATGGAATCTTACAGTTGTTTTAATTTGCATTTCTTTGATTAGTAGAGATGTTGAACATCTCTTTAGGTGTTAAGTGGCCATTTGTATTCCTTCCTTTGAGAACTCTCCATTCAATTCCCTGCCCCATTTTTGAGTGAGATGTTTGAGTTTTTATTGCTTAGGTTTTTGAGTTCTTTGTAGATTCTATATATTGAACCTTTGTTGGAGGCATAGCTGGTGAAGACTTTTTCCCCATTGAGTATGTTGTCTATTGACTCTGTTGATGTTTTCTTATCTGTACAATAGCTTTTTATTTTCACGAGGTCCCAGTTACTGAGTGTTTGCCTGATTCCCTGGGCTACTGAAGTCTTATTCAGAAAGTTTTTCCCTACTCATGAGATGTCCTGAATTGATTGCCAGCACCAACATAAAAAAGGAAGTGTGGCCAGGCATGCCTGTAACCCAGTCCTGTGAGTAATGGAGACAGAGAATTAATTGGGATTGCTGGTCATCCAGCCTGACTAAAGAAACAGCAGCTCCTGGTTCAGTGAGAAACTCTATCTCAAGGAAATAAGGTAGAAGAGCAATAAAGGAGGGCACTGAAAATTCTCCTCTGGCCTCCTCATGCATATGCCTGAGACCCATGAATCTGCATGCATACATGTATATATCAAATACCCACCAGACCACACACAGATACCACACACCCCCACACACACCTATATACATACCATACACACACAGACACACACACACACACACACACACACACACACACACACACACAATTTTGGATGCCCAAATGGATCATAGAAGACAGCTTGCCTTATTTCTGGCTTTCTTATCCATACTTAACACAGAATACCAACAGTTTTTATTATGATACTTTTCCATCTTAAAGTCCATGTCCAAAGACTAGGATGTGAAGAAGGGAACACAAGGGGCAGACACAATAGCAGACAGAAAACGTTAACAGCTAGATAATGCAGGAGGAGAGAGAAACAACAAAGTACAAGTTGAGGAAACCAGACTAGGGACAGAGAACATGGTGACAACTCCTGAAGACAATGACATACCCTTTGTGGTTGTTGTTGTTGTTGTTTTCTTTTTGGTTTTTTCAAGGTAGGGTCTCACTCTAGCTCAAGCTGACCTGGAATTCATTCTGTATTCTCAGGTTGGCCTCAAACTCATGGCAACCCTCCTACCTCTGCCTCCTGAATGCTGGGATTAAAGGTATGTGCCACCATGCCCAGCTTGACAATGACATACTCTTAAACTGTGCTACAAAGCAACTTTGAGTCATAGGGAAAGATGAGATGATGTCATTTTATGAAGTGGGGAGCATGTGTCTCCCTTGTTGAAATCCTTTCCATCTAAAATATTTTGTATAAGATTTGGAGGAAAAAAAAAAAACCCTTCCCTGCCTCACCTCCTCCAAATGGAAATGTGACAAGGTTTAATTGCAATATCTTTGCTGAATGTAGGGTGACTTGGAAAGTCCATAGCTGTCGGGTAAACAGCTCATCAGCCAGACATAGCAACATAAAGCACAGTTCTGGAACACAGCCCAGACAATGTAGGCTACCAATCCCATTTTCTATGATTTCCCAAAGTGATAAAGAAGAAACTGATCAGAAATTGTTCAAGTGAGAAAAATATGGACAAAATGAGTCTAATCGCCTGCAGAGGTTCATTCATTTCCTGTATTATTTACAGAGGCATAAATTTATTACTCATTTTATGTTGCTATCTGAACTCTTGGAATGTAAAAAGAAAAGAATTTGAAGCTTGGTAATATGGAAGAGACAGAAAAACAGACACTGTAATAACCATAAATCATGAAGCATGTGGATAAATAGAATGCTGATGCATTAAAATAAAGGCTACAATAATGTGGTGTGAAAGCAGATACACCCTCCAACATAATAGAGAAGAGGTCTCAGGGTTCCATTCATGTGAAAGGATCAGCAGATTTCTGCTCTATAATAATAACTGTTATTATTATTTATTAAGACCTATCATATAGTAGATGCCTCAGGCACCATCCATAAATGAAAAAGAAAAGATTTTTTTTAATCAGTGCTTGAAGGCCTTATGAAATAAGAATTCTATATCCAATATAACAAAAAAGCAAGTAATAGGAGTGATGTGTTTTTCCCATGTGTTTCATTTTATGGTTCCAATCAACACCAAAGGAGCATCTTGTCATCTGAGGCCTTGAGGAAAAAGAATCAGTCGTGAGACATACAGGAGCACAGGACTGCAGGGGGAGACCGTGGACACACTGGCAATTCAAACGCCCATGTGAGCTGCACTGTTCACGATCATGAGTGTTAAGAAAGGATCACACTGCAAACACAGAACTGAAAATAAAGATAGACCCTGTTCACAATTTTTTTGTTAAAAATTAGGACAAAACATTATTTAGTTGAGTCTCTATGACTAAGATAATTATTGATTTGATCAACTTCACTTAACCAATCACGTAAATAAATCAGCCAACTCTACCTTGATTTACAAGTGAAAATGATCTGAATGCATGCAAGAAAGATGGACTGGTAGATGGTGGATGAGTGGATGAATGGATATAAAAATTGAGAAAGAGAGAGAGAAAGAGAGAGTTTTTTTTTTTTTTTAATAAGATTTGCTTAAAACCCATCCTGCAGGAGTTTTATCCATCATTGTTAGAACTCATGTCATCCTCAAGTGAGTCCCATGTCACCTTTCTGGCTCTATTTCTCCCACAGCCAAAAGTAACTAGGGATTTTTGTAATCATCTGTCCTGAATCTTTCTATAAGAAAACAGTTTTGTTCAATTTTGTAGATGTAATGTATGTAGATATTGCTTACTATTTATAAGTGAAGGACAATGTAGTGAGATATCTTAGATTTTATTAAATCAGTGTATACTGACTAGATGAGCTCAACCATCACTTAAAGTAGCCCTATCTGAGGATTCAACTATAAGTTGATAATGGATACATGTTTGAAAACTCCCTGAAGTCTGAAACAAAATGATCAATAAATTCCTGTTGTGAAAGTCCAGCTATGGAAACACACTGAACCTATGACATAAAATAACATGACTCTTCACTGAGTTGTCACTGAGTATAAGCCAGCTTGTGATTTCACTCCTATTTCACAAGAAAGGAAAGTTAGGCAAAATGGGTTTGGCCAATTTACTCTTCCAAAAAGTATATAGACTAAGGAGATGGAGCCAAGCTTAAATCACTAGCAGTTGGCAGTGCCTATAGAGGACACTGGCAGAAACCTGTTTCCAGCAATTCCAACTGTTTTACACTGTGGAGTGTCCTGCTCCTGACCTGGGAGGCAGAGATGCAAGGAGTAACTAAGGATGGGAAAGAATTAAGGATGCAGGAGGGTAAAAAAGGACTGAAGCTGAAGGGATATGATTATGAGTCGGAAATAATCTTATCATCGAAGATGTTCAGTTCAAGATTCACCCGGGGAAAAAGGTTGTGAAACAACAAACCCAGGAAGAGAGTTTAAATGGGTTCATCACTGGTAAGTTGCCCATTCTACAGTAAATAACCTTTCACCCAGGATCATGCAAGCAACCTTAATTTAACTCAATCGTTTAAAAAAACACAAGGCAAGAAAGTAAGATGGAGATTGTTGTGGAAGAAAAACAGTGTTACTGGGAGGGGAAGAGGTATAAGAAGGTGTGGTAGTTTGAATATATGTCCCCCAATATATTCAGTGTTTTATTAGTTTATAGTTTGCATCTGCAATCACCTTGCTAGAGGCAATGTCACTGGGGGCGGATCTTAAGGTGTGGTGGTGGGTTTGAGACTCCATTGTAAAGATATGTAAAGTGTGCCTAATAGGAGTGCCTGAAGTGTGCTGTGGCTTTTGGCTGTAGCTTTGCTCTGTATGCTGTGTGGCTGATTGGTTTTTCTCTCTCTGCTTGGCCCTGTGAAGGCAGGCCAGCTTCTTCTGCCATTATGGAACTTCCCCTGGATCTGTAAGCTTCAATAAATAATATCCCTTCCTCCATAACTGGAAGTTCATCTCAGCGAAACTGAAGCTGTCTGCTACAGAAGGTAATGGGGGGATAAGATCCAAATACAGTGCATGCATGTACAAAAATGTCGAAATGGAAAAAAATAATTTTAGAAAAGAAGTAGTACTGTTTTGTGAGACTCCCTTCCTAATTTCAATCCATTTAGTATACAGATATTACTCATTCAATTCCATTCAATACATTTGCTATAATAATAATTATCATACAAGCTTAGTAATGAGCACAAACACAAGGAGAAAAATACAAACTGGTAGGGACAGTAACAAACTAGCAAGCAGAAATTTATAGTTTGGCTCCAGCCACTTTGCATAAGTTCATGCACATGGGTTTTTGTGGAGACCACCAAGAAGGCTACAAGAAACATCCCTGCTTTTTTGTTTGTTTTTCTTTTTCTCTTGTTTTGTGGTGCTGGAGATTGAACACAGAGCCTTACGTATGCAAAGCAAGAGCTCTGCCACTAAGCTACATCCCCAGCTACATACTCTTTTTATTTTGAGACAGTCTCACACTACCTTGCTTAGGTTGATCTTGAACTCATTCTGTAGCCCAAGAAGACATTGAGGTTTTAGCCCTCATACTTTAGCTCCAAAGGATGTGAAATTAAAGACCTACATCACTAGGACCAGCTCATCCCTATCCTTCTGTGTTATCACACAGAATTTCCCCTAACTCCAGTAGTTCATTACCACACAGAAATGGAGAACCCAATGTTCTTAGGTCTGCAACTTTTCTAGAAATGCCAGAATTCCAGATGACTCTGTAAACTGTCCTAAATGCATGAATATTGAAAACTAATTCAAAATATGTGTAGAATAATGTGTCATCCTATCATATAGGGCCAAGCAAAACATGTCTGCTGGGAAATGTTATCTAGAAGTTGTAGATGAGGAAGGCTTTCACCTAAATCCACCTCACATCTTCCTTGATGCAGAGACTCCTTGATTTGAGCTCTGCTTCTAAATTGGAGCGTTGGTGTCATCCTTTATAAAAGGGATACAGCAATCCTTACCTCTCATATTTGCTTTTAAAGATACGTGAGATGATCTCTGTCCTGTGCTAGAATTAACTGGAGAGCATTCCTGCCAGCCCCTCTACCTTTAAAGCCACCAGAGTCCTGTGGCTACTGCAATGTTTAAAGTTGAAGAAATGTCCAGACCTAGTGCTTTCATGCAAATCCTGCCTGTGGCTTAGCGTGCTTTCTGGGACATCAGATTCATCAAGGTCAAGTGCAGCAAAAGCCTCTGATCATGACTAGTCAGATCTGACAGTGCCTTGGCCCTCAGCCCAAGCTCCACCATCCCCCAAACTCCCCCCCACACACACACTAAAGTTTCCCTATGTGAAGCTCCAGAGGCTGTCATGGATCCCTTTGTTTCCTGAAGGTCCTAGGGTTCTAGCATGCCTTCCCTTTCTGCAGTAGTAAGGCCTGTGTAAAAACTGATTCTGGATCTTACCCTTGCCTTCCCCAGAAACTGTCCGAGTGTTGTTTTCTCAAAGTCCTTTGAGGATGGCAGTGGTTTTTCACAGTAAAGGACAATAGGAGAAGTGGCAAAGTAACCAACAAGACAAAGAAGTCAACTCTACCATGGAGTGATCTTTAGCTGGTATTCAAGTATCATTTATCAAAGTATGGTGCATTGAGTAAATGTTTATCACCCTTCTGAGCCCCACTTGTATCATAGAATCGTTTGAAGGCAAAGACAATGGCCGGAGTGTGTCCCCAACAAGATACTTAGGTATTTTTAGGCACTGAGGCAGATGCAACACTGGTGACTGATTTAGCAAACCAATGGGAGTTATAGAATGGAGTCTGCAAAGAGGCATTTGGACAAAAGACAGTCTAGCCACCACCAAAGATAACCACAAAGTTTCAATCAGGGGCCTGAGTTAAACAAAACAGTTCAAAACCTACCGCCACGCTCCAGCTGCGATCTCACACTAAGTGTCAGTATCAGGCTTGCACGCTTATGCAGGAAAATGGAAGTCCTCATTCTAGAAAAATTAAACACTAGCACCAGGCTCTGAATTAATCAAATCCAGGACTCATAGGAAGGAAGGAAGGAAGGAAGGAAGGAAGGAAGGAAGGAAGGAAGGAAGGAAGGGAGGGAGGGGAGGGAGGGAGGGAGGGAGGGAGGGAGGGGGAGGAAGGAAGGAAGGGAAGGAGGGAGGGAGGGAGGGAGGAAGGGAAGGAAGGAGGAAGGAGGGAGGAAGGAAAAGAAAGGAGTGGAAGGAGGGACTGGGAGGATAAAAGATAGATTGATAGAAAAAAGATATATAGGTGGATAGATGGTAGACTGGTAGATGGTAAATTGTTAGATGATTGACAGATGATGATGATGATAGATGATAGATAGATAGATAGATAGATAGATAGATAGATAGATAGATAGATAGATAGATAGATAGATAGATAGATAGATAGATGGATGATAGATAGATAGATAGATAGATAGATAGATAGATAGATGATAGATAGATAGATAGATAGATAGATAGATAGATAGATAGATGATAGATAGATAGATAGATGATAGATAAATAGTTAGATAGATAGATAGATAGATAGATAGATAGATAGATAGATGATAGATAGATAGATGGATGATAGATAGATAGATAGATAGATAGATAGATAGATAGATAGATAGATTTTGCTTATATCCTTTTGAAGTTGAGAAGTCCCATGGCAGGACATCTAAAAGCTAAAGGTCCCAGACTGCTGCCAGTGGTGCGCATGACAAATCCAAAGGTTTTGGGACCAGAGAAGCCAATGGTGAGGGGCCAAAGGACTAAAAGCACAAGAAGTTGCTGGTATTATGCCCTGGCATCCAAAGGCTAGAGAAACTGGAGCTGTGGTTGCAAGGGCAAGAGATACAAAGTGTGTCTTGGCTCTGGGAGAAAAGAAGAACTCACATTTCCTTTGCCTTTCTGTCCTCTCTAGGACCCCCAGACAACTGGATGGCACCTGACCACATTGAGGGTAGAACTTCCTCACTCAGTCCTCAGACTCACTCAGCCATCACTTCTGGAAACCCTATAGACACACCAGTCATAATGCTTACCAACTTTTTAAGCATTCCTTAATCCAGCCACACCTAAAATTGCCCATTATGGACCCAGAGACATCCAAAGTCTGAAGTGGAGACAGGACCATGTAATAATGAGAAAAAATATTTTATCATCTTGAGTCTAAGCTCCAGCCTCACATTTGAGGTAACAACTCGTAGAAGTCAAGGATCTTTTCCTCCAGGAGTGAGATGGGAACTGTATTAGTGACAAAATACCTGACAGAAATAACTTAAGGGAGAAAAGATTTATTTTAGCTCATGGTTTCAGTCCATCGTGGTAGGGAAGGCATGATAGCAGGAGCACCTCAATCCAGGACAGCCATGGCTTGCACCAGTGACATTTCACATGGGGCAACCAGGAAGCAAAGAGCTCAGGCAAGAACAAAGCAGGTATAACCTTCAAAGGCCTGCCCTCAGTGATCTACCCCCACCAGCTAGGCCCCCTATCCTAAAGGTTCCACAACCACCCTTCCTAAGAGGATCTCCAGAGAAGTGCTACAAACAACCACCAGTTGCCTTAATACCTGCTTAGTACCTCAGCCAGCTTGCTCAGCAGCTCTCAGCTATTGGTGAATCCCCATGGGGATTTTAGGCTGGCCACTTCTGCTCCACACAGACACAGTGAACATCCTTGGGGGCTGAAACTCCACACGGGTAGCTGACTTCCTGTAACTACAGGCTGAGTCTTCATCCTGCCCCTCTCTTCCCACAGAAGATAACCTACATCATATTCCAAAGTCTGTTCTGCATAGCCCTTCCCCTGTCCTTGCATGGACATCTCTTACAAGCATTGACTCTAAAAGTATCTTGTACTTCTATGTCTTGGTAGCTGCTTTCTGTAGGACCCAAAGAATTGCACTTCTCAGCTTAGAAAACCAAAGGAGGCTTACTCCTCCACTTCAAAGAACAGGCCATCACCCAACCTTAAAATCTGCAGGTAGTTTTGCCTCCTAGACAGCTTCTCTGTCTGTCCAGGGACAATATTCTGAGCAGTCTCAAGTACCTGAATCCGCTCAGGGACTACATGTCTATTGTCTCTCCTCTGAGCTATCAAAAGGGACATGTCTCTGGCCTGGTGGCTTTGGGTGGGGTTTCTGTTCCTTCAGACCTGAGTATAGGGTCAGTTTCTCCACAGGGCTGGTTGATAATGTTCTTTTGTCAGCTCTGCATCCATCCTGGAGGGGACCAATGATCCAGATATGAAGAACATCTTTTCTGAGCTTTAGAGAATTCCAGGTCAATCTGGGCTAGAGTGAGACCCTGCTTTAAAGTAATTAAGGGCTGCAGAGATGGCTTAGCATTTAAGGCACTTGCCTGCAAAGCCTAAAGACCCAGGTTCAATTCTCCAGGTCCCACATAAGCCAGATGCACATGGTGGCACCTGCATCTGGAGTTCATTTGCAGTGGCTAGAGGCCTTGGTTCTTTCTCTCTCACTCACTCTCCCGCTCCCTTTCTCTGTCTCTAATTTTTAAAAAAAAAAAAAATAATTCTAAATAATAATAATAATTAGTTAGTTAGTTAAAGGCATATTTTTTCTGCACTGGCCCCCCTAAGATCACTCCATGTGTGCAAGAATGCCTTCTCATCTGTTTTCTGCAGAGACCTTGGGCAAGCTTGTGACCTCATGTGCTTTGACTGTGATATACCAAAGAGGAAGAAGGGCTCAGAGATGTGCATTCCAGCTGCCATGTGCCAAGAACTCCCTGGTGGTGCTACAAACCAAAGAGAGCTCCAGGTACAAGCTGATGAGGAAAGAGGGAGATGGAGGATGCTAGGACTTGAATGACCCTTAAAAGTTCATGTGTGGAAACAATCTCCAAAGTCACGTTTTAATGTGGGTGGGGCCTTTGAGAGGTAGCATTAGATGAGGCTGTTATTAATGTCCTCATAAGGGAGGGAAGCAAGATCTAACATGCTTGCTCTGTCTCACCACCTAACACCCCCACCATGTTGTGATGTCACACAAAAAATGGCCACAGAAGACACCAAACAGAAATCAGCACCATTGGCATTCTCTAACACATGCTCTTGGATCTTAGTCTCCAGAACCCCAAGCCAAATACACTATTCTTCATATCCAGTGTGTTAGTCAGCTTTCCATTACTGTAATAAACACTTGAGGCAATAAACTAGTAAAGAAAGAAGGCTCTTCTGGCACACTGATTTGGAGATTTGGGTCCCTGGTCAATTAGCCCCTTTGCTTTTAGCCACTAGAGGTACATGATCATGGGAACTGCATGGTAGAACAACCAGCAAACCCATAGCTGGGAACAAAAGGGGAAGAGAAAGAGATTGGTGTTCCACAATCCCCTTATAGTCCATGCCCACTAGGCTCCATTCATTAAAAGTCCACCACTTCCCAGTAGCACCAGGCTAGAAACCAAACTTGTTCTTTTCACTGCTTAAAACATTTTGAAAAAAAAAAAAAAAACATTCTGACTCCTTTAGCCTTTTTCTTAACTTTTATTGACAACTATACCATGATCATCATCTCTTCCCACCATCACCCTTTTCTCTCTCCCCTACCTCCACTCCACTGAATCCCTTCTTCTTTCTAACTAGTCTATTTCCTGTTTTGCTATCATGGTTTTTTCCCCACTCCTATTATGCAGGTCTTATATAGGTAGCATCAGCCACTGTGAGGTCATGAATCCCATAGCTACTTTGTGTCTGGAAGACAGTACAACAAAACACTCCTCCTCTTCCTTTAGCTCCTACATTCTTTCCACCACCTCTTCCTCGACGGAGACCAAAACTTTAATACATGGCCTCTGGGGGGGACATTCAAGATACACTATGGTACTCAGTTTCAGGTGTTTGGTTAGAGCAATAGCAAAACAGGATGACAGGCTGAAGAAATGGCTTAGCGGTTAAGTCGCTTGCCTGCAAAGCCTAAGGACACATTTTCAACTCCCAGATCCCACATCAGCCAGTGCACAAAGATCAGGCAAGTGCAAGGCCACACGTGCCCACTAGATGGCACAAGCGTCTGACATTCGATTGCAGTGGCTGAGGCTATGGCATGCCAATTCTCTCCCCCCTCAAATAAAAAATTAGAATAGAATAAAAATTTAAAAATTAGGAAAAACAGGGTGAGAGTATTAGGGGTCAACCAAGAGAGATGTGACCCAGTGCCAAGTGTTGCCGGGGTTCTGGCCTCCTGAACAAACCTCATCAGCAGTGTAACAGAGATCATGGGTTAACAAGACGAAGTGAACTAGCTAATGCCTGTCACTTTGTGGGTCTCTATGCCCTCCCAAACTGACATATAAGGATCAAAACAACACAGAATCTCCAGATTGGCATGCAGTTTGTCTCCCAGAAGTCCTTAATCCATCACATTAGCATAGGTCAAGTGGTCTGGTCAGATAACGGGAAAGAAAGGTAAGATGGATAAAGAAATAAAAGGAGCCATAGCCTAGCAACTGAATCATGCTCTTTCTACATAGTATTGATCACCTGCCATTAACTGTTGGGCTGATTCCCACCTTTTCCCTTCAGAAGTATTCCAGGAAGAAATGAATAGCTCTCAGTAGCTGATGCAGATCACCAAGCATACTTCTGAACTCTCCTAATGAAAGACAATTACTTTACGTTGCCTCAGGCTCTTCTCAACCCTCAGAATGTCAATGTCAAATGCTCCAATTAAAAAGGATATTTTTGAAAAAGACTAATAAAAACCTTGAAAGAATAAGGCTGGTTTAGCAACCAAGCTAGTAATCAGTACTTCTGATCAACCAGCAAGACAGCTACTTCTTTTTTTTCTATTGAGAACTTTATTGTGTGAATATCTTGCATATTGGTCATATTCCCATTATCCTATTGTCTTATGTTCCCTCTCTTATGCACCCATTCTACTGAGGACCCTCCTCCGTGGGGTTATTGGTATTCACTGTGGAGTCATTAATGTACCAGTCAATCTCTTTCAGGGGACAATGTCTCAAAATATACCTTCTCTGGGGCTCTTACATTCTTTCTGTCCCATCTTCTGCAATGTTCCCTGAGCCTGGGAGGGCATGTTAGAAGTCTGATGTAGTGTTGAGATCCTCACACCTCGTACTGAGACTCAAGCCTATGACTTGGGATGCAGCTACTTCTATGTAGTAAAAAACCACACAAGGTCCCAAGGCCCTGGGTTCAAAACCCAAACTGCTACATTAGCTATATGGCTTGAACAAATTATTTATGCCCCCTAAACTCAATTCCCCAATCTTTCAGAAAACATATTTTCAAAATGTTTATCAGTGAATTTTATTATCAACAATCTCCAGAGTTCCAATTTATAAAAGGCATCTCTTGTGGATTCAGTGGCGTCCCCTCCAGATGGTCTGCTTGTTCCCACCACCTGCCTATGGAAAGTACTACATAGCCTCATTCACGTCAAGAAGGAAGCTCCCAAATGGGAAAGCAAATTTTTCAGGTGCATGTCCAAAAGAGTCTCCAACTCTTGAGAATCTTGAGTGGCAACAAAGAAAAAAAAAAAAAGTCTTGTTCATGTTCCCAAGGGAAGTGAGAATTGCTTCCTGTGGTTGCCATCCTGGACCACCTCTCAGACCCAGAGATTCCATCCTTCTGTTACACACTCCTCTCTAGATGTGGTTGGGAAGAACCAGGGCCAGGGAAAGGAGAGTCAGGCTGGGCTAATGGAGCCGCTCCGTGGCTTCCATTCAGAACGACGTTGGGAAGTTTTTTCTTACTCCATCTGAACCTCATTCTCATCTCCATGGCGAGGATAAATACTACTCAGTGTGTGGCTTGTTGGGAGCTGTGGTGATTTGATTCAGGTGTCCCCCATAAACTTAGGAGGGCTGCATGTTAGGTCCCCAGCTGATGGAGATTTGGGGATTAGTGACTCCTGGAGGCAGTGTATTGTTGGGGGCAGGCTTAGGAAGGTTAGAGCCAGTGTTTGGCACACTCTCCTATTGTCCACCTGATGTTGGCCAGGAGGTGGTGTCCACCCTCTGCTCATGACTTTGTTTTCCCCTGCCATCATGGAGCTCCCCCCTCAAGCCTGTAAGCCAAAATAAACCTCTTTTTTCCCCACAAGCTGCTTTTGGATGGGTGATTTTGACCAGCAATGCAAACCTGACTGCAACAGGAGCATTAAACAAATGAACAAAGTAGTGACACAAAAGTTAAGTTGGAGTAGGGCTGGAGAGATGACTTAGTGGCTAAGGCACTGTGAAGCCTAAGGACCCAGGTTAGATTCCTCAGGACATGTAGGTTAGATACACAAGGTGGCTCATGTGTCCAGAGTTCATTTGCAGTGGCTGGAGGCCTTGGCATGCCCATTCTCTTTCCTTCTTTCTCCCCCCCCCAATCTGTTTCTCTCAAATAAATAAATTTTTTAAAAAAATTAAAAATAGCTTGGAGAATAATAGCCAAGATAAAAGGGGTGAATGCTTCGGACTTACTTGGTGGGAATCTTTA
Source organism: Orientallactaga sibirica (assembly GCA_036365145.1). Classification (NCBI taxonomy): domain Eukaryota; kingdom Metazoa; phylum Chordata; class Mammalia; order Rodentia; family Dipodidae; genus Orientallactaga; species Orientallactaga sibirica. Next base: position 18,060,417 of record JAEOAD010000031.1, read on the forward strand.
CCTAAGTGAAAAATCTACATGTCCACAAGTAGCAGAGCTCCTTTCAGGAAGGGCCAACAGAAAGTCTGCAAAGTTCTTTGAGTTGGTGTTCAATTTTCCAAATTTCAGAACTTCTCCAAGTGTGTGTTGAAGCCCTGACTTTGGCTAGTATAATCTGTGGGACAAACTCTCTGCTGTTGAGTCACTTGCCAAATGCAAATTAAATTCCGTGGTATATACTGAGGGACGTTTTTGGCATCTTCTGAACCTAGCTTTGTACTGACATATCTTATCCAGTATCCTCCCTCTAAAACAAAATATAAGCCCAATTTGGTAGATATTTAAAATTCAAATGAGTACAAATCCTACTTTGACCACATGGGGAAATTATTTGCAATCCTTTCTAGATGCCCTGTAGTGTAAAACTAGATTTTTAAAAAAGAGAGAGAGAAACATAATTCTAAACTTTTCCTTTGTCATATCTTTCTTTAAAAAGCATGTGTATATGTGTGTGTGTTTGTCTGTCTGTGAAGCAAGAAGTCGTGATTTCAGACATAAAAGCAGATAAAAGAGAGATGAAACCTTTCCTTTTGGAAAATGTTTCTTGGACACGTCCTATCTCCAGGGCCTGGGGATAGAAAAGAGAGTTGCATGTCTCTGCTGGCTCACCGCTTAGCAACAGAAGCAAGCCAGAAAATGTATAGAGACAGAGCAGCATGGTGCTTAGGATGCCACAGGAAGCCTCAAGCACATGGAAAGGCCAAGGAATACCACTTAACTGCACAGATGGAAACAGAGGACTGCTTCCCAGCTTTTCCCAGCAGTGGCTTAGCATGTGGCTGTGTGTGTTTCAGGCTTATTCCTGCTTGGTATATGAGGTCAGTCTAATTACCTGAAAGTTCATTACAAGCCTTTAATTTTTCCACAGGCTCCATTAAAACTAGACCAGAATGGGAATTGTCCTTCTGGCTTAGAAAGCTTTTCTCACACAGGACAACCTCTGAAATGTTCTAACAGTCTTACTGGTCAGTTCTGGTTAAGACAGGGGTGTGTAATTAAAATGGTCCACAACCCATAAAAGCTTTCACCAAATGCTCCAGCATCAGATGTGGGCATGAATTGAGGCCCACGATGCAGATGGCTCAAAAGCACACAGTGCGGGATGCCCTTGTGTGAAATGCTTGACTTTGAACCAAAGCCTGGAGTTTACAGGCTCTGCACACAGGCAAAACTGGTTTATTTCACCACTTCCATTCCCTGAATCCTCAGCTGTGTCCTGCTCAGCAGTCAGTAGATGTTTCCGTGTGTGATGGTTAAAACTGCTCAAGAATTAAGAAGTTCTTGGTGGCATACCCAAAGTAGATGTGCATTCAGCAACATCTAAGCCAGGCATGGTGGCACATACCTTTAATCCCAGCACTCGGGAAACAGAGGTAGCTGAAAGATGTCTTTCAAATAACCATTGCTTCTAAGACACAGAAATGCCTGTTGGAGCACTGGGAGAAATAACTGAAATAGTTATTCTCAAACTTTGGGATTATAAGACCATTTTATGCACTTAATTAAGGGCCACAAAGTTATTTTAATATAGGTTTCACTTATTCAAGTCTGCTGTATTAGAAATGAAAAGTTAGGCACTATAAGATTTAGTGGGTAAAGTGCCTACTAAGTAAGCTTGAGAACCTGAGTTCAGATCTTCAACACCCATGTGAAAGACAAGCATGGGGCTGGAGAGATGGCTTAGGGGTTAAGGCACCTGCCTCCTAAGCCTAAGAACACTCGTTCCAATCTCCAGCCGTTCCGATCTCCAGGTCCCACATTTAGCCAGGTGCAAAGTGACGCAAGGGCGCAATGCCGCACTTGACCACAAGGGTGCGCACACATCTGGATTTCGTTCACAGCAGCTGAGACACTGCTGGCGCGCCCAACTCTGTCTTCCTCTCCCTCTCTGTCTCTCTCTCTCTGTCTCTCTCTGTGTCTCTCTCCAAAAAAATAATAAAAAAATAAAAAGTTTAAAAAAGACAAGCATGGTGGAATGCGTCTCTAACGCCAGTGCTGGGAAGGAGGACACAGGAGAACCTCCTCGACTTTGCTGCTTTGCTAGTCTAGCCAAATAGATGAGCTCTGGGTTTTTTGAAAGACCTCCCAAAGCATAATATAAAGACTTCTGGCCTCCTCACACATGTGCATCTGCATACATACAAAAACACATACATGCATATATGCACACCACATACTTAATCACATGCAGAAATAAAAATAATAATAGGGCTAGAGAGATGGCTTAGTGGTTAAGGTGTTTGCCTGCCAAGCCAAAGGATCCTGGTTCGATTCTCCAGGACCCACGTAAGCCAGATGCACAAGAGGCACATGCATCTGGAAATCGTTTGCAGTGTATGGAGACCCTGGAGCGCCCATTCTCTCCTTCACTCTCTCTCCCTCTTTCTCTCTCGCAAATAAATAAAATAATCTTTTAAAAAATAAAATAAACAAATAAAATCACTGAAAACTTTGACATATTAAATCGTTTGCTATTTTATTTAAAAATAAACCATTGCTAGTTAACTAAATGATATTTTATTAAAATAACCATATTTCCCCTAAAAGATAAAATTAGTGAGAGTTGTTTTATATCTTGGGAATCTCAGTAGCATTCTGTAACATCTGGCTGCACCAAAGACAGCTGTATGACTGGATCTGCTTCTGCATGCAATCTGTCACAATATGCTGTCTGACAGAGGTGTATGAAGAAAACCCACTCACGCAAGTAGGTAACTGGAAATGGGCAGATCTTTCCAACTCTGAAGGAGCTTAGGGAAACTCCAGAGTCATTGGACTATCCTTCACCAGCTACTGCAATTTCCATGCAGGAGTCCATGAAAGGCCATGTAGTCTGGGGCGGTTCTTGCATTTACAGTACTCTCTCTGGTTGCTGTGTCTCTTCTCCTTCACCAGCCTCCTATCTCTCCCTCAGCAAGAAGAAAAGGAATAAACATTTGTACAGGTCAGTTGTGTAGGGGCACAAGTAGGAGGGAGGAACATCATCTTCCCAGTTGACCAGGAAAATCCCAGCTTCTACTGAGTTAGGGCATCTTCTCCAAGTGTGTTTTGTACAGTCTCCACAGAAACATCTAATCCTTTTACAATGAGCAAATGAGCATTATTTCTGGAGGAAGTTTTCAGAAGAAGGAGGGAAAGGATGGGACTGTTAGAACACATGTGGTTACTTTAATAGGCCCTGTTGCCTGAGTTCCAAGGCCAGGTAGGCAAGACAAGCAAGCCCACCTACTACACAGTGTCCAAGGCCAAGAGGGGTAGGAATACCAGCCCCTTATAGCCAGGAAACCCAAGACCACTTGGTTTATGCCCTTGGAGCCTATCTAGTGCTCTCATGGCACCTAGCATGTGTAATGGAACTTTTCCCTCCCCAAATAAGCAATAAAAATAAAGACATCCTTCTTTGTTTCCTCAGAACTGAACCCTTGGCTTCACCACCATACCTTTTCATGTTGTACAATACCTTCTAATAAGCCTTTCCCCTGCCAAAAAAAAAAAAAAAATCTGTCTCACATTTTCTTTCTACTAAACTGACCTTTTTATATACAGAGCTGGAGAGATGGCTTAGTGGTAAGTGCCTGCAAAGCCTAAGGACCCATGTTTGATTCTCCAGGTCCCACGTAAGCCAGACACAAGGTGACACAAGTGCGCAAGGCTGCACATGTACACTATGTGGTGCACACATCTGAGTTTGATTACAGTGGCTTGTGGCCCTGGTGGGCCAATGCTCTCTCTCTCTCTCTCTCCCTGTCTTTCTCTTTCTTGCTCTCTCACATAAGAAAAGGCCAGTCTGTTGGGCTTGCCTCGAAATATATGCACATATATACATATATATTAATAGGTTATACTCTTTGATCCCCTCACCCCTGCTCCCATTACTCTGGAGACTCTCCTCAGTGGGATTATGGTATTCACTATGGGGTCATGAAGGCCTCAGTGAGCCCCTGTGGGGTAGCTGGTGAGGGGGACTGTGCCTCACAGTATTCCTACCCACTCTGTGGCTCTTACAATCTTTCTGCCTGTGCCATCTTCTGCAACGTTTCCTGCACCCCAGCAGGCCAGTTGGCAGGCTGATTTAGTGTCTGTAGGCTCTGAATTTCTGCTTTGATAGGTTTTGATGGATCACGGTGTGTCTGTCATCATCACCCTGGAGCTGTTTGTCAGGCTAGCAGTAAGAGCAATGTTCATGTTGCTGCTTCTGCAATTTCTCCTGGGCCCTGGCAGACATGGTAGAGGTGGCTCATCTCATGGTGGGCAGTCAGCTACCTTCTTATCTTATTGATGGATCTTGGTTTTCCTCTATTTCCTCTGCCATCTATAAAATAAAAAAAAAAAAAAAAACGAATTCTCCAACCAAGATTGGATTCAAGGGAGTATGCAAAGTTATTTGAGAGATTTTTGGTGTGCAAGCCCACTCTTCTTCTCAGAGAGCAGTGGGAGCTTCTCTCTGATGCCTGAATCTCCTGACCATGGGATTCTGACTTGGTTTCCAGGACAAGATATGAGTTCTCTCCCACTGAGCAGGCCTCTTGTCCAATCAGAGGACAGTTGGTTTCCCACAGAGGCCATGGGTCACTATTGCACAAGCATGTACTTCTTGTCCGGCTGGTTGATTTTGTAGTCTGCAGGGTCCTCTGCTTATTCATGCTTTTGGTGACCATTGTCCTCCAGTGGCTCCCATGGGCTTTCTAAACTGACCTTTTTAGTCTTTTTAGTCTTTATTACTTTATACTTTTTTGCTTTTTACTACTTTTATAGAAACATCCAGAAATGTTTTCCACTTTTGTGAATTGACCGTGGAACTCCTGAGGTGGAACCAAGATGGTGTTGGGGAGGGGACAGTAAGGTGAGAAATGAATGACAGAACAGCTGAGAAGCCTAAGGCTTTGCTTCTAGGCAGGGATAGTCATTCACAAGATACGTGTCAGAATGTTCCATAAAGAAGAGAAAGGTATATTTCTGAATGCATAATTGCCCTTCTTCAGGACTGCAATGCAGAGCCAAGAGTCAGGAATGGCATCAGTGCACAAGTAGAATACACAGAGACTCTCAGTTTTACCTGCCTTTTATATCGTCCTCTGTGTTGAGTGGGAAGAGTAATTACCCCTACCTTCCCAACACCGTCCCCTCCCTCAGGTAAGGAAACCATCTGCAAAGTACAACTATATCCAAGCACAAGAAACAGGTCCCTGCTAACAACAGGTCTCATAGCCTGGGCTGCTGGCCAAACTCATTTGTTTGCAGGTGTTCCCTTTGCCAACTGAAGTTGTTGAGAATTAATAGGCCTCCAAAATATTTCCTCAGATACCTAGTGTAAAAGCTGCCAACTCTGGCTACTTCGAATGATGATAGAAGATGCAAGCCTAAAATGTAATCAAAGGCAAGAGCTGAGATACCATAAAACACACCCCACATAGAAACCCTTCTATGAGGAGCAGTAACTTAAAAGTGTAATGAAAGGCAAGAGCTGAGATACCATAAAACACACCCCACGTGGAAACCCTTCTATGAGGATCAGTAGCTTAAAAGTGTAATGAAAGAAAAGAGCTGAGATACCATAAAACACGCCCCACATGGAACCTTTCTATGAAGAGCAGTAGCTTAAAAGTGTAATGAAAGAGAAGAGCTGAGATACCATAAAACACACCCCACGTGGAAACCCTTCTATAAGGAGCAGAAAGGAACTGTACTGCACTCACTATGAAAAACATTCATTCAAATTCAGTTCCTGATTACACGTGTCAGCAAGCTACTGCTAGAATCAGGAGATCAGAAAGCTTCTACTATTGAAATAGGGAAGGAGAAAGAAACTAGCTAGGTAGTCCTGCTATGGTGACGAGCATAGGTTCAAATAGGGCAGATATATTGCAACTTTTTTAATTTTTAAAAAATTTTTAGTTGTATATTAGAAATTTGTTAAAACTGTGATTTACATTATAAGAGCTTTCATTGGAAAAGTAGACAATGTGCAAGAACAAATGATTAATGTAAAACAAATAGATGGAAATTCTACTAATCAAAAAGTGCTTGCTCCTTTGTGCACTCAATAGTAGATTGGACACAGCTACGGAAAGAATCTCTGATCTTGAGAATATGATGATAGAAACTTCCAAAGCCAAGAAAACACAGAGAAAAATAGAAAAAAAGTAGAAGAGAATAGCCAAGAACTGTGGGACAACTATAGAAGAGTTAACTTATATGGGAAAACCAGAAGGAGACAGAGGCAATAATTGACATAATAATTTCTGAGGATTCTCTGCAATTAAAATCTGACACTAAACCACAGATCTAGGAAATTCAGAAGACACTAAGCAAAATAAATGCTGAAAAAAAAAAAAGAAGAGTAAAGAAGAAGGAAGGAAGGAAGGAAGGAAGGAAGGAAGGAAGGAAGGAAGGAAGGAAGGGAGGAGACTATTCAAACTGGAAAAATATGAAAGATAAAGAAAAATCTTGAAAGAACTTGCAGATAGGAAAAAAACTACCTGACCTGTGCAAGAACAAAGATAAAATAATATTTATCTTATATTCAGAAATGATGAAAGCAAGAAGAAAATAGAGTAGGAAAGTGTTAAGAATTAAACCTACCTATCTAAAATTCTTTCACCTGTGAAATTATCCTTTAAAAGTAAGAGAGAAAGACTTTCTCAGACTTTCTCAGAGCCAGGCATGGTGGCGAACATGTGCATGCACAGCACTCAGGAGGTACAGGCATGAAGATCACAAGTTCAAAGCCAGCCTGGACTGCAGAGCAAGTTGAGGACAAGCCTAAGATACTTAAGACTCTGTCTAAAAAGAAACGAAACATTTTTTCACAGACAAATAAAAATTGAAAAAAATGTGACCAGTAGACCTGCCTTTCAAGAAATATTAAAAGAGGAGTAGAAAAGATTCCTGTTTTCTGGAGCACTTGCCTATGAAACCTAAGGACCCTGGTTCGAGGCTCAATTCCCCAGTACCCACATAAGCCAGATGCACAAGGGGGTACATGCATCTGGAGTTCGTTTGCAGTGGCTGGAGGCCCTGGTGCATCCATTCTCTCTCTCTCTCTCTCTCTCTGTCTCACCACTTTCTCTCTTTGTCTGTTGCTAATAAATAAATAAAAATAAATAAAGTGTTTTTTTCTTTTTTAATTAATTTATTTTTATTGACAATTTCTTTAATTGTAGACAATATCCCATAGTACTTCCCTCCCTTCCCCCAGTTTCCCCTTTGAAACTTCACTCTCCATCATATCTCCTCCCCCTCTCAATCAGTCTCTCTTTTCAGTTTGATGTCATGATCTTTTCCTCCTATTATGATGGTCTTATGTAGGTAGTGTCAGGCACTGTGAGGTCATGGATATCCAGGCCATTTTATGTCTGGAGGAGCACATTGTAAGGAGTCCTACTCTTCCTTTGGCTCTTACATTCTTTCCGCCCCTCTTCTGCAATGGACCCTGAGCCTTGGAAGGCAGGTTTGAGATGTTGCAGTGCTGAGCACTCCTCTGTCACTTCTTCTCAGCACCATGGTGCCTTCTGAATCATCCCAAGGTTGCCACCATCTGAAAAGAGAAGCTTCTCTAACCAAAAGTGATAGTAGCACTAATATATGGGTGTGGACATTAAGAGAAGTGCTTACTGGGCAGTTTGGTGAGCATAGTATATACATTTAGCAAGACACCAGCAGACATTACACCCTTAGGGCTCATGACTACCCCTGTCGTACGTTTTCAGTATCAGGGATATGTTCTTCCCCTGGAGCAGGCCTCCTCCAATTAGAGAGCAGTTGGTTTCCCCCATAACAGACATGCCACTATTGTACCCATTGGCTCATTTGGCCTGGCTGGCCAAATTTAAAGCTTGCAGTGTTCACTGTTGAGTACCTTCACTGGTTTTCTCTCCCCCATTGAACTGCATGCAGCATAGCTTTTTCCAACTTTCTGTCAGCTGGTCCTCATGGAGGAGGCTTTCAGCTCAGCTCCAGCAGATTTTCTCAGTGAACTTGCCACCCAAGTATGTGGAGTCTTCAGCAATAGGGTCTTACCATCTATTCCTGGTGGGAAACCAAAGGCCTTGGCAATGGCCTATAATGTTTTGGGGGTATCTGTGACCTCCCTGGCCAACAACTCACTGGATGGTATCCCATCCCTGGCACTGAAAATTTTCTAGTAACAGTCTATGGCCTCTGAGTGTTCCATTGTACAGAAAAGTAGGTTTCCATGTAACTTTTTTATATCCTCTTAGATTTTGATTAGCCCTCCCTCCACCATTCCTTTACTCAATCTCTTCCCCTGACCTCACTTAGGCCTTTTCACCCCAATTAATCTGTTCTTCTACTTACATATATACAATACCAGAAATCGAGGAGGACTTGAGAAGTTGGAAAGACCTCCCTTGATACTGGATAGGTAGAATTAATATTGTGAAAATGGCAATTCTACCAAAAGCAATATATAGATTTAATGCAATTCCAGTAAAAATACCAGAATTATTTGTCACAGAGATTGAAAAAATGATCTTGAGCTAGAGAGATGGTTTAGCAGTTAAGGTACAGGCCTACAAAGCCTAAGGATCCCAATTCAATTCTCCGGGCCTCAAGTAAGCCAGATGCACAAGGGGGCACACATGTCTGGAGTTCATTTGCAGTGGCTAGAGGCCCTGGCACACCCATTCTCACTCTCACTCTCTCTCTCTTTCCCTCACTGTCTTTAATAAATAAATAAATTAAATATATAAATAAATAAATAAATAATCTTTCTTAAAATGAACTCAAAATTCATGTGGAATGGCAGCAGGCCTCTGATATCCAAACATCCTCAGGGGAAAAAAAACACTTTGCAAGGTATCACCATACCCAGTCTAAAGCTGTATTACAAAGCCATAGTAACAAAAATAGCATGGTACTGGCATAAGAACAGAAATATAGATCAATGGAACAGAATTGAAGACCCAGAACTTAGGTCAAGTAACTACAGCTACTTGATCTCTGACAAAGGTGCCCATAATATATACTAGAGAATAGACAGCATCTTCAACAAATGGTCCTGGACAAATTGGATAACCATATGCAGCAAAATGAAACTAGACCCACTCATTTTGCCATACATAAAAATCAAGTCCAAATGGATTAAAGTCCTTAATATAAGATCTAAAATTCTTGTCCAACTGGAAGAAAAAATAGGAGGCACTGTCTACAATATAGGAGAGGGGAAAGACTTCTAGAACAAAACCCCAGTAGCCTAGCAAATTAAGCAATCACTCAACCAATGGGATTTTATGAAGCTAAAAAGCTTTTGCACAGACGAACACATCATAAGCAGAGCCAATAGATTACCCACTGAATGGGAGAAAATCTTTGCCAGCTATGCCACTGACAGAAACCTAGTATCTAGAATCTACAAAGAATTCAAAAACCTAAACAATAAAAAATCAAACAACCCACTCCGTAAGTGGGGCAAATAACTGAATAGGGAGTTCTCAGAGGAAGAATTACAAATGGCTAACACACACTTAAGTAAATGTTCAGTGGCAATCATTAAAAATATCTAACAACAACAAATGTTGGTGAGGATGTGGGGAAAGAGGAACCCACTTCCATTGTTGCTAGAAATGTAAACTTGTACAACCACTATGGAAATCAATTTGGAGATTACTGAAAAGGATGAATATAGAGCTACCAACAGATCCAGTTATTCCCTTACTGGGCATTTATCCTAAATGTTCCATGCATCAATACAGAGACATTTGCTCAACCATGTTTATAGCTGCTCAGTTCATTATAGCTAAGAACTGGAATCAACTGAGATGCCCATTATTGGATGAATGGATAAGGAAGTTGTGGTATATTTACACAATGGAATTCTACTCAGCAGTAAGAAAAAAATGATACAATGAAATTTGTAGAAAAATGGACAGACTTGGAACAGATCATATTCAGCAAATTCACACAATCAGGGAAAGACAAATGCTACATGCTGTCACTAATGGTGTCTGCCATTCCTAGCCTGGACCTGTTGGAGTTGCTGTCATACCTGATAGGCAACTCAAGGCCCAGACAATAGGGATGAAAGGGATGGGAGGAGAGGAGGGAAATGGGAGTGGGGAACCAAACACAAAATTAAATCCAAAATGAGCTGATACCATAGAAACCTTTATCCTTGGAGATAGCCTGAAAGATATTACCCTCAAAAGGAGTAAGGGAGGAGCACCTTAAAAGTAGGACTCTGGTGACAATAAGATGAAGCCTTAACTTAAAACAAAAAATATAACCAGGCATGGTGGCACATGCCTTTAATCCCAGCACTCAGGAGGCAGAGGTAGGAGAATTGCCATGAGTTCAAGGCCACCCTGAGAGTACATAGTGAATTCCAGGTCAGCCTGGGGTAGAGCGAGACCCTACCTCAAAAACACACACACAAAAAAAAATATTTTCTGTCTCTGACCTGTAACTCCCAGTACCAGAGATTGCTTGTTACCCACATTGAGCTCACAAAGCCTGAGAAGTAGTGTAGTGCTATCTGAAGCAAGTGGACTTGGAATCGTTTTAAGTATATATTGAAAACTCTGGAGAAACTACTAAAAGAAGGAGTTTAATTGAAATTGCATTAGATACTTTTCATCTTGCTGTGGCAAGATACCTGATAGAACCAACTTAATGGGAGAGGTTGTTTGGGCTCATGGTTTCAGGGCTTTCAGTCTGTCACAGCAGGTAGGCATGGCGGAATGCCTCAGTGGCGGCAGTAGCATGTAGTGTAGAGTAGATGTTAAATCATGCAAAACCAAGAAGCAGGAGTGAGACAAGAAGTGGGGCTGAGCTATACACCTCAAAGGCCTCAGTGACCTACCTCTGCCACCCAGGACCCAGCTCCTAAAAGTTTCACAGCCTCCCAAATTAGGACCACCAGCTAGGACTAGTTGTTCAAATGAATAAGCCTGTGAGAAACTTCCCAGATGCAAACTATTACATAATACACCTAAGAAAGGAGAAAATCATTTAAAATACTCAATTAAAATCACAAGCAACAGAAATGTGGAAGACAAAAAAATAGGAACAAATAATGGCAACAAATTGAAAACATTAAGAAATATGGCAAATATCAATTGAATGATATTGTTTAAAATCACTTAAAACATTAATAATCTAAATATGCCAAGTAAAAGAGGTAAATTGTCAGAGTGGGTCAAAAGACAAGATCTAACCGTACATTATCAATAAAAACAAAAAACAAATTTAGGGGCTGGAGAGAAGGCTTAGCGGTTAAGGCACCTGCCTCCTAAGCCTAAGAACACTGGTTCCAATCTCCAGCGGTTCCAATCTCCAGGTCCCACGTTTAGCCAGATGCAAAGTGATGCAAGGTCGCAATGCTGCACTTGACCACAAGGGGGTGAACACATCTGGATTTCGTTCGCAGCAGCTGAGACACTGCTGGCGCGCCCATCTCTGTCTTCCTCTCCCTCTCTCTCTGTCTCTCTCCAAAAAAAAAAAAAAAAAATTTAGTAATAAAAGAATATGTGAAAAGTAATGTGATAAAGAATATATGCCATGTTAACACTGTGATAGGTAATCTCTCAATTATCACTTTGACAAGACTTAGATTCACCATGGGAACAAATATCTTGACATGTCTATTAGGAATTTCTAGATTAGATTAATTGAAGTGGGAAGACACACCCTATCTGTGCTTAGAACCATTCCATGGGCTATGGTTCCTAGACTGCATAAATAGTAGGAAAATATATGAAAAATAAAAGTGCTTTTTTGCAAAATGACATGATCATCTAGGTATAAAATCCAAATGAACTGACAAAAAATTTTGAGAATGAATAAACAGTGAGATTACAGGCTATATGGTTAACCCTCAAAAGTCATTTGCATCCTATATAACAGCAATGTGGAATGTAAAACCCAAAACACTACAGTTTACATTAACATTCCCCAAAAATAAAATGGATATAAATCAAACAATATATATACATGATCTATGTGAGGAAAAATATAAAACTCTGGTCAAAGCTATCATATAATAAGAAATTAAGAGATGGTATATATCTATGAATACATCATTTCTCTGCAGTTTGATCTATGATCAGTTTTAGTTATTTTGCAGACATTGCCAAAAGTGATTTGAGGGCTGGAGAAATGGCTTAGTTAAAGTGATTGCCTGCAAAGCCAAAGGACCCAGGTTAGATTCTCCAGAACCCACATAAGCAGATGCACAAGGTGGCACATGCGTCTAGAATTTGTTTGCAGCAGCTGAAGGCCCTGGCATACCCATTCTCTATCTATCTATCTATCTGCCTTTTTCTCTCTCTCAAATAAATACAATAAAAGAAAATTTTAAAAAGTGATTTGAAAGTTTATATACATAGACAAAGGATCCAGAATGTTGAGAACTGAAACTACCTAATTTCCAAACTTATAATATAAAGTTATGTTAATCAAAAAGTATGATATTGCTAAAGAATAGTTCAATAGATCAATGAAGCAAAATACTGAACCCAGAAATAGATCTGTATAAATACAATCAGGTGATTTTTGACAATGAATAAAGGAAAAACAATGGAGCAAAGATTATTTTTTCAACAAATGGTGCTGGAATGACTATACATTGAAATGCAAAAAAAATCTAGACAAACTTTAAAGCCTTCACAGGAATTAATTCAAAATTGATTGTATACATAAATGTGAAGTGCAAAACTTTAAAATTTACAGATGATAGAAGGTAATGTGGGAGAAAAATGTGATCACAGGGGTTTGGGGTTAGGGCAGGATAATAGATGAAGCAAGAGGATTTTTAGTACAGTGTATTAACCCTATATGATACTATAATGGTAGATTATTCTTTTATATTTTTTCTAAAACCATTCACTGTAAACCATCAAGAATGAATGCTAATGTAAGTAGTAGGCTCAAGGTAATGATTATGTCACAGTATAGGTGTATCTGTAGTAAAGTACAACACTGCAATATAATATATGTGCAGTAAGTGGGGTTGGAGGAAAAGGGGCAAAGAATGTATACGAAACATCTGTGCTTTCTGCTCAGTTTTGCTGTAAACCTAAAACCATTGTAAAATTGTTCTTTAACCTCAGAAAGTACACTGGTTGACTTGCAGATTGTTGGCTGCATTTCCTGTCAGGTGACATGTCTTCTCATAGCTCATCTCCTTACCAACCCTTACCAACCAACTGAACTCTGGGCTTGTTCCATCCTTTGATGAAATTCTGGAGATAAGACTGTACAGTTGATAAAATCCTGTCTCTTGGGAAGAGAGCTCACTGGGTTCTCAGCACTTTTAAATACATGATCACATTCCATTCACACAACAACCCAGAGAGGTGGGTATTTTATTTCCATTTTCCACATGAAAGAATAGATTTCAGAAATGAAGTAACTTGCTCACAGATACACAAACACAGTATTAACTACACTATTGGAGAGCAAAACAAAACTGTAACTTTAAGCTGTGTATATGTGTGTGCACATGTGTGTGTGTGGCTGTGCACACATGTGCAAGCATTCAGGAGTGCTATAAGAAATTCAGTGTTGTAGTTGGGCGTGGTAGCACATACCTTTAATTCCAGCACTCGGGAGGCAGAGGAAGGAGGATCACTGTGAGTTCAAGGCCACTCTGAGACTACATAGTGAATTCCTGGTCAGCCTGGACTAGAGTAAAACCCTACCTCAAAAAAAAAAAAAAAAGAAAAGAAAAGAAAAGAAAAGAAAAGAAAAGAAAAAGAAATTTAGTGTTGTGTTTATGAAAAAAAAAAAACAGAAGAAATTCAGACATTATTAAGGTGAAAACTCTAAGAGATTAAAGACAGAGACCTAAAAACTGGGGTTTAGTGGCTGGTTTGCATGCCTTTGTGGCTGTGTCTTTAAAAAAAAATAATAACCATGTCAACTTATCTTCAAAGAAATAGAGTTTTAGGAATATGAAATTGGAAGACATTATCTCTAACAAAATCATTAAAACCATGACAGGATGTACATAGGTGAGCCTTTTCTTCAGTAACAACTTGTAAATTTTACACAATCCACAGGCTTTGCTGTGTGTGTCAGCAACACAAGGAACCTGAATTATTAGCCAGTGTTATTAACACTAGCTGCTGAAACAAACATTCCCAAATTTCTCCATGATCAACCAACAAGAACTGCCAAGCTCTATTCTAAGCATGGGTCAGACCCTTTTCTCATATGACTTCACCACTGAGTCCTCTTAATGTCTTTCTGGATCCTCTGCATACAACTCTGAATCACACAAAACACTTTCAGGGGCATGACTAAAGGTAGCAAAAACCACTTCTTCCCAAATCATCGTCCCAAACTCATCTTACCATCCATTGCAAAAGAGGCCTGAGAATAAAACAGTATGGCTGTGTGCTCAGGAAAGACTGGAACCCTGAATAATGCATGCTAGCTGCTCAGCCACCAGTCTCTGTGATTTCTGGGGCTCTGTCTACTAAAGGAGAGGAAGTAATAGCTGGGCATGGTAGCACACGCCTCTAGTCCCAGCACTTTGGAGGCAGAAGTAGGAGGATCACTGTGAGTTCAAGGCCACCCTGAGACCACACACAGTGAATTCCAGGTCAGCCTGGACTAGAGCCAGACCCTACCTTGAAAACAAAAAAGAAAATGAAAAAGGAAAGGAAGTGTAAAGAGGAGATGGGATGCCAAGTGGAAGCAGTGAGGAAGAAGGAAATAAGGAAGCAGATTTCAATGACTTCAGCCCAGTTCTGCCATGGACTGTGCTCACATGCTAACCCTCCTGAAGCCTTAGCTTCTCATGTGTGACATGAAGCTAACAATCTTCAGGGACTAGGGAGATGGCTCAGAGGTTAAAGGCACTAACATGTGAGTTTGACCCAAAGTGGCTCATGCTTCCGTAATCTGAACATGCCTGTAGCAGCAGCAGGTAAAGCCAGGAGACTCCAGAAACTCCAGCAGCACCAAAAAGAGAGACCTTGTCTCAAAAGAAGGTGGAAAGAAAGGAGAAACACCCCGAAGTTGTTTTCTGACCTCTACACATGCACTGTGACACATACATCCTAACACACACACACACAAATAAATAAATAATAAAACGATAAATATATACTCAGAACTATGAGGACTCATTGAATAAATACATGGAGATGTGAACTTTATTTAAATAATAAAGACTGTCTCTCTGTGTGTCTCTCTCAAATTAAAAAAAGGGGGGCTGGAGGGATGGCTTAGTGGTTAAGGCACCTGCCTGTGAAGCCTAAGAACACTTGCTCAAATCTCCAGGTCCCATGTTTAGCCAGACCCAAAAGTGATGCTAGCACACAATGTTACACATGCACACAAGGGGGCACACACATCTGGAGTGCATTCATAGCAACTGAAAGGCCCTGGCATGCCCATTCTCTCTCTGCCTCTTCCTCTCTCTCTCTCAAATTAAAAAAAAAAAAAAACTGAAACAGGACGTATCAGCCAATGAGACTTTTATCAAGTGATCCAAAAGACATGACTTGACCCAGCTCAGGACTCCTGCTGGTGGGAGGAGTGTCTTCAAGAAGTACCCATCCTGGAGAATTTGCTTATCTTTTTCAGATGGACGATGAACCTGAAGGGAGGATCAGCCTATCACACCTCACCAGGGCCCCAGCTGAAACCATAGAGTAATGCGGGGAAAGGACAAGAGTACAGCTTTCTTGGTGATCACGACACCAGAAAAAGGCTGAAGGAGATAAACACAGAGAACATCCAACTCCTACTAAGCCAGATATCCAGAGACACAGAGGCTCCCAAAACCTCACCACTAAAGTAGAACTAAAATGATCCCAATGTGGCTCAGGGAAATTGGTGGAAGAGGGGGCAGAAAGATTGTTAGAGCCACAAGTTGGGACATTATGCATAGAAGACTTGGCCTATACCTCATAACTCTTGACTACCCCCACAATGCATGACCCACATCCCCATTGATGAGGGTCCCTTTGGAAGGGGGAAGACAGGGAGAAGAATAATGGAGTCACCAATATGAATGTAAAATTGAAATAATATAAATAAATAAATAAATAAATAAATAAATAAATAAATTACAAAAAAATAAAGAAGTACCCATCCTGGGCTGGAGAGATGGCTTAGCGGTTAAGGCACCTGCCTGCCAAGCCTAAGAACACTTGTTCAATCTCCAGGTCCCACATTTAGCCAGACACAAAAAAAGTGACGCAAGGGCGCAATGCCGTGCTTGCCCACAAGGGAGTGCACACATCTGGAGTTTGTTCACAGTGGCTGAGAGGCTGCTGGTGTGTTCATTCTCTCTCTCTCTCTCTCTCTCTCTCTTTCTCTCTCTCTCTCTCTCTCTCTCTCTACCTCTTTGTCTCTGTCTCTGTCTCTCTCAAATAAAAATTTTACAAAAAAGAATTACCCATCCTCTAGTCCATTCCAGAGGAATCTGTTGATACTATGGGCCTATGCTCCACCCCTGAGCCTTAAGTGCCCAGTAAGACAAAGCAGGGAAAGAGCCTTGATCCAGGACCCAAATATCCCCCACATCCTAAGGTCAAGGGGAATTGGAAAGTGCAAATCCAGGCCTCTCTGGCTTGATAGTGGCTGTTAAAAATTTTCAGTTAATAAAGTTTTGTAGTTTAATTTTGAACTTGTACTATGAATCTAAAAGCTATAGATACCAGGGTATCTCCAGAATCTACCTGGAGCAAGTGAACTGATGGAGGAATCCCCAGAGGCTTGTATGTGATATACTGAGGAGACCCAGAGAAGACCAAAAGAACCAAGACCATTAGCCATGTGCCAGAGATCATCAGTACACCTTCACATGCTCAGAAGATGTGTTCTTGTTGGCCACACTGATTCTCTTGGTGGTAGGAGCAGACAGGAACACCTTGTTCTGCGTCCTCTCAAATGGCATCCTGTGCTACATAACATGGAATTTTCTTTTGATACTAGGCTTAAAATCAGAAGAATGATATTATTCTAAATCACCTTTTCATGCCCTGGGCTCATGGTTAAGATATCCAATGGAGGGCCAGGCATGGTGGCACACGCCTTTAATCCCAGCACTTGGGAGGCAGAGGTAGGAGGATTGTGGAGAGTTCGAGGCCACCCTGAGACTACATAGTTAATTCCAGGTCAGCCTGGACCAGAGTGAGACCCTACCTCAAAAACAAAAAAAAAAAAAAAAAAAAAAAAAAATCCAATGGGGAGCTTTCTTCTTCCCATGTCTTTGCCAAAGGAAATCATGATGGAGGCAGGCTCCTCGGAGCTGCTCACACTTCCATCATTAATACAAAAACTTCATCCCAATGGTTATCAAATGGTAGTTCAACTTCCAGGCTTCTCATTGCTGTGCCAGACATTGGGAAAGGTGGAGAGACAGGGAGAAAAGGAAGATCTCAGCAAGCTTCCACTTACACCATGATTGTGTCACATGACCATCCCTCTCTGCCAGCGTCTAGAAAATTATGGTTGGACATCTGAACGTGTGAGTTCCTCGTGCATGGGTTCAACTGCTGAGTGAACATAGTGGGAATAAATTGTGTCTGTACTAGACGTGTTCACACGTTTGTCTTTATCATTATTCTCTGCACAGTACAATATAACAACAGTTGCCTAATGATTACATTAAAATACACATTGTAAATAACTTAGAGTTAAGATATATGAGGGGATTTGTGTATGTTTTATGCAAGCACTATGTCATGTTATATGAGCGACCTGAGCACCTTGGATTTGAGTGTCCACAGGGGGATCTGGGAACCAACGCCATTCAGACACTAAATGGTGACTCTGCATTCTTGGTGTACAGAATGGTGACTTGTACATCGTCCCCCTGGAGGAAAAATCTACTAATAAATGAAAATGGAAAACAAAGATTATACAAGCAAAGCCAGCAGTACTGACTATACAACATTTCTAAAAGGCAGGCAGAACTTCATTCACGTTGGGGGCAAAAATTAAACCAAGAGATGGGGCTAAGGTAGCTATGATGTCCTGTTTAGCGGCCTCTTCTGACAGCTCATCCCCACCAAACCCCATATGCCAAGAACCAAACCAGCCACAGAGCACCAACCTGGCTCACTCAAACAGCTGCAGTTATGTGCATTTGCACATAATTACTGATTTCCTCCACAGATTTAACGTCTAAGTTTATCTTCACTTTAATCCAATTTCACGCCTGGAGCAGAGGGATTTCCAACAGAAGGTCTTTCTTAACCTCCCGATATCATTAATTATTGCTACATTGGGAGTTACTGCACAGAACAAGTGGGTTTTTAAATAGAAATCATTTGTCTCTCAGCAGGGGAACTCAACAGCTTGATTTCCCAGAATCGGAGCTGGTGCACTTCAGTCATTGGTTTCATAGAGATCTCCCTGCTCACCTCCAAACAGAACCAGGCCTTGCTCGCCTCTACCAGATCCGCCCAATCTGCCACCTGTAACGGGTGGCATGTGCTTCTCCTCTTAATTGTTGAATGAGTTTTCCAGAAGGAAAGGCCAGTCTTTCCTTGAGCCCTGGGCATTTGGTCATGCTTCCTGGTGATTTTCTGCTAAAGGAAATCCCCTAACTCATTAAAAAATAATAATAATAAATTAATTGACCAGCTCCGTAACAAGTAGCTCTAGGACCCAATAAACTTTGCAAAGAGCAAATTCCAGTTACAACTGTACTCAGCAGGAACATGGTGGGTAAGCCGGCATAATCTTTTTCTGGTGTGCAGGAATTTTGACATTTTCTTGCCCATGCCAGACTCTTTCCTGCTTTACCATGGCTCTGACACAGCTGGCTGCAGACTTGAGTTTGCAGGAGACCTTGCAGCAGGGTACATGGGCTGAAGAGAGACCATCCTCCTGCAACACTCACATCTGGGGTGCTGTCAGCATCTGCAGGCTGGCAATGCAGCTGTGGCTCACCCTCCACACCTAGAAGTCAGCAGGAAGCAGGTACTCTGGTTAATAGCCTGATTGCAAAAGAAGGCAGAGGAAGAGATAATAAACCTGCTGGAAGACACATAGAGGATGCTTCTCAATGGGGCTGAACCCTTTAGGATAAGCTACACCATCATTTGGAAACCTGAGACGCCATTCAAAATATTCCCTTTGAAAGGGTACCAGAAAGCCATTTTATGCAAGATCAGATTCCAACTCAACTCAACAACTGTTTACTAAGCGTTTCTTATGTGAGATGCTAGCATGATAATTTGTCCTACTACAGTAATCATTTTACACTCCAAATATGTATCATATAACATGTCATATACTTTAAACGTACACAAGAAAATTTATCTTTCATGAGGGGAGAGAATGGGAAGAGAAGGGAAGCGAAAGGGAGGAGAGGAAGAGAGAGCAAGGGAGGGAAGGAAAGGGTAAGCTCTGATCTAGAACTTATGGGTCACAAAAAAATAAACTAAGCTAAGGTCTTTGCCTCCCTTCAAGGCCTACAGAGCTATCTTTACACATAAAATCTGATCTAAAATAAATGAGGTACAACCACACCATTCTAAACACAGCATCTCCTTTTTCTTGGCCAGTTTCTCCCAGTGATAAGAACATTTCCACTTCTCCTCAGCAGCCTCAATTCTTCAGGGAAAGGAAGAACTGGCCCTAGCAATAAAGCAAGGATGTGGCTTACTTTTATCACCAGAAAAAAAACAAGGCAAACACCAGGTCCTGAGGAGTCCACGAACAAACAGCTCCTGCTTCTAGAAGCACATAGCCCCAGGACTCAGGAGCCTCCAGTTCTAATCTCCAAGCCCAGGAGCCCCACACTGTTCCTCACAGATTCTCGAAGGTTTGGATCAGGGTGATTGATCTGAAGATTCAGAGTGACTGGAACAGTATCCAGACACTAGTAGGTTCCAAACCAGGTGTCTCAGCCTCAGAACTACTAGCACTTTGGGCTGGCCCATTCCTTGTGGTAGAAGATCATACACCATAGGGTACTCAGCACATCTCTGATCAGTTAGCACATCCCTGGCCTCTGGGCAACATATTACAATGGGTTCTGGGCAAATTGCTCAGTGGATAAAGTGCTTACCGCACAAGCATGAGGACCTGAGTTCAGATCTCCAGTTAAATGAAATCCAAAACTCCAGGCAGTGTTGGCACAAGCTTGTAATCTCAGCACTGGGGAGGCAGAGTCATGAAATCCCTGGTGCTCAGTAGCTACATAGTTAACCGAATTGATGAGCCCTGGGTTTACTGAAAAGCCTTGTCACAACCAAGTGGAGAGTGACTGCGGGAGACCCTGACATCGACCTCTGGCCTCCACATGCATATGTCCATCTGCACAAACATAAGTGGCCACGCACAAAAGGAAAACTAGGATCTTGGGCAGTCGGTGTGAATGCTGTAGCCCTGAGCTGCTCGGCACTGAGATGGGCTGAGTCATCCGCAAGGTGCATCCTCGAGCCCTGCTGGAAATGCCTTGGACCAGCATCCAAGTGCTTAGCTGGCCTTGCATGTTCCTTCAGGATCTCATTCTGATACTTTCACCAGCCACCCTCGCCACCTGCTAGAGTTTGTAGATGTTTTGTAGGTCCCCCAAAGGCTCATGTGCTGGGAACCTGGTCTCCAGGGTGACCACGTTGGAGGTAATGGGAGCTTTGAGAGGTGAGGTCTGGTAGAAAATAATTAGATCATGAAACACAGCTTCAAAAAGCATTAATGCAAGGCCACCCTGAGACTACATAGTTAATTCCAGGTCAGCCTGGGCCAGAGTGAGACCCTACCTCGAAAAAAAAAAAAAAAAAAAAAAAAAAAAAAAAAACATTAATGATTCCATCAAATACATTAGTTCCCATGAAAACACGTTCTTTTGTGGTTGTTTCCTTTATTTTTCACTTTTATTGGTGATTTTCAAGCATAGACTTAGCATATTTTTATCGCAATCCCTTCCCATTACCTTCTTCTCCACCCTCCCTATCTCTCTTGTCCTGCTTCCACTAAACCATTTCCTCTTTCTAGTCCCTATTCTACTTTGATATCTTTGATATCTTCTCTGGTTTGTGGGGAGGGGGTTGCCCTCACCCACTATCCATGGCATTATGTTCACGGGCCCAGTATTGTGCAGGTCTTGTGCAAGTTATGACAGCCTTGTATGGTCATGAATGAAATGGCCACTTCATATCCGAAAAACAGTGTTCCAGAGCTCTCCTCCCCATCCTCTGGCTCTTACATTCTTTCTGCCCCTCTTCTGCAGTGTTCTCTGAGCCCTGGAGGGTGGCCTTGGAGCATGTGGTGCAGATGCCTCATTTAGCACTGAGCAGTCACAGTCACTTATTCTCAGGCCTTTAATGAGCTTTGAGTCTCCCCAGTAGTCATTGCCAACTTCAAAAAGAAGCTCCAATGCCCCAAATTAGAACAGCAATAATCTATGGACATAAACACAAATATTTAGAGGACAATTTGATGGGCACATTTAACCAAACAACAGTAGTGTCTTCCCCTCTAGGACCTATGACCTCCACAGCCATAAACCTTTGACTAAATTTTCAGTACCAAGTATAAATTTTCTCTCAGGGAGTGGGCCTCAAACCCAATCAGAGAGCAATTTAATACCCACACACACTTAGCCTCTCTCCAGGACAGAGATGCAATGTACATGCCCACATCCTCTAGCTGCAGGAATCATGAGCTTTAAAAGCCTCTTTTCTTTATAAAGTGAATACTTCAGATATTTTGTTAGAGCAACACAAAACATATTAATCCATCACCTCCCTCCATGGTCCCCTTACCTGGCAAGCACCAAATTAACCCCACATGTGCCTTAACCCTGCTCTATCCTTCGTCCTCTGCCTGGGCAGACAGCTGCTCCTTTACCTTGGACCATCCCCAACGTGTGGCTCATTCTGGTGGTCCAGCTCTAGGCTGTGAGCTCACTACTTTTCCTGAGCAGGATGAGAGAGTCCCTCTCTCAAACCCCAGCTTTCCTGTCACTGCAAAAACACCAGCTGGAAGGATGCTGCTCATCTGACAGAGCTGGGAGCAGGACACATGCCCGTGTATGTTTGATGGAGGATGTCATTCCAGGGGCAAAGCCAGAGCCACTACTGCTGTTCTCATCCACCCCACCATGCCTGAATAACCCACTCTTTCTGCACTCTGACATAGGAACACATAGGAGAACTCAGGAACCCTATTTGTCTAGCCAGTTTTTTGACATAATTTGGAGAAAAAAATGATAACTCATTGATTAACTTGATTTTTCTTCTTAATATTACTTGGGCATTGTAAGTGGATTAGATTTCTTGTAACATTGTAAGCATGCTACAAATAAGCAAAAACTATACACTACAGTGAAAGGTGTTTAAAAAGCACATTAGTAAAACTGGATGTACAGCACCAAGTGTTTGCGATGGTTTAAAATATTAATGCATGTTGAATGCCAAGTAATGTTGAAGGCTCAACCAGACTCCTGTTTGGCAGGAACAATTTTGCATAGGCAATTAGATACACGTGCAAATATTTAACTATAAGGTGATGCTTATGCCATTGAAATACAGAGGTTCATCAACTAGCCACCTGGCTGGCAGAGCCAATTAAGGATTAGCCCATATGACAAATATATCCTCCCCGCTTCTCAGCATTCTGGAAATACAAACAATTAGGGAAATTGTAGGATGAGGATAAAAACAAAAAGTTGAAAGATACTTCTGAATCCTAAATTCTCAGTGGAAGGCAAACTGCTGGAAATGCACTGCTGTCTCCACTTATCTACACGTTATTTTTCATGTCTCCTAAGAGATCATGAGCTGCTGAGTTGTCTAAACACATTCACACTCATTCTTCAATTTCAGTGGATTTTCAACAGTTGCACATTTCATGTAAAATGTGAACATGAATGTGCTGGGGATATAGCTCTGTGGTAGAGCACTGTCCTAAACGTGTGCAAAACCCTGAATTCAATCCCTAGCACTAAAAATAATAATAATAATAATAATATTTTCAAAAACTGAATTAATAGGCCAAAGATAAAGTCTAATCATATATTAAATAGTATGTGCTGGTGGGCATATAAAATATGCATAAATATACACAGGCAATATACCTCTGTAAATTTGTAATAAAGCCAAAATTTTATCTCTGACTGTCACTTGTCCTGAAGAGCCATGTGGCAGGGAATTGCTCCCAGTGTGCAGGAATGAGAACTGAGCTTACAATGCAAAGGTCAGTTCAAACCTGTCTATTTACTATGTGACCTCAGCAAATAACCTCTCTGAGCCTCTGTCTCCTTGGTGGCAAAATATAGAAAACAACGTCTATCTTACTAGGTTGTGGAGAGCACTGGAAGAACCAAATGCTGCCTTTGTCCTTTGAGAGAGAAGGAAAGCCAGCTTTCTACTCTGCTCTTGGCAGGGCTTACCAGCCCTCTGAGGGGCATTGTGGGCAATGCAGAGAACGTTCTAGTGTTTATCTAGAGCTCACTGTTGAAATGTCTTTTCAAATCATGCGTATCTCCTCAGATATTTCTAAGTTAATATGACATTTTACTTCGAGTGAAACTGACCATGGATGAATGCTTTGACACCATGTTATACATGGCGAGACCAGACCCAGAAATGTGAACTAAAGTACAGGCAAGTTGCTAGTATCCCAACGGTTTGAAGAGCCAAGTTTTTTTCACGAAAAGTAGAACAAATTGTAGCCATGATAACTGGAATTCATGCTTCCAGCTTTAAAATATACAAGATTTTTTAGTTAGTGCCACAAATCCATCCAAAGGATTTCCAGAGACAAATCTTATGAAACCCAAAGTATCAAGGTTTTATAAAACTGTGACTCTTTTTTAAATACTATGTAGCTTGGAAAAAAAAATCAACCTCAGTGTTTGAATAACCGAGTTTTTATAGGGTGTTCAGGAATATCGATAATTTAATCTTTAAAAATCTCAACATAGACACCTGTTCCTATCTTCAAGCTGAGATTGTGGAGTTCACATCATTTCATTGCATCAGGAGCACCAGGCCAGACAAACACCGTCATGTTCACACCACTGCCCCTTATAGTGCTGTTTCACAAGAAAAGTAGACAATGGGGATAAACACACAGGGTCTGCCATTGGATGAATGCAACCTGGTGGGCTTACTCACTGCATGATATCACACAGTCCCTTATCCTTTCTGTGCCTCCATCTCCTTATACCCCAAGTTCAGTACAATATGTATGACTTGGCATCATCATGCCCCACTGCATTTTGGGTGCCCCACATATGCGATGCTGCAAGTGAACAAAACACTAAGCCATGCCCCTGCACCAGGAAAACCCCAAACACGAGGTACTGACTTCACCTTTGTTCTGGTGAGCAAAATTTTTTATCTGGAAATTTTTCCTAATGGAGCAACAAATGGTTTTTGATAATTGAGGAAATCTTGGAGGAATTCTCTGGGGAGTCCTTTACCTGATATGTCATAGTATGGATCTCTTTTACGAGCTAAGCTGGTACACCAAATGGATCACTAACTTCTCTTTAGTGTGTACAATGGAACTTTATAAACCAGAAACTTTACATACAGTCAGTGCACTTTACATAGAACTGAAACATATAATGGTGACCTTGTATGAAACAGGTACAATACCAGATCCAGCTAAGTGACCTTGGTATAATGCCATTGACCACATCTTATTCCACTCACACCAATTTTTCCATGGAGGGGTTGATTTCATGAGTACATTTGTATAACCACCATCACCATCAGTACATGGAACATTCCACAATCACATCTGAACTCATTCATGCAACCCCTTTACAGTCAGACACCAATCCCAACTTTCAGATTTGATTATTCACCATAGACATAAGACAAACAAATACATGGAGGAAGCAAGAGGAGGCAATTCACAGATGAAAGCATGATGTTTGCAAGAGGCTGGGAGGGCTGGAATAGGGAGCTATGAGTGGATGCCGAGTGTCGGATTTGAATGATTAAAATATTCTGGAGAGGGGTACTTAATACTAATGAACTGTATACTTAAAAATTGTTGAAAGGGCAAATTTTGTTGTTTTATGACAACTAAAATAATAAAAATTAAATTGACTGCAATTATGTAGACAGCAGACACTATAGGAAAACTTAGAAGCCATTGTTAAGAGGAAGAAGTATGACACATTTTAAACATATAACCCCTGGAATCACGAAGACCTGGGTTCAAATCCCAAGGTGGGATGTTTGCTACCTGTGTGGCTTTGGCCCAGCATTTAACCACCCTGTGCCTCCATTTCCCCATCTGAAAATGGTTATGATTATAGAATCTAACCTCAAAGGGTTTTATGAAGATTAAATATGATGGTGCTTTTGAAAGGTATTTGGCCTGCCTTTCACATTGAATGAATGAAAGATCTTGGCTTGGAAGGCCATCATTCTCCTCCTGATATCCCAAGACTTCCCAGAAAAATGAGAACTAAGGGATTCAGAAAGGAGCTGAGGTACAATAAGTAAGTCACTGAGAAGAGAAAGCCAGGTCAGCAACTGTGAACCCCAAATCACCCCAAAGGCAACTGACTACTCACTCATCCCAATGCAATTTTATCACATTTCTACTGTTTTTCAGTCAAAACAGTTTTGTGGAATTTTTTTATTTTATTATTATTATTTTTTTATTTTTTTAATCCTAAATCCCACTTGCCCTGCATTGGTTAGTATAAAAAATGTGAGAGGTCAAAGAAAATATAGGCCAATGAAAATAACATTGCAGCAAGAAATTAATTGCAAAGCCTGCTTAATATGACAGGGGACTCCCTAAAATCCTATTACATCGGTCCCCACTTCCCTTCATCGTGTGTGCGGGTTCTGTGCACAAAGGCCAGGGCAAGTTCCCAGGTGCATTGCTGCATTAATTTGACATTCTGCCTCCAATTAACCTTACATTTCAGCTATTTTCTAAAGATTGTTCTTTTAATTTGTGATAAGGTTATTTTTTTTCTATTGGTGTTTCACTAGCTTGTGCACAAAGGCCTGTTGTAGAAAATCTAGCCCAGTTATTACCAACTTCAAGGTATCCACAGTCATTTATACTTTGCCTATTCACAAACAGAAGAGCTGGGGAAAAGACAGATTCCAACCGGGCGTGGTGGCGCACGCCTTTAATCCCAGCACTCGGGAGGCAGAGGTAGGAGGATTGCCTAGAGTTCAAGGCCACCCTGAGACTACATAGTTAATTCCAGGTCAGCCTGGACCAAAGTGAGACTCTACCTCGCAACACCAAAAAAAAAAAAAAAAAAAAAAGACAGATTCCTGTGTCACAACCTGGTTGGGACAGGTCATAATCCCTGTGATGGTACATCGGGCTTTGTAAGCTAATTTGCCACACTCTAAGTCAAGAGCAAGGAAACTGAAGTGTTAAAAGAATGCTAGATTTGGACTCCGTAGATCTGATGTAACTCAAACCTGCACTCCCCAGCACACCTTCCCTGATGCAGTCCTGGGGTTCTTTCTCAGTTGTCACATGGAGCAGGAACAAAGCCACCTCCCTCTGTGGAGTATTAAGAATGAGACTGGTAGATAACTGTCCTTCTCAGAAGGGACTTTCAGGAACCTGTTACTTCTTTGCCTCTCCTAATGTCACAGACGGCTCAGATGAGTGGCGAGCAAACTGGTCTATAGACTAAGTTGGCCCGCTAGATCTGGGTTAAAAAACAAACTTTATTGGAACACAGTCAAGCCCATTTGTGTACTGTCTGTTTTCTCATTGCAACAGCAAAGTGGAAAGGTTGTGACAAGATGACTGAAGGCCCTCCAAGTAGAACTGCCATCTAGCCTTTTGTGGGCAATATTTTGCAGGGAAGAGGATGCCAAGCTATAGATTTTAATGATGGCACCCCTCTGCTGTGATTTCGAAAACAGTACCCTGAAAGAACCCCCTCCACCACACACTTCCTGTCTCTGCTTCCTGGCTCTCATGAGGTGAGCCCCTCCTCCACTACACACTTCCTGCTTCTGCTTCCTGGCTCTCATGAGGTGAGCCCTTCCTCCACCACACAATTCCTGTCTCTGCTTCCTGGCTCTCATGAGGTGAGCCCCTCTTGCACCACACACTTCTTACTGTGCTTTGCCACAGGCCCAAAAACAACACTGCCAAGTGATCTTGCACTGAAACCTGTGAAACAATGTGTCAAAAACACCCTTTCCTCCTTTTAAGTTGGTTATCTCAGGTATTTTGGCACAGCAATAGAAAGCTGACTCACACACACTCCCTTATCCTTGTCTATGTACCTTCTGCAGTGCCTGATGTATAGAATACATGAGAACTCAGAAGATGTCTTTGAATTGTGCTGTGTCTACTGTACAACAGCTTTAAAATAAGGCTATTATTGCAGATGACGTCCAGCACTTTGCTGGAAAAACTGTCTTTATAAATTGTCTTTCATTAACTTATTTTCTGAGCTTTTGTAAGTAAAATTTTCATCTTTACAGTTTTATGTTTTGGGGGTTTTTTTTTTTTTTTTTTTTTTTTTTTTTTGAGGTAAGCCCAACAGACTGGCTTTTTTTTTTTTTTTTTTTTTTTTTTTTTCAAAAATGTGAGACAGTGAGAGAGAAAGAGAATTGGCTCACCAGGCCTCAGCCACTGCTGCAATGAACTCCAGATCCTTGCTCCACCTTGTGCACATGTGAGACCTTGTGTGCTTGTGTGACTATGCATCTGGCTTATGTGGGTTCTGGTGAGTCGAATGTGAGTCCTTAGGCTTCGCAGGCAAGTGCCTAACCACTAGGCAATCTCTCTAAGCCCAAAAATTTATCTTTATAGTTTAATCCCATTATGAATTGAGATCTTGCCCCTACAAATACAAAATTTTCAGTAAGTTTTTTTGGCAGGGGTTCTTTCTCTAATTTTCTTCTTAAAAACTGTTCCTAGGGCTGGAGAGATGGCTTAGCAGTTAAGGCATTTGCCAGCAAAGCAAAGGACCCTGGTTCGATTCTCCAGGACCCACGTAAGCCAGATGCACAAGGGGGTGCATGCATCTGGAGTTTGTTTGCAGTGGCCAGATGCCCTGGCACGCCCATTCCTCCCCCTGCCTCTCTCTCACACTCTCTCTCTCTCTCTCTCTCTCTCCCTGCCTCTTTCCCTTTTTCAAATAAATAAATTTTTTTAAGTTCCCTTTAGCTCTTTCTGTAGAAAGGCATTACCCTGGGTAGGCCACTTAGGGAAAAACAAAAATGAACCTGACAAATTCTTTTCTCCTTCATGCTACATGCTGGTTAGAAATAGCCACATAAAATAAGTCTCGTGGAACAAAGTACCACATAGTGTCAACTGAGTGTCTCGCTACTCAGCGAGGGGTCCAGGGGATGCCCAGGAGCTGGCAAGAAATGGAGAAGCCCAGGGTCAGAGCAGATGTGCTGAATCAGCATCTGTGTTTTCATGAGGTGACTGATGAGCATGTGTGCTTGTGTCAAGCAGTTCCTCTGGAGGCACATGCCACGTCAGAGGGACTTAGAAGCACAAGCAAATCATAATAAGAAGCACGATAAGAGTGGGAGGAAGGGAGAGCCATTAGTGTGGGTTCCCATATGTGGAAAGAAGAAGGGACAGAAAGAATTGTGAAAGAAGGTGTTCACATTGTAGTACAATGCTGAGAAATTCATGTCTGGTACAAGAGAGGGATCAAATGAACTTGAATGTCTCTCTCTCAGAATCTGTACCCCTGGGGCTCCAGAACAACCTGCACCTCCAATAACAATATGCCCCTTATGTAAAAGGATACAGCGTGACTAGAGGTGCAACAGACTGGTAGTGTGCTTGTCTAGAATCAATGAGCCCTGGGTGCCATCCCTGGCATGAAAGAAAGAAAGAGAAGTCAAGGAGAGGAAAAGAAAGAGAGAGAGAGAAGAAGACAGAGTGCAGTAATGGGGATAACCAACTGTTTATCCATTCTGATAGGATTTGAGGTCCACTCCACAGGAGGAAATTCACGTCTGTCTAGTACTGAAAACCGAGTCAAAATCCTATGGCTGGGGAGGTCATAGGCCCTAAAGAGGAAGCTACTACTATTGTTTGGCTAAATGGATATGAGGTGTCTTCTCAATATTTTATGCTTATGCCCATTTATTAGTGCTGTTCTAATTTGGGACAGAGAAGCTTCATTTTGCAAATGCAACGATTACTGGGGAGACTCAAAAAGCTCACCAAAGTGCTGAGAAGAAGTGACAGAGGAGTGCTCAGCACTGAGACATCTCTACCCCAGCCGCCAAGGCTCCAAGAGCATGGTAGAAGAGATGGCGGAAAGAATGTCAGAGCCTAACACAAAGTGACAGTTGCAGTCATGACTTCACAGGGGCTGTTCTTACCTGCATAAGACAGGCACAATACCAGGCCCATAAACATGTCATTGTGATGAGGGAGGAGGGCAAAAACTGAAAAAAAAAGAGACATCATAATGGAAGAAGGACTATTTGGAAAGAAGGGGTTCAATGGGAAAAGTGGAGGGGGGGCAGAAGAAGGTAATGAGAAAGGATTATGATCAAAATAAGATTTAAAACACACCAAAAAAAAAGAGCAGCATTTGTACAGAACCTAAGCACATCCTACCCTCCTCTTTAAATAAGCTCTAAATGACTTGAAATGTCTAATACCAAGTAAATGCTATGTAAATAGTTGTGATGCGCATTATTAAGGAATGATGGAAATAAAAAGGTTGTACATGCTCCATAAAAATGCAGTTTTTGTTCTTGAAAGGATTTTATTTTCCTTAGAGAGTTGGCTTTAGCCATGAGGACAGAACAGAAGACCAAATGTAATCATTTCTGTGAAGTAACCTGCCCATTTTTGTCATTCTGCTGCCTGCCTTCCTTTACTTCTGATTTCCTCAAGTGGGGTGTGTGTGTGTTCTTTTGTTATATAAGCCTCAAAATGCATAAGTACATATTTTGCTACAGAATTCAAATAAGTCTATTTTTACCTACGACATGTGAGTCATCGGTTCTCAAAAGATCATCCCTGTCACTGAACACTTGGACCACTTTGATACAAAACCCAAACTTTAATAAGCTGTTCCATGGCTGAAACATCAGGAATCTCTTCCAAGTACACAACACAGGCATCCTCTTCCTTTGTCAGTCTCCTGTGTTCCCAGTTAGTGAAGAAAAACTTTCTCAGCATTTGGTACCCACAGAAAGGAATAAAGGTTTTTTTTTTTTTTTTTTTTTTCACACTTCGAGCATCAGATGCCAGGTTTTTAAATACTCTGCATGGTGTGAACTTAGCTTTCAACATCAAATGCAGCTTTTCCAAGTCTGAAAGCAAGTGGCTGAGAAATAAAGATGTTGGGCAGGGAATTGCACATGTGCGGAACACTGTGTTATATAAATTGACATACGTGTGGGAGACTGTGGCCATTCACACCCAAATAGAGAGCTGGAGGGCCTCCTGTCATTCTTAGCCTCCCCAGACTTGGTGGGTGTGCATGCACAAGAGTGCATACACGAGTGTGTGTGCACACATGTGTGCACATGCACAACACACACACAACTAGATTTACAAAATGCACCAGCTAAAGCACTATGTGTGCTGTGCATCCCCATGTGGTTGCATCCACAGGCATATGTGACATCTGCATCAGGCAGAAAAGGCAAGGGAAGTACTTGACACGTCGTTATTTCTGTTTTAAAATTGAAATGACCCAGGCCAGAGAGATGGCTCATGGGTAAGGTACTGGACCCAGCCCCCACATAGATGCTGGGGGAGGGGTGTGGCAGCCTGCCTGTGATCCCAGCATTCAGGAAGTCGAAATGGGGAATCCCCTGGGCATTTATAAAAGGAAATGCAATGAGAGAAAACATGTATTTGTCTTTCTAAGGGACTCTGTGTGTGTGTGTCTCTCTCTCTCTCCTCTCTCTCTCTGTCTCTAATAAATAAATAAATAAATAATAAAATCTTGGGCTGCAGGGATGGCTTAGTGATTAAGTCACCTGCCTGCTAAGCCTAAGAACTCCCATTCAATTCTCCAGGTCCCACGTTTAGCCAGACAGTGACTCAAGGGTGCAATGCTGCACTTGCCCACAAGGGGGAGAACACATCTGGAGTTCCTTCACAGTGGCTGAAGAGGCCACTGGTGTGCCCATTCTCTATCTGTCTGTCTCTCTCTCTCTGACTGTCTCCAAAAAAATTAATTAAATAAAATCTTATTTAAAAAAAACACATAAGTTTATGGGAAACAACTAATTCAAACCACCACATCTTCATTCAATTATTAGCAGCCTCCCCTTTTGTTCAAAGGTGGCTCAGGTAGAAAAATAAACTATATGGTAATCTCTTGTAACTTGAATATGAAATGTCCTTTATAGGCTCACGTGTTTAAACAGTTGGTCCCCAAGTGTTGGTGTCATTTTAGATTATAAAACATTTAAGTGGTAGAGAATTGCTGGAAGCAGTGAGTCACTGGAGGTGGGCCTTGAGGTTTGATAGCCCTGTCCTACTTCCTGTTCTCTTTCTGTCTGCTTCCTGACTGTGGAGGTTTTATGATTAGCCAGCTTGCACTCCTGTAGCAATGCCTTCCCAGCAGTGATGGACTGTGTCCCCTCATAATTTAATGCAAAATAAATCCTTCCTCCCTAAGTTGTTTCATCACAGTAATGAAAAAGTAACTTATGCTTCATCCTAGGCTTAAAACTTCCCCAATACTATATGGATACATGTACATAATAAATAATGAGTTTCCAGAGATAACCCTGTAGGAATTGACTGCTGACCTTCTGCAGAGTTAATAATCATGCATTGTATTGTATATCTCAAAACAGCTAGAAGAACATAATCATCATAAAGGAATGATAAAGAGGGGCTGGAGATATGGCTTAGTGATTAAGGTGCTTGCCTGAGAAGCCTAAGGACCATGTTCCACTCCCCAAATCCCATGTAAGCCAGATGCACAAATTGATGCAGATGCAAGGTGGCACACACATCTGGAGTTTGATTGCAGTGGCTAGAGACCCTGGTGTGCCAATTGTATCTCTCTCTCTCTCTCTCTCTCTCTCATGAAATGATATGAGTTCAAGTCTGAACTGGGTAGAAAATATACATTGGAAAAAGAAATGATAAAGGGGCTGAAGAGATGGCTCAGTGGTTAAAACACTTGCTTGCAAAGCCTAAGGATCCTGATTCTATTCTCCAGGACCCACGTGAAGCCAGATGGCCATTCTTTCTCTTTCTGTCTGTCTGTCTCTCTCCTCTCTGTCTCCCTCTGCTTGCAAATAAATAAATAAAAATATTTTTTAAAGAAATGATAAAAGTTCAATATGGTAGACATGCTCATTACCCTGATTTGATCAATCTGCAACATATGCATGGATCAAAACATCCCACTGTACCTCAGAAATGAGTGCAATTGCTATGCTAATTTTCTAAAAGGTCTTGGCAGACTTTATTTCATGCTTTAAGATTCTTAAGTACCAAGTCCTTACACTGCCTCTGGATTATAAAGTATGTCTTTATAGTTCAAACACCCAACATCATAGCAGATAACACCACACCTGTAAATCCAAGGATTATGAGAAGGAAAAGAAAATCTAAAATTCTGTTTTAAAATCTTATCAGTTATTATTTTAAAGTATAAGTTTATTTGTGTGGTTCCATTTGTATTTTTAAGATACCTTCTATCTTTAGTCTACTTTCATTTATTTATTTATTTAGCAGTGCTGGGGGTCAAACTCCAGACCTTGGACTTACTAGGCAAGGGCTCTATCACTAAGCTACATGCCCAGCCTCACCTATTTCTTTTGACTTTGTGCTGTGAGAGCAGCTACTAAATAAAGGAAATGGTTACTTTAATCTTGTTCTAATTTCATGGCTCATTTTAACTCTGTTACTAAAACTAAAACTAATTAATGTACATGGTTAAATGAGTTAATAAAGCATTTTGTTTTGTAGAAGTATACTATAGCTAGCCAGTAAGGAAAATTGCACATGAAAGTGTAATTCCCTAAATCTTACTTTGTAAATATGGTGTTTGGGTAATAATTATTAAGCTGTCTTGACCCCTCCATGTAATGAAGATTTCTCCTCAATCTTTAAAGGCATGATTTTACAAGAAGCTGTTGCAGTTATCTTCTCATTTCTGGGACAAAACACCCAACTAAAAGGAACTAATAGGAGGAAAGAGTTTTTCTTGGTTTACAATCCTGAGGGGAAGTTTCAGCACAGCAGGGAAAGAATGGTAGAACAGAGGCTGGGCATGGCTTCTTGCCACAGCAGGTGGAAAACAGCAGCAAGAGAGTGTGTAGAGCTCTATCAAGTGGGAAGTTTGGGTTATAATATCCAAACCCCACCCCCAGCAACATACCTGTTCAAAGCAAGCTCCACCTCCCAAGTTGCCACCAGCTGGGGTCAATGCTTATTCAAAACACATGAGTTTGTGAGGGGTGTCTGACTCAAACCACCACAGAAGCCGTGCTATTAACCTTCCAAGGACCTCTCCTCTAAGATATAATATGACATGTCACAGTGTCAGCTCTGTTTCTATGAGGTAATAGGGAAGTGATAAAGTCTTTAGGATGCAAACCTCCCATTGTACCACCTGCAGCCCCAGTGACCAGCATTCTCTTCAGAGGACCTAGGAACTTGCACTTTCAGAACCAGAAATTACTCAGTGTCCACCCATTCATGTGATTAGCTGTATTAGTCATTTCTAAATTGTTGTGACAAAATACCTGATAAGAAGCCATCTGAGGGAGGAAGAAATTATTTTGGTTTACAGTTTAGAGGGAACCATTCCATCATGGCAGACAAGGCATGGCAAACAGGACATGAAGCAGCTAGTCACATCACCTCTGCAGTCTAGAAGAAGAGTGAGAAAAGCTCATGCTCAACTAACTAGCTATCTCCTGTTGATACAGTCTGGGACTCTCAAACCCATGGAACAGGGCCACCCCTGTTCAAGGTGGGTCTCCCCACCTTCTTTAACCTAATCTATAATCTCCCTCCCAGACACGCTCAGAAGTTTGTTTCCACTATAAGTCTAAACCCGTCAAGGGCAATCATCACGTGAGCGTAGGACCCATGGAAAGGACACCTCCTCCTACTCTGGGTGGCAGGTTGCTATGCACTGCTCCCTCACTGGAAAATCACCTTGTCTAAGCTGAGGAAGCTGGAGCCAGACAACTGTTGATGAGGCTCCAAGACATCAGTATAAGCAATGGTTTTGTGGATAAGACCCCAAAAGCACAAGAAACAGCAAGAATGGGCAAATGAGATTGCACCCAACTAGAAATGCTCTCAAGGACAAAGGAGACAATCATAAGATTGAAGGAACAAGGTAGAGGGTGGGAGAGAAGATTTGTCAACTGTTCACTTGACATAGGTTAATATCTAGTGTGTGTATGTGTGTGTGTGTGTGTGTGTGTGTGTGTACTAAAACTTAACAAACAATAAGTAATCTTACTTGAATCTTGTTTCAATATGAAATGTCAAGCATAATCTCATGTGTTAATCTCATGTGCCTAGTTCCCAGCTAGTGGATCTATTTTGGGAGGTTCTGAAAACTTTTGAAAGGTAGCTGGAGGAGGGGTGGGTCCCTGAGGGTATCCTGTCCCTGCCCCCTCCCTCCTCTCTCTCCTTCCTGGCTACCTTGAAGTGGACAGCTCTGTTCAGCCGTGCTGTCCTTGCTATGATGGGCTGACACCTCTGAAACTTTATACCAATACATCTTTCCTTCTTTATGTTGCTTTTGTCAGGCATTCTGTCAAAGCAACACAAAAGTTAAGAAATGCATAATCTTGTTCTGGTTTTCAAATAGGTGAATAATCTGACTAGACAGAAAAAGAAATACAAGTGTCAAAGAAGTATATGAAAAACTGCTTAAAATCATTATCACTACAAGGAAAATGGCTATTTTTAAAAGTAAAAAAATAATAATAACAACAACAACAACAACAGATTCTAGGAAGGATGGGAAGAAAAAGAAAATTTCATACACTGCTGGTGAGAAAGTAAATTAGTACAGCCAATAGGGAAGGTCCCTAAAAACACTCCAAAGCACTCTTCCCTATAACCTGGCTATCCTAGTCCTGAGTAAATATCCAAATGAGAAGAACTCAGCATAACACAAAGATCACTGCTCACCCAGTATTTGTGACAGCATTTATAATAACAAAGATGGGAAATCAACCTGTCTTTTTTTTTCATTTTTTTTTAATTTATATTATTCTGATTTTACATTCATAGTATTGGTTCCATTGTCCTCCTCCCTGTCCTCCCACTTTCAAAGGGACCCTCATCAATGGGGAATGTGGGTTGTGCATTGTGAGGTTAGTCCAGAGTTCTGGGGTGTAGGCCCCAGTCTCTGTGCATAATGCCCCAACTTGTGACTCTAACAATCTTTCCGCCCCCTCTTCCGCGAGTTTCCCTGAGCCACTTTGGGGTCATTTTAGTTCTTTTTCAGTGATGAGGTTTTTGGGAGCCTCTGTGTCTCTGGATATCTGGCTTAGTTGGAGTTGGATGTTCTCTGTGTTTGTCTCCTTCAGCCTTTTTCTGGTGTCATGATGGCCATGAACGCTGAACTCTTGCCCTTCCCCTGCGTTGTTCTATGGTTTCAGCTGGGGCCCTGGTGAGGTGTGGTTAGCTGATCCTCCCTTCAGATTCAGTGTCCACCTGAAAAAAGATAAGCAAATTCTCCAACAGAGAGAAAAGTTAGTACTAGGTAGAAGGGATGACCATCTATGTTTTGGAGGGAATTTTGTATGTGTTGGCTCTCTTCTAGCCCACATTTGGTGGTATCTTGCTCTTGGAGACTGAGCTTATTTTTTGTACCTGGTTTTGACTTATTTCCCAGTTCCAGCAATGAGTTGCATTCCACTGAGTGGATCTGTTAGCCAAATCAAGAGCAGTTGGTTACCCACCATGGCTGTTTGCCACTACTGCACTTGTATGAGCATTACGTCAAGTTGTTTCCTGCTGGGTATCTTAGACTTCAAGTTGTTTGGACCATTGTCAGACATTTTTCCCCAGTTGCTCGTGTAGCACCCTCTGGTACTAGACTAGCTAACTGTCTGGGGACTGACCTTCTTCCAGATTCTGGCCGGTCTCTCTGTGCTTGGTCTCACACACGTATGCTATCTTCGACAGTAGGGTCTTACCATTAACCTTTGGTGGGTCACCAAGAACTCTGACAGAATTCTGTCTTTTTTGGGGGGGTAACCTTGTAGGTGTCTCGGATCAAGAGCTCATTGTGGAGTTTAACCCCGTGCTGACACTGGGAGTCTGCACCTAGAAAGGTGAGGGAAGAAAAAGATAGATAATATTATAGAGGAAGTGAGTATAGAGAGGAGAGGTAGGAAGAGAGAGTGAGAGGGAGAGAGAGAGAAGCAGGACAAGATTAGGGTTAGCCTTCATGATGTTCTCTCCAGATTCCTGTGATTTGGGTGTTCCCGCGGCGGGCCTGCTGAAGGATCAATGTTTTAGCCTGTTGTTCAGAGTAAAGGTTTTTATGGCATCTTTTCCTTTTGGGTCCCAATTGTATCCCCGCCCCTTGTCCTTCCCCCCACCCTCTCGTTCCCTCCCACCCTTACCTTCCCCCCATCCCACTCCCCCTTGTCTGGTCCTCAGAGTGTTTGTTAGGTTTGGCTGCATGTCACGTAGGTTCAGGTTAGGAGTGACAGATAAACGAGACCATGCGACGATTATCTTTTTGTTCTTGGGTGAGCTCACTGAGGATGATCTGTTCCATGTTTGACCATTTTTTTTCAAATTTCCTTATTTCATCTTTCCTTACTGCTACATAGAATTCCATAGTGTAGATATACCACATCTTTGTTATCCATTCATTTAGTGATGGACATCTGGGTTGATTCCAGCTTTGTGCTATTATGAATTGAGCAGCTATAAACATGGTTGAGCAAATGTCTCTGGTCTGAGGTTTGGAGCCTTTAGGGTAAATGCCCAACAAGGGAATAACTGGATCCATTGGTAGGTCTATGGTCATCCTTTTCAGAAGTCTCCATATAGCTTTCCATAATGGTTGAAACATTTTACATTCCCACCAGCAGTGAAAACTTGTTCCTATTTCTCCACAACCTCGCCAGCATTTGTTTTCATTGTTTTTTTTTTTTTTTTTTTTTAATGTTAGCCATCCTTACTGGGGTAAGGTGGAATCTCATTGTTGTTTTAATTTGCATTTCCCTGATGATTAGGGATGTTGAACATTTTCTTAAATGTGCATTTGCTATTTGTATTTCTTCCTCTGAGAACTGCCTGTGCAGTTCTCTGCCCCACTTTGTGAGTGGTCAACCTGTCTTTTTTCATTGAATGAGTAGATGCAGAAAGAGTGAAGTGCTTATATAATAAGAGTGCCAAAAAATGAAATTCCTTCATTGCAGCCTAATGGACAACTGTGGAGAGCATGACATAGTAAGCTGAAGTAAACTTCATAGACAACGACAAGTGACACATGTTCTCCTTAACAGTAGAAGTAAAAAAAAAAAAAAAAAAATGGGGACCTGGAGAAATGGCTTACTAGTTAAGAACTTGCCTGTGAAGCCTAAGGATCCAGGTTCGAGGCTCCATTCCCCAGGACCCACGTAAGCCAGATGTGCAAGGTGTCACATTCATCTGTAGTTTGTTTGCAATGGCTGGAGGCCCTGGTGCACCCATTCTCTATCTATCTGCCTCTTTTTCTCTCTGTCTGTCTGTCTGTCTGTCTGTCTGTCGCTCTCAAATAAATAAAAAATAAACAAAAAAATTTTTTTAAGTTGGGCTGGAGAGATGGCTTAGCAGTTAAGGCACTTGCCTGGGCTGCCTAAGGACCCAGGTTCGACTACCCAGAGTCAGATGCACAAGGTCACACAAGCATACAAGGTGGCACACGCTGGAGTTCAATTACAGTGGCTAGAGGCCCTGGTGCACCAAATCTCTCTCTCTTGCTCTCTCTCTCGCTATCTCTCTCACAAAAAAATAAATAAATAAAAATAAATTAAAAAAAAAAAGTTAACCTGAGTGTGAAGTAGTGATTACTGAAGGTAGGGACAGGAACAGGGTAAGGAGGTTGGATCTGATTAGCACACACTAACTATATATATTTTTAAATAAAAATTTAAATTTTTAAATAAAAAATGTTAGTAAGAGAGTTCCAACTTAGCCTTAAATAAACCCTGCATTTCCTAGGAAGAAGAGTTTTTTCTAAGCTTCCTTTTGCATAATGAAATTATCCACATTTCAGAATCTTTCCTCAGAGCCCCAGAGCTGGAACACTGGTTTCCTATAAAATGGGGACCTCTAACCCCATCAGCGTTGAAGTGTATCCCAGGTTGGGGCTCCTGATTATCTCCTTTTTATTTGAGCTAGTTTCACTCAAAGGACAAAACATCAGGCCTTGAGCGCTTGACCCTCCTGAAAATACTTAACATCTGAATTAAACCAGCGGCATTTCCAGGAGTGCTCGCGGCATTTTTTCTGTCTGAGGCTATTCTCCCTCTGTATTTCATTGCACAGACATAAGTAGCTAAAGACAACCTCGATGAACTGTGTTCCCAAAACTAAATGCCATCAAGGAAATTCTTTATTTCCCCCTTTTCACAGCAAGAGTTATAAAGTGTTCTCCACCCTTTGTGTCCTCACTGGATTCAATTATCCTGGAAACAAGCCTGATTGTTGAAAATGAAGATCCAGGGGCTATGAGTGTGATCCAGCAGCTATATGCAGGGTGAACCCAGGAGCAATGAGGCAAAGATGTGGATGGAGGCAAAGGCTTTGGTAGAGGATTGGAGACAATAAAATTTTATAACCTTCTGTTTACTGCCCTTTTGGGATTAATGCCAAGAGGCCCATTCCACGACAATTGACTACAAGATGGAATAATGGGCTTATTGGCCATTTCCAGAAGGCATGTCTAGACCACCTTTTTCCCAGCAAATCAGTCAGCAATATTTATTAAGCACCTCTATTCTATAAAATGTACAGCAAAGTGCTACAGAGAAAGGAAAAATAACACCAACAACCCCGCATCTTTCTGCAGTCAGATGTGGTCTTCTCATTGGAGTTCCTAGTTCATGGAAAGGCATGAGCTGGGCACCACAGCCATAAGGAAAACTAAAAATCTCACCCACTCTGGAGTGCCTGCTCACTTCCATGCCTAAACTGAAGCTGGGCTAATAGGAGGCCCTGACCAGGGCTACACTCAACAGAACAAAACCCAGAGCCGAATTATGAGATTAACCATTCTGAGGTCTCCCAGAAACCAATGGCAATTTTTCTTGATAAATTAAGTCACAGAACACAGTGCTTAGGGCTGGAGAGATGGCTCAGAGGATAAGGGTGCTTGCTTGCAAAACCTGATGATGGCCCAGGGTTCAATTCCACATAAAGCCAGGTGTGCAGAGTGATGTACATCTGGAGTTTATTTGCAGTAGTAGCAAGAGGCCTGGTGCACACATTCCCTTTCTCTCTCTCTCTCTCTCTCTCTTTCTGTCTGCTTCTGTCTCTCTCAAATAAATAAAATTAATTTTTTTTTAAAGACACAGAGCTAGGAGATGTGTTCAACCCAGAAGCCCTAAGGCCATAGAATTCAGCTTGCAGAAAAGGCTGGACACCAGGAGGAAGTTGAAACAGAGATGGAATGCCTTTGCAGCCTGCATAGGCACATCCGTGGGTGTCTTTAACCACTGAGCCATCTCTCCAGGCCCTGTCCCAAAGTTTTAAGACAAGAGAAACAGATGGAAAGTAAAGACATAGATGTCAGACTCTCATCCTGCTTTTAGTTACCTGGTGGTGCAGGTGGAATGTCAGTGCTTTTTAGCGACAGCAGTTTCTAAGTGCCTGTGACAACCAATGCCCAGGGAATCTGCAGAAGAGATGCTGGAGCCCAGACAGGGAACCAGGGACCCAGAAAGGACTCTAAGATCTACACAGTGACCAGAGGACAAAGGAAAGTGGAAAGGGGCCACACCACAAAGAGGTCTGGAGAAAGTGAACCTTACTTTCTTATAAGGCCCATGGCTTGTGAAGGTCCCACAGATATATCTGCACCACACAGAGGTGGCTACAGAGTCAGGCCAGGCCCAGGGTGCACATCACAGAGAGGCAGGAGCTAGTGCCATGGACTGAACTCTTCTGCCCTCTCAGAAGGCACACATACACACATACACACAAAAAAAATCCCTCAACTCCACAGTGATCATATTAGGAAGTGGGGATTCTGCAGGTAATTAGGTAAGATAAGGTCACAAGGGTAATGCACTCATAAGGAAACTAGTACCCACATAGCACTCTAGAACTGCTAACCCTGTCTCTTTCTGCCACAGAGAAGGTAGCCACCCACAGCCAAAAAAAAAAAAAAAAAAAAAGAGTACCCATCAGAGTGCCACCATGTTGGCACTTTGGTCTGGACCATCCAAGACTCTAGAATAAATATCTGTTGTTTCAGCATTTTGCTATGGCAGTCCAAGCTAAGGTGTCAGTTAAAATGGTTGTAAGAGGAGGCAATAGATATGTAAATAGAGGGGCAAAGTACTGGGGGTGAAAAGATTTAAATGGGGCTAGGGAAGGGGAATGGAAGAGAGAAGGGGATGGGGGAAGAGTTAACCAAAACCGAAGATATGAAAAAGCCATATGGAAATCTACTACTTTGTTAGTTAGTTAAAAATATATAATTTTGAAAGCTGACACAGAAGTGTCCTGCAGGGATGGATAGTGATGACCCTAGAAGCCAGTGCTGTGGGCAGGATACCTTTCAGTGAGGTGTTGGTAAGAGAAGTACCTGGAGCCCCCAAAACAGTACAGGCTCTTGTATATCAGAGCTCTTGTTGCCCACTAGAACCAGACAGTAAAACCTTATTGCTGGACTGGGGAGATGGCTCAGTGGTTCAAGGCACTTGCTTGCAAGTCTGTCTGACTAGGTTCAATTCCCCAGTGCCCACATAAAGCTAGACCCACAAAGTGACCCATGTGTCTGGAGCTTGTTTGCAGTGTCAAGAGACCTTAGTGCACCCATACTCATTCTCTCACTGTCTCTCTCTTCTCTCTCTCTCTCTCTCTCCTTATAAATAAATAAATAAATAAATAAATAAATAAATAAATAAATAAATAAATAAATAAATTTTAAAATAACCACATGCTTCAGTTGCAGGACACTGAGAATTCAAGCTGGAACTGAGCTAGAAGCCGCCTCCCTGCTGGCTAGTTGTCACACTACTGGAACATGCTATACAGGCTGCTGGGTGGGGGGAGCCATCAACAGTCTTAACCAGCAGTAGATCTCGTGAGATACACAATCAACCAGCCAGGCAAGATGTGCCCACTGGAGCAATAGTGATAATTATTGTTAATAGGGGGAACCAAATTTTTCTCTGATTGGATTTGAGGCCAGATCCACTGGAGGAAATCCATGTCTGGTACTGAAAACCTAGTCAAAGATCTATTGCTGGGGAGGTCATAGGCCCTAGGGGACAAGCTTCTATTGGTGCTTGGGTAAATGGATATGTTGTCACCATCAATTCACCCTCTAAATATTTATGTCTATGTCCATATGTTAGTACTGCTCTCATCTTTGGTCAGAGAAGCTTCTTTTTACAGATGGTGGTGACTACTAAGGACTCTCAAAACTCACTAATTACCTGAGTGTATTAGTCAGGGTTCTCTAGAGGAACAGAATGAATCGTATTAAAAGGGGATTTATTGGATTAGCTTACACAGTCCAGCAATAGCAGGTTGCAGGTCCGAGAGTCAAGAAACCCGGTAGCTGCTCAGTGCACGAGGCTGGAGGCCTCAGCAGTCCCAATGCGGCACTGAAGGCCTGGAGGCTTCCTGGAGAGACGCTGCTCTTCAGTCCACCCTGGTCTTCAGTCCACACTGGAGAGCAGCAACACCAAGCAGCAGGTACCAAGCAGAAAACACCAAGCAGCTAGTAGCACCGGCAGCCAGGTGGGAGAGAGAGAGCCTTTCTTCCCAGAGCTCCTTTTTATCAACCAGCCCCTCCTCCAAGAACCCCTGGGGAAGGATTCTTCCTTTAGTTAATCCTTCCTAGAGGCAGCCTCAGAAACACACTTATGAGGAATGTCTGTGGATTCCTAAACAAATCAAGTTGACACAAACTTAACCATCACACTGAGAATAAGTGATTGTTTCATGCTCAACACTAAATGAGACATCTCTGTCACGCCCTCCAAAACTCGGAATATTATGGAAGATGTGGCCGAAAGAATATAAGAGTCAAAGGATGGGGAGGTCCACTTTGAAACACTGTCTTCTGGGTGTGACGTTCCCATTGCACTTATAACCTTACAAGGGCTGTCGTTACCTGCATATGATCTACACAGTAGTGGGCCCATCACCATGTCATCATGGATGATAGAGGAGAGCAAAAAAGAAAAACGAGAATCTAGTTAGAAAGAAGGTTTTCCATGGATGAGGAACAGAAGAGGCAGAGAAGGGGACAAAAGAAAGTAATGGGAGGAGATTGTGATCAAAACATATTATGTACATGCATGAAAACTGCCAACAAAAAGTTTTAAAATAAATTTGATTTTTTAAAGCAAAAATAATTGTTTAACTCTTTTCCTTTTTTCCATCCCCATGCCCTTGCTCTTGAGGAGGACAGAAACCAGAGCTTGCAAGAGTGGCTGACCTGTGCTGTCTAGCACCAAGTCAGAGTGGTGAACACATCACAGACCAGAGCATCTTCATGCTGTGTGCTGATGTGACCTGCGTAGTCACAGACTCAGGCACGGTAGGCAGTCTCCATGGAGCAGGGACAATGGGGAGAAAGTGGACTACATTTTGATCACATCTCAAGTCATATTTGCTCAGAAACCAACAGGAGGAAAGTATAAGAGAGGACTTGAGGATGACCAAGGCTAGGTGAGTTAGTGGGAAAGGGAGGGAGAGTCAGGGGAAGACACTGGGATGGCAATGGGTGCCAGAGGCAGATGATGTAAGCAGGGATGTGGCACACGGCAAGTGTGTTGGGCACTTTGGAAAGAAGATTATGACTACATTGGAAGTGAGGTGGCCACTCAAGCAGCTCAGAGTTCTTCCTCCAAGAAGTAACGGATCTGAGGAGTGAAAAGGCAGGGTGAACAGGCACAGACATTCACAGGTGGGTTCTCAGTACCTTGGGACCCACCAGCTGCTCATAGCAGTGACAGAGACCACACATGAGCTTCCAGTCCTTAGAGAACAATGTTTTCTTTAAGATTTTATGTTTTATTTATTTATTAGAGACAGAGAGTGAGAATGGGCATGCCAGGGCTTTAGCCACTGTAAACGAACTCCAGATGCATGTGCCACTCTGCTTCTGGCTTATGTGGGACCTGAAGAATTGAACCTGGGTCCTTAAGCTTCACAGGCAAGCACCTTAGCTGCTAAGCCATCTCTCCAGCCTTTTTTTTTTTTTTTTGAAGCAAACTCAACAGACTGCCTTTTTTATGTGAAAGGGAGAAAATGAGAAAGAGAGAGAGAACATTGGCACACCAGGGCCTCCAGCCACTGCAATTGAACTCCAGATGTGTGTGTCCCTTTGTGCACATGCACAACCTTGTGCACCTGTGTCACTGTGCATCTGGTTTATATGAGACCTGGAGAGTCAAACATGAGTCCTTAGGCTTCGCAGGCAAGTGCCTTAACCACGAAGCTATCTCTTCAGCCCAAGAGCAATCTTTTTGACCAAGGGTCATCAACTTTAAAAAAAAAATGTTAAAAACATCTTCCAAGTGGACATGTATTGTTAGCCATCAAATGACCATCAAAGCACCATCTGTCTCAGGTACCATCAGCACTATGATGGTTAACTGTTTCCCTTAGTGCAAAATGTCAAAGATCTCAGCCACCAGGGCTGGGCACATGTTTCCTTGAGCCACGTGAGAGACTCTTGCAGTGCAGGCACTAACGGAGGGTGCCCTGGATACTCGTGAGGTCCAACCTGCTGCACAGGGTTCCCAACCTATGGAAACATTCCAGTTTTGTCCACAATCCAAATGCGAACTTCAGGGTTAATCTAGGAGGAGAGATTCCAGAGTTTACTCATCATCTTCACTGTTAAGAAGGAAGAATGTGGGGTGGGAGATGTAACTCAGCTGGTCAAGTGCTTGTCCACCATGCACAAGGCCCTGAGTGGAAGTCCCAGCACCACAT
The DNA here is from genome assembly GCA_036365145.1 of Orientallactaga sibirica. Lineage (NCBI taxonomy): Eukaryota > Metazoa > Chordata > Mammalia > Rodentia > Dipodidae > Orientallactaga > Orientallactaga sibirica. The sequence continues at coordinate 18,104,460 of JAEOAD010000031.1, forward strand.
AAAACTGAGTATGGTAGGACATGCCTGTACTCACGGCATGTGGGACGTGGAGGTAAGAGGATCAAGAATTCAAAGTCATCCTTGGATATATAGTGAGTCCAAGGCCAATCTGGACTATAAGAGACCCTGTCTCCAAAGGAGAGGGGGAAAGAAGGAAGAAGGTAGAAGTTTATCTAGGTTTGCATAGGTGATGGGCTTTCCCTGATGAAGGAATCTTGCATTCCTTAGCAAATACAAAATCTGCGACAGGACTGTAAGTTGTCTAAATCCCCTAACCAGCCTGCAAAGTTCACTAAGTGGGTAACCCAGTACTACTGTACAGTACATCATAGGTGTGGGTAAGATTGCCTCAGGCAGGTGACATGAAGGCAGGAGGAACCTTTATGAGCCTGACCACATCAACTAGGCTCTTAGAAGGGACTCAGCTTTTCTTGGCAAAAAGGCTCAAAACACGATGGGGGTACTAAAGAGATGGCTCTGCAGTTAAAGTGCTTGCCTGCAAAGCCTAAGGTTCCAGGCTTGATTCCCCAGTAACCACATTAAGACAGATGCACAATATGGACAAGATGGCTAGAGGCCCTGGCATGCCCATTTTCCCTCTCTCTCTCTCTCTCTCAAATAAATAAATAAATAATAAAATAATTTTTTATGACATGACATGGATTTGAAGCTTTGAAGTTGGGTGGACGGGTCATATAGTAAGAAGGGTGGCTGTCCTCTGGTAGCTAAGAGCAACCCCTGTGAGAAGCCAGTAAAAAAACAGGATCCAGCATGGAAGATGATTCTTCCAGGATCCAGTCTTCTGACTTTATGGCACAATAAGGGCTCTGGTGGTGGACTGGACCTTGACCGTTCATGGAGAATTGCTTCTAACACACCTCAAATCAAAGGTGCCCAAACTCATGCATGCTGTGGTGGTTTGATTGGAAAACCTCCCCCCCATAGGCTCACGTCTCTACTTAATCCCCCATTGGTGGTACTGTTGGGGAAGGTGATGGAACATTTAGGTGGTAGAGCCTTGCTGGAGGAAGTGTGTCACGGGAAATAAGCCATGAGCTGTTACAGCCCAGCCCTGCTTGCTGTCTCGCCAGGTACTTCCTCTCTGATGATGCAAAGATGTAACAACGGCTTCCTGCTCCTGCTGTGCTTTCCCCAAACTTCACCTCAGAACTGTAAGGCAAAATAAACCCTTTCCTTCCATCAGCTGCTTCTGGTCAGGTAGTTTGTCCCAGCAATTAAAAAGTAACTAATACAGATGCTTAAGTCACTTATATTTGTATAATCTACATCTGTAATCTATAATATATATATATATATATATATATATATATATATATATATATATATTCTCTCACATACTTTAAATTATCTAATAATATGTAAATGTTAAGTAAATAGTTGTTACACTGTGTCATTTAGCAAGTAACACCAAGAAAAAAAAAAAACTATTCAATACAGGTGGAGGGCTAGCGTCTTAAAAGGCCTCTTCCACTGGCCTACACATGGCCTCTTTCTGCTTCTCCATGTGCTCTTCCTTCTGGGTGTTTATGTTCAGTTGTCCTCTTCTGACAAGGACACAGTCATATTGGTTTGGGGTCCAACCTTATGACTTTGTTTAGGCGCCATTTCCTTTTCCTTTTCTTGAATGATTAAATTATTCTGTAGTTAGTCCTTTGACATATCCAGACATACACCTATTTTATCATTAGTAATCAAGTGTGGTAACAAGGATGGAAGGCTGGAGAGTCCACTTCCTGCTGAGTTTCCTGAACTACTGGGGACCTCACTCACTTGTGCAGCAGACTAGGGGTACAGTGGTAGGCTGGACCCCTTGACTCTTCACAGTCCAGTCTACCTCTGAAGCATCACAGAACTCATCAAAGCGCCCATGGAGTCTTGATAGAAGACCTCATCTTCTTATGTTTGGTACGGCTCTTTCCGGACAGGATCATTCCTGTAATTCAGTCTGTCAATTCTTATAAGCTGTGGTGGCAGAACTTCATGGCACTTTCTCCAAATAATATTCTGGTGAAATCCTGTAGGGACTAGGAAAATGGAGAAGGTATGAAGAAATACAGAAGACTGCTTCAGTGAGGATGGTAACAGGCAACTTCTTCAGACTGGGCATGCGGACTGAGGGCCAGCACCTGCAGCAATGGAGCAGCCACATGGCGTCACTTCCTTGAAAATTACTCTTTTCAAAGTGCTGTTTCCAAATACAGCCATTTTCCAGTGGAGAATTGGCCACGTGAATGTCAGGATCACACCATTCTACCCATCACAGGCACCGAGTTAAAAGAAAGATGGGAACAGACTTGGCAGAGACTAGGTGAAAGTACTTCTTGAAGTTCCCATCAGCAGTTCATGGATCAATCATCAGCAGAGCTACAGGCTCCCCAATTTCACCTGTCTCCTCCAAACTCCCCTCACCTGCACCCAGGGTCTCTGGCTTGGGCCATCACTTCTTGTCCTGCACACCAAGACACTGCCCCTCCTGCCAGCCAGGTACCACGCCGTAATCGGTTCATCCCAGCAGAATTCCAGAGGAGAGCAATAGCTAGCAGTTCAAGCAGGGCAAGGGCTGACATTAAGCAAATTTCAAGGGTTATTTGAAGTTAATTGAGTTTAATCATATAATGATTTTATAATTAGTCATAGTGTCTGGTTTCTACATGAGTGGACCCAAGATCTGAATTAAAAAAAGATTGTACCCAGCAAGGAAGGAGCCTGTGTAGCAGGGAGGTTACAGAACCAGGGACAAGGAAGTGGGGTGTTGCTGTTGAACATACAGGAACACCCTATTGCTCCCAGTGAACTGGGATCCCAGGTGGGGCTCCTTCACAGTGCACTGGTGCATTCTGGGACATTGTTCTCTTGCTTGGGAGTATATCCTATCTCTAGTGAGATGGAGTCTGGTGGCAAGGACATCAACACGAGGTAACCAACCACTCAGGTCACCAAACCCAATGCAAACCCTGCATATGTCACTTCAGGCCAACTGTGAGATCTGTTAAGCTGCTAGTCCCAAACATTGCCTTACCCAAGTATCTATCCCCTGGGCACTAATTAATGCTGTTTGCTTGCAGGATTTAATTCCTGAAGTATGTAAGGTAGGTGTCCTCTGGGTCCCGTGGTATCTCATCTAATCACACTTCAGGTTCTAAATTCTATTTCCATTGACTGAATTGAGGCACTTGGGAGCTCACTGCCCTTCTGAGGGATGGAGTTGAGACAGGCTCACGGAGTCCTCAGACTGTTTCATGAAGCTGGGCTTCCCAGAGAGAGCTGATCTTCTGGATGAGAAGGAGTAGGGACTAGACTTATCAGTATGACAACACCCAACATGTGGTCATGTGTGTGGTTCTCAAAACATCAGGAAGTCTCTCCCCTTACCATCACAACCACAACTTGGGAGAGTAATGGAGTATTTTGTATTGGTCACCACACTGTGCTCTCTTATTACCTATGACCCCCTTTTGGGGTTCCAGTCCCATGACTGAGGTCACCTCTTTAGTGCCAGGCTAACTGACTCCAGTCTTAAGGAACACCATGGTGCATATGAAAAGGGCATAGTGGAGGAAATGGACAGATTCTTGCAGAAATGCCCCTATCCCTGGGTAAGGGCCTGGGACACCACCATCAACTTAAGATATCACCCACTGTTCTCCCAGAAATGGAAGTCTGAGATCCCACCTCATATGGAATGCCCAAGGATTCCATCAGAGATATACTAACAATGTTCTTTCCCTCTCAGGGGCTTTTTTTGCAGAGAGGGCAAATATCCCAGAGAAATGATCAATGGGACAAAAATGCCAACAATTGCACATGAGTTGATGCCTGGTTTTAAAACATGGTCAGTGCTTTGGATTGATTTTTTTTTTTAATGTTCCCTTCATGAGAACAAAATAAGTATGCAGTATAATAGGGGATATTTTCCATGCCTTTATTTAAAAAAAAAAAAAAAAACACATGGACAGCAATTACATTCTATAGCAGGATATTTAGATAGGACTCAACAATATCTTCAAGGACTATACTCATAATCCCTTTTACTTTCTATTTCTATTATTTATATATATGATTTATTTAAGAGAGAGAGAGAAAGAGAGTAGGTGTTCCAGGGCCTCTAGCCATTGCAAACGAACTCCAGACACATGCACCACCTTGTGTATCTGGCTTAACGTAGGTACTAGGGAATCAAACTCAGGTCCTTAGGCTTTGCAGGCAAGTGCCTTAACCACTGAGCAATTTTCCAGCCCTAGTTTTTATTTTTGAAACAGTGTTTCATGTAGCTCAGGTTTGCCTTGAATTCCTATATGTCGCTGAGAATGAGCTTAGACTTCTGATCCTGCCTCCATCTCCAAAATGTTAGAGTTAGGGGTATGTGTCACCTTGCCATTTAGGTGATGCTGGGGATCGAACTCAGGGTCTCATGCATGCTAGTTTAGTACTCTACCAACTAAGCTACATCTCCAGTCCCTGAAAATGCACAGTTTTCACTTTACTTTAACCTCTGATCTCTTGGAGGTCTAAAGACAGCTGCCAGCAGCATCTCTCCAACAAACAAGAAGACCACATTGCGCAGATGGATGAAAGGCAGACTGCTCTCTCCCCACAGGAGAAAGACCCACTCTATATCCGTGCTCTCTGGGTCTCTTCTGATCGGGCCAATGTTCACCCCAGACTCAGCTCAGACATGAGCACAGCCATATACTCATTTTCCAACCATACTTCCTGACACTTATAGATGTACAATGATTACCTAAACGGGTCCCCTAGAACTGAAGGAAGGGGAGCTGGATATGGGACAGGTAACTCCAAGAGCCACCGCAATTACTATGCCAGCAATTCTTCTCAGCATAAACATCAGGCCATACCTGTGGCAGACACAGTAAGGAGCCAGCCAGCACATGCAGAAAGAACATGCTTGATCCGGTGACCTTCATGAGCTGATCCCAGCAAGGACAGCCTCCTCCATCACCTAGCCCTTCATCAGCCACATGGGCTTTCAGCATGCTTATGAACGCTCTTCACTGAACATCTGATTAAACATTAATGAGGTCAATGTCAGAGTCCCCGGGACCTCCTGACGAAATCCCTGTCTTCTATTCCTCAGATCGTCCTGTTACCATACCCTTGTTTCATCTTTCCTGCTTGCCCCATGGCTGTTTAAGGGCTGAGAAGCCAAACAAAACATTTCCTTTGCAGCAAGGATTTCCACAGCCTTGGCATGTGGGGGCATGGTCAGGATTTGGGGTGTCTGTGGCTCTAAGTTAGAGAGCTTTGTTTCCCCACAAAGCACTTATGGACCAGAAGAAATGGATGGTCAATGCAAAGGGATTTGTGCATTCAAGGCCACCTTTCCTGCAGGTTAGTATTATTGATCACCCACACCTCCAGGCCTGACAGGTAATCGATAGACCCTCTGACCCAGATATGTGACTTGGTCTGTCGGGGCTTTAAAAACAAGAAGTGAACATGGCAACTCTGACTCACACTTTCATACACGAGAATTACATTTTTTTATTCCCTAGAGCAGCAAAGCTGTTTCTGCTCAAATTACCCCAGATGTCTTAGGAGCGCATAATCAAAGGGTTCTTTCTCACTTTTTCTCGCGGGATAGTCTAGCAACTAACTCCAAGCTATTAAGAGCAAGTGACAGGCCCAACTTTAGGGAAATCTATTTGTGCCCCTAAAAGAGCTAGGATTCCATCTCACCTTATTTTAGGAGGGTCCATTAACCTTCTTGGTGAAAATTGTAGAAAAAGATGACCCTAGGGAAAGGCTGGAGAGGGACAGAAGGACAGAAACCAGGTGAGGACCTGCCAGGGATGAGGGTGGAATATGGAAGTCACTGGTACTGTGACCTCAGAAGCAGAAAGAGCATGGCTGGTGATAATGACATTGACCCCCAGGTTATGGGTTTAGTGGAATGGGGGTGTATAAGACTTTTTAAAATAAATAGAAGATAAAACTCTCTAAAACGACCTCCACTAAAATGTGACACTATATCTATACCAGCAGCTACAATCTCACTGTGCACAAACTTCCCTGGATGTTATATGTATGTGTGTGTGTGTATGTATGTATGTATGTATGTATGTATGTATGTGTATGTATATGTATATATATATGTATATATATATATATATATATATAATGGGAGAGACCAAGAAAGAGAGAGATTAAAATGGTGAGATATAGAAAACAGATTCTCCCAAGGTTATAAGACCATGGAAGCTGAAGGCATGAATCAAACCAGTTTACATCTATACCCCAGCCCCAAATAAAATCTAACACATGTCAGAGTCTCAAGAAAACCTAGTGAGGGGGCTGGAGAGATGGTTTAATGGTTAAGGTGCATGCCTGCAAATCCAAAGGCCCCAAGTCCAAATTACCAGGACACACGTTAGCCAGATGCACAAGGTGACACATGTTTCTGCAGGTTTTTGCAGTGGCTGAAGGCCTTAGTGTGCCCATTTCTCTCTCTCTCTCTCTCTCTCTCTCTCTCTCTCTCTCTCTCTCTCTTTTAAATAAATAAGTAAATAAATAAAAATAAAATATTTTCATTTATTATTTTTTATTGACAACTTCTTTAATTGTAGACAATATCCCATGGTACTTCCCTCCCTCCCCCCACTTTCCCCTTTGAAACTTCACTCTCCATCATATCCCCTCCCCCTCCCAATCAGTCTAAAAATAAAATATCTTTTAAAAGAAAACCTAGTGAGGGCTGGAGAGATGGATCAGTGGTTAAGGCACTTGACTGCAATGCCTAATAACCCAGGTTCAATTCCCTAGTACTCACATAAAGCCAGATGCACAAAGTGGTGTATGCATCTAGAGTTTACATTGACTTGGAGACTCTGACATACCCATTCATTTTCTCTCTCTTCTCGCTCTCCTTGCTAATAAATAAAGTAAAATTAAAAAAAAAAAGAAAGAAAGAAAGCCTAGTGAGTGAATGAATTTATGAATTATTGAATGAAGGAAGGAAAGTATGACATCCAACCAAACAGAGAGCGTCAGCATGCTACTGTCCAGGGTAATATGGAGAAGGACAGGAACTCCTTTCACTCCTTTCCCAGACACGTGCAAGACAGAATTGTCTGGGTCCAATAAAAAGAACACATCTACGTAGGGTTCAGATTTTGGCTCCACTAGTAAAGTGACTATAAGCAAGTTATTTGACCCTTCAGCTTTGGCATATAAAAGTGGAAATACAATGTAGCCTGCCTCACAGTGTTAGAGTAAGAAGCAGAAGAAGTTACACTTGATTCCTGACATGCAGTCAAATTGGTGCTCAGTGAGGTTCAGCCATTGCCAATATTAAGAAAGCCCTTGATGAGGTGCCACAGACAAAGCTGGATACCTGTTTTCAAGCCAGGAAGGATTAACTTCACAAGCTATGTCAAGGTCATTTTAAGAGTTCAGACTGCTGCGGCCACCGCTTCTCTTTTCCCAACCTTGAAATAAATAAATTCTGACCTCCCAATGGCCCTTACTTTTACAACAGTAAAAGTTGTCTTAAAGAATGGAAAATAGTGATGCAGGAAAAGTAAAGGCATTGCCTTGTATAAGTGAAGTTATGGTAAATACCAAGTTGCCAGAAATGCCAACAGACCCTCAGTCAGGAAATGCCAAGGTGTTAGAGAATAACAATAATGAAAAAAGTCTGTATATGTCTAATATAATACAGGCACATTTCTGTCCATAACAGTTTCAATTCTCATAGCATTTATGTCCTATTAGGTATTCTAAGCCATCAAAAGATGAAAACTAGATGGTACCATCATGGCTGCATGCACATTATATAGATAACTAATAAAAAAAAATTTTTTTAAGGGCCAAAAAGGAGATGAAAACTATACATGAAAGATGTAAGTTATGTACAAATTCTGCACCATTGTATATATTGGACTCAAGCATTCATGAATTTTGGTATCCACAGGGGATCCTGGACCTCCTCGCCTGTGGCTTCTGAGGGAACAATATTATTAGCAGGCATATCCAGTCACAGGACTACCTGTGTGGGGCAAGAACAAGATGGAACCAGGAGAAAAATGTGGATCCTTGCACAGAAGAAAGTATTTCTTTATCTAATGTGAAAGTAACTTTTAAAATGTACAAGGCTGTCACTGGGGAGATTGTTCAGTGGCTAAAGTGCTTGCTTTGCAGGCTTGAGGACCTGAGTTCAGATCCCCAGACAGAACTTAAAGCCAGATGTGGTAGCATAAGCATCTATAATTCCAGCACTCCTACAGCAAGAGACGAGGCAGACAGAATTCCTGGAAACTCATGGGCCAACTAGCCTTGCATATGCAGCAGTGAAAAACAGAGACTAGGGCTGGAGAGATGGCTTAGCAGTTAAGGCACTTGCCTGCCAAGCCTAAGAACTCCTATTCAAATCTCCAGATCCCACATAGCCAGAGGCACAGTGATGTACACGTGAACAAAGGACACATACATCCGGAGTTCATTTGCAGGGGCTGAAGGCCCTGGTGCACCCATTCTCTTTCTCTCTCTCTCACTCTCTAAATAATTAAAAAAAAAAAAAAAAAAAAAAAAAAAAAAACAGAGAATCTGCCTCAAACAAAGGGAAAGGTGAAGGGACCAACACCTGAGGCTATCCTCTGATCTCCACCAGTGCACCATGGAACATGCACCCCAACACCAAAGTACATACATACACACACAAAGATACAAATGTACAAAGCAGCAGAATTTCCCTGGGCATTTTACCTGTGAGTATGACTGAGAAATTAGCAATGCTGCCTGTTCTGCCAGGCTCACAGAGGACTCAGGACAGGACCTCATTTTCCAGGTCAAGATCATTAGGGAGTTTAACTAGCTGATTCTATATATAACCTCATCCTCTGAGGCCTACATAAACTTCACTAAGGACCCTTGCTTCCTTGTCAGGTAAAAAGCTCACTGTTTCCTATGATGTCTTCCTAAGATCTTTTTGGGTTCTCAGTGCTCATCCACCCATGGCTCCCTGTAGTGCTGCTTTCTTTCTTGATGTTTCTTTTCTTTAAAATATTTTATTTAGGGCTAGAAAGATTGCTCAGCAACTAAAGTACTTGCCTGAATATACAGATAGAAAGCAATACTTATAGTGGGAAGTAATTGTTTTTAAATATCCTGAGTTCAACACTGCTCCCTTCAAAAGACAAAACTGGGCTAGGGAAATGGCTTAGCAGTTAAGGCGTTTGCCTGTGAAGTCTAAGGATCCAGGTTCGATTCCCCAGGACCCACGTAAGCCAGATGCACAAGGTAGTGCATGCATCTGGAGTTCGTTTGTAGTGGCTAGAGGCCTTGACATGCCCATTCTCTCTCTTTCTATCTGCTTCTTTCTCTGTCTGTCTCTCTCAAGTAAGTAAATAAATAAATAAATATAAACAAAAAATGTAAAAAAAAAAAAGACAAAACCTTCCAAGTAGAAAAGAGATAGGCAGAAGGGCTTCAGAGGAGGGGAAAAATGAAGGTAATAGGAGGTAAATGTGATCAAAATACATTATACACATGTGTAAGAATTATTTTTTAAAAAGCCTGGAGATATGGCTTAGTGGTTAAGGTACTTGCCTACAAAGCCAAAGGTCACAGATTCAATTCTGCAGGACCCACATAAGCCAAATGCACAAGGTGGTGCAGGCATCAGGAGTTCGTTTGCAGTAGCTAGAGGCCCTGGTGTACCTATATTCTCTATCTATCTATCTATCTATCTATCTATCTATCTATCTATCTATCTATATCATCTCTCTCTCTCCTAAATAAATAAATAAATAAAATATTAAAATTGTCAAAAAACTTTATTAGGTGGAACCTAATTAGTTCTCTTTCCTTAAGTGTTGGCTGGCTTCTAATGAATAGAATATGGGGAGATAGAGGGTCTGGTATGGAAAGCTAGGTTCTCACATGCCTCTCACCATTCTTCTGACTCACAGATCATGTGCCTGGGGAAGCTGCCCTATTATGACAGTGTATGGATAGAAACTCTGTGGCAAGAAATTGAGGTCTCGGTGCTGGAGAGATGGCCTGGCAGTTGGGGTGCTTGCTTGCAAATCCTGACAGCTTGAGTTTGATTCCCCAGTTCCCACATAAAGCCAGATGTACAGAGTGGTGCATGTGTCTCGAGTTCATTTGCAGTGATAAGGTGCCCTGTGACTGGATATGGCTGCTAATAATCTCAGAAGCCACAGGGGAGGGGGCCCAGGATCCCTTGTGGATAGCAAACTTTATGGATGCTTGGGTCCAATATATACAATGGTGCAGGATTTGTATATAACTTATATCTTCCATGTATAGTTTTCATCTCTTGATGGTTTAGAATACCTAATAGGACATAAATGTTATGAAAATGGAAAGAGTTATGGACAGAAATGTGCCTGTATTATATTAGACATATACTGACTTTTTTCATTATTGTTATTCTCTAACAACTTGGCATATCCTGACTGAGGGTCTATTGGCATTTCTGGCAACTTGGTATTTACCATAACTTCACTTATACACAGGCAATGTGTTTACTTTTCCTGCATTAGTATTTTATATTCTTATTTATCTAAGAGAGTAAGGGAGAGAGAAAGAGGAGGAGAGAGAGAGAGGAGAGAAGGAGATAATGGGCATGCCAGGGCCTCCAGCCACTGCAAATGAATTCCAGACACATGCACCATCTTATGCATCTGGCGAACGTGGGAATCAAACCTGGGTCCTTTGGCTTTGCAGGCAAGCGCCTTAACTGCTAAGCCATCTGTCCAGCTCCTATTTTACGTTCTTTAAGACAACTTTTACTGTATAAAATAAGTCCTGCTGGAAGGCATATTTTATTTATTTCAAGGTTGGGAAGAGGGAAGAAATAGCCAGCAGTCTGAAATTCTACAATGAGCCTGACATAGCTTGTGAAGTTAATTCTTCCTGGCTTGAAAACAGGTATCCAGCTTTGTCTGTGGCACCTCATCAAGGGCTTTCTTAATATTGGCAATGGCTGAACCTCACTGAGCACCAATTTGACTGCATGTCAGGAATCAAGTGCACCTTCTCTCTGCTTCTTACTCTAACACTATAAGGCAGGCTACATTGTATTTCCATTTTCATATGCCAAGCTGAAGGGCAAATGGGTCAAATAGCTTCCTTATAGTCACTTTGCTTGCAAATAATTTTTTTAAATGTTTTAAAGAAAAGAAATTGAGGTCTCCTATCAAATATTTGAGAGGAGCAGAGACATCATGCCAATGGTGTACACCATTCTTGGAAGGGGATTCTTCAGACCCAATCAAGCTTTTGAATGACCACCAGCCAGAAACTTGGACTGAAACCCTCACGATACACTCTAAGCCAAAACCACCCAACTAGGATGATCCCAAAAGGCTGGGGAGATGGCTTCGTGGGTAAAGTGCTTGCCACATAAGCATGAGGACCTGAGTTCAGATCTCCAGCACCTACATAAAAATGCCAGGAATGACTGTGCCTATAACCCCAGCCCGGAGAAGGCGGACACAGGCAAATCCTTAGGGCTTAATGGCTAGCTAGTTTGGCCAAATTAGTGAGCTCTAGATTGAGTAAGAGACCCTGTCCCAGAATAACAATAATAATAATAATAAATGTAGACAGCAACGGAGGAAGATATCAACCTCTTGCCTCCACACACACATGCATACATGTTCATGAGCACCCCCACACAAATACACACATACAACATGCACACCACACATACAAAAAAACAACACTCCCAAATCCTTCACCCTCAAAAACGTGATACAATAAAACTATCATTTTCAGCCCATACATGTTGGCCTACTGTGTTATACAGCTGTATATACCTAATTATACAGCATTAGGTAACTAACTACACACTGTAATGCCCAGGAAATTGTAGGAAGGTAAATGATTAAATGAAGGGAGGAAAGAGACCCTTAGACAAACTTTACCAGAGTTTACGAAAGACACATGGAGGTGGGGGACAGGCTGGACAAAGATGATGGGAACAGAAAGATGTTTGGTGAAAAACAGGAAGTCTAGGGATCTTGGGAATTTGTTGATCATGAGGTACATAGAAAAGAAAGTTGTAGAGATTTTTCCAAGGCTTGGTGGCTGAGAGAGAAACCAACATGTCTCTGGAAATGGAAATTATGTAGATCTGTCATTTGTCATCATAAACTCCAACACTGTCACCTTTGTCAGCTTTGATTTTTAGAAGTTTTTCCTTTTAAAGCTAACACACTCTTAGTGAAGTGGGTTTCCTGTCCTGTAATTGCAATTATCATAATGGCCAAGGCATGCCTTGTTACACGAAAAGTTCCCATCTTTTAAAAGTTCTATTTTTTAAAAGACTTGTAATTACCCACTGGGTGTTTGAGGAACTTGAAACAGCCATGGCATTTTTCAACGGTCAAATGAGCAAGATAAAAATCCTTTCCAGCAGCATCTTGTAACACTTGAAGCAAGCATGTGCCGACCACAGAGTGAGCTGGCGTGCACTCATGCACACCAGCACACGGCTGCCTGGCAGAATCCCCACATGAGGCAAAACAGCAAAGGCCTCATCGATTGGCCCATCAACACTCTAGAGTTGAGTACAGGGAATGGATCTCAGCTGGACCGATGGCGAGGGCCAGCCAGAGGTGTTGACAGTGTTCCCTGTAATGGATTCCTGAGTCAGATGGCGCCCTTCTGTTGGATGTCACAGCAGCAGACTATGCTTGTCTTCACTAAGTGTCAGAAACACACAAACATTTGGCAAAAGCTGAAGCTGGACCCTTCGACCAGGCACAAAGAAAGCCACTGGCACGCTCTGCTTTGCCTCCCTTTTAAGGGGCCATAGAGACACGAAGGGAATCAGTATTTTTGATGAGTAAACGTCAGCTTGTTTGACTCATATCCTTCCTTCCACTTGTTTAAAGTGAAAAAAAAAGGACAAAAGAGAGCAACAGAGGTCACTTTTTTTCTTTATTTTTATTCACAGGTACCTGCACTGACTTTTTCTGTACAATGTCACTCAAGTGTAGCATGATAATCCCTCCATGATATGAAACTGGCTCGTCTCCCAGCTGGGATTTTATTTGATCAATTACTTTCTCACAACAGGAGTGTGATAACACCAACTGCAAGCCCCCTCCTTCTGGCCCAGACCTCTGGACATACTCCATGTGGACACTGGGACAATCAATACCAGCTGTACTGTGGGCAGGTCCCCCAGTGGTCAGTGGTTCCCAACCAGGTCAGTGGTTAAATGCAGAGGGTATTTGACTATGTCTGAAGACATTTTTTGATTGTGAAATACTAGATGGGGCACTGGGCATGGTGGCACACACCCTTAATCCCAGCACTCAATTAGGATGATTGCCATGAGTGTGAAGTCAGCCTGAGCTAGAGTAACACCTGCCCCTAAAAGACAAAAAGAAAAAACTCTAGAGGTAAGCTGGGGGGATAGCTCAGTTGGTAAAGTGCTTGCCTCACAAGTATGAGGACCTGAGTCTGATCCCCAGTACCTACCTAAAATGCTGGGCGTGGTGGTACAAGCCTGTCATCCCAGTGTTGGAGAAGTGGAAACAGGAGAATCCCTGAGGCTCACTAGCCAGCTAGTATAATCTAAGTGGTGAGCTCCAGGCCAATGAGAGACTGTCTCAAAGGAGGAGGATGGCGTTTTGAGGATGACACCCAAAGTCATCCTCTGGCCTCCACATATGGACACATGTGCATGCACGCGTGCACACACACACACTCACACTCACACACACACACACACACACACACACACACACACACACAAAAGCATGCAAAAAGAATACAAGAGGAGAGAGAATAGGTGCCAGGCCATCTAGCAGGGAGCATCTAGGATTCTTCAAAGCACATACAATGCACAGGACAGCCCCTTACCACAAAGAAGCAGCCAGCCCATAATAAGAAACAAACTATAGCAGTTACCTTCTCATTGCTGGGACAAACCACCTGACCAGAGGCAGCTTATGGAAGGAAAGGGTTTATTTCAGCATACTGTTCCAGGGGAAAGTATCCATCATGGCAGGAAAAGCATAGCAAGAAAAGACATCTGGGTATCACATCTCCACAGCAGTAAGGAGGAAGCAGAGAGAGTGAGTTCTCTGTGGAAAGTGGAACTGGGCTATAACACCATAAGGATCACCCCTAGCAACACACCTCCTTCTGCAAGGCTGCACCTCCCAAAGGCCACACCTACTGGGAATTAAGTATGAGACTTAATCATAAATATGTGAGTCTATGGGGGGCATTTTACTTTCAAACCACCACACACACCAAGGCTAAGAAACACTGTTCTATATTATCAACTCCACACAAGCAGGCCCTGAGAGAGGGGAGAAGAAAGGCATAGGAAAGGGAAAGGCAGAATCATACTACACTCCTTGAAGAAAACTAAAGGCTGTGTGACAGGAATTACTCATTTTGGTTTGAACCATGTGCTGTTGTCTATCAAGGGGTTTTTACCATCCTTCTAATGGTTTTCTGTTTCAAGTCTGGTTGTTGATGTCTAGCACTACACACACACACACACACACACACACACACACACACATGCTAAATGTAGGGTCACTGATTCTCCTGGCACTGGTGACCAAGGAGGGTCTCATTCCCAAGTACAAACCAAACACATTGAGCTGCACACTTGTACCTCCCATAGCACAGTGTGCAGTGGTTCACTTCCTCTTGTGCAATTCATTAGAAGAAACACAGACTCCAGTGAGACACTATGTTATGCAAAGCCAGCACATTGCTCCTTTCTATGGAGTCTGTCCCTGCCCTAAGCATCCTGCTTCAAGCTGGCATCACTCTGACCTTGGAGCAAGAGACACACACAGGGGAGATTCTTGAAAGGATTTGGCCTCCTCTACCCTGATGGCTAACCTACATGTTATACTAGGAGAGTGGCTGTAGGGGCTGGAAAGATGGCTTGGCAGTTAAGGCACTTGCCTGCAAAGCCAAAGGACCCAGGTTTGATTCCCAAGTATCCAAGTAAAGCCATATGTATAAGGTGGTCCATGTGGCTGGAGTTTGTTTGCAGTGGTTAGAGGCCTTGGCACACCCATTCTCATTCTCTCCCCCCCCCTTTCTTTCTTCCTCTTTCTCTCTCTCTCTCTCTCTCTCTTTCTCTCTCAAACAAATAAATAAATAAAATATGTTTTAAAAACCTATCAAAGCATAAATCCAGAGGCTCAATACTAAATTAGACTGCCAACAGTCCTGTCATGGCTCAGGGAACACCATAGAAGAGGGGAGCAGCCCCAGAAGAAATATCCTGGCACAGTCCCCATTACCCCACAGGGAGAGACTCAAGCCTTCATGATTCCACTGTGAATACTATAACCCCACTGAGGAGGGCTCCCCAGGGTAACAGCAGCTGGGGCAAGGGAGTAAAAAAGTATAATCTGTTATAATTTGTATAAAATAAAATAATTTTTTAAAAGAATGGGCAGAAGAGAATAGAGGGGTACACTCAACATTCCCCTCCAGGTACCACAGGTGAGGGCACCCCACCACAGGCAAGGGCACAGGGCACAGCACAGGCACATTCATGTGTATGCCCCAAACACAGCACATATGTACACACACAAAGAAAAGCTAGTAGTCAAATGTCTATATCTGCCGATCTCACTGTATCTGTCTAAATAAAACCCAAATTATCCTTTAAAAAATGCAAAACTGGGCTGGAGAGATGGCTTAGCCATTGAAGCACTTGTCTGTGAAGTCTAAGGACCCATGTTCAACTCTCCAGATCCCACATTAGCAAGACATACAAAGGTGAGGCAAATGCAAGGTCACACATGCCCACTAGGTGGTGCAAGAATCTGCCAATTCTCTCTCTCTCGCATGTAGGGGCGTGCTCTTTCTAAAAAATAAACAATAAAATAAGATAAGCAATGCTAAACTGGTCAAAGGAGGCAGGGCCACTGACCTTCATTCATGCCCATGCCCACGTAGGCCTGGGTCATGGCAGCACACCCAACCTCTCTGGCCCCTGTGAGGCCACTCTCTGAATGCTGGCACACAGGAAAGGCAGCAGGAGGGGCAAGAACAAGGTGTTTTGGAAACAGCAACTGTGTGCAGGGCTGGGCCTGTTGTTCACATCATCTCTTCTCGCCAAGCTGCAGACTTGGGTCACAGAGAGTCCTGGAGCAATCGAAACCCAAGCTAATCAGAAGGAATGCTACATTTGCATCTGAAGATTCAGGTGCAGGTCTGTTTCCACTCCTTGGTTGTCTTCCCAATGGACACTGCAGAGCATCAAGAATGCTGAGTCTTGTTTTTCTGGGACCAGTAAGGGCCATGCAGAAAAGACAGTCACAAAGGGGTCATTATCGCTATTAACCGCAGGATCCACATACTCTCTGTGGTTCATTACCAATAACATCTCATCAGTGGCATTCAGTTAATAGCCAGCTTCTTTGGGGACATTACCTGCCAGCAGAATTCCAAGCCCAAAAGCAAGGGAGCCTTCCAACTATTCCCTCCAAGTCCTGCCCTGGCAGGGCACAGGCTGGAGTGTTTACAACTATTCAACAAAACCACTAAAGAGGTACAAGGTAGATTGTTCCCAGTCCCGGCTGCTCCTTGGGGAGGACTTTATGGCATGGCGCTGGCAGTCAGGGTGGAGGAAACAGCATTTGAGAAACGTGGGAACCGCCAGCTTCACTCATGCCTGAAGTTGATCTTCCTCCCAGAAGCCAGGAGGCTCATTAAGGTTTCCCACCCTGGCTAAGGAGAAAAGAGGTTGTGAGAACCCTCTGAGAGAAAGAGAGAGAAAGAGAGAGAGAGAGAGAAAGAGACAGAGAGAAAGAGAGAGACAGGGAGAGGGAGAGGGCCACCTCCTAACGCTGCTGTGCTTGCACAGGCCCCGTGGGAGCAAGGAGAGAGCAAGGAGAAGTAGTTTGAGCTGTGAGAAGGCACCATCTGACTTTGCCTTCACCCTCAGGTGTGGCACCTGAGAAGGAACAATATCTTCTCTGATGTGGTCCAGGATAATTATAAAGACACATCAGACTGGTCCAAAATAAAATATAAACATTCTGTTTTTAAAGGGAGGGGGAGCACAAGTACCATTAGCTGCAAAAATGTCAGTGTCATAAAAAACAAGGAAATGCTTCAGTGTTCAATGTCCCAGATTAAGGGACCAAAGAGACATGACAACCATCATCAGCTATGACGTAGCCAAGGAGAGGCTGGCTCTAAAGGATATTATTAGATCAAATGGCAAAATTAGAATATGGGCACTCAATGAGATGAAATAGCTGCCTTGGTACAAATTGGTGAAGATAACTGCACTGAGATACACAAGCAGTGATCTATACCCACACACACACACACACACACACACACACACACAGCACATTTAAAGTTAAAAGATCACTCCATATGTCCTTGAAAGGTTCAGAAAAAAAAAATTGTATCCATGGGAAATCTGGATAAAAAGGCCTATGTGTTTCCTACATTTTGGCAACTCTTGTACATGTCAAATTAATTCCAATCTTTAAAAAGTTTGAGTCAGGGCTGGAGAGATGGATTAGAGATTAAGGTGTTTGCCCACAAAGCCAAAGGACCCAGGTTTGATTCCCCAGAACACCCATAAGCCAGATACACAAGGTGGCGCATGTGAGTGGAGTTCGTTTGCAGTGGCTAGAGACCCTGGTGTGTCCATTTTCTCTCTCTCTCTCTCTCTCTCTCTCTCCCTTCCTCCTCAAATAAATAAAATATTTAAAGTAAAAAAAAAAATTTGTTTTCCACCTAACCCTTGAGTTGCTGTGAACAGAGACAGAGTATCCTCCACCTCCAGAGAATTGGCTTGTGTCAATATGGGAGTGGCAGGGTGGGGTGGGGGAATCAGCCTGGAACCAGGAGAAGATTTGTTATCAATTCCAAATGTCTTAGGTCTTCATGATGTCCCAGAGGTTCCACCACAGTGGGGAGTAAAAGCTGAGGTCTCAGAGAGATTAAAAACTGGAAGAGAGATGCACAAGGTGGCACATGCATCTGATGGAGTTCATTTGCAGTGGCTGGGTGCCCTGGCACACCCATTCTATCTCTCTCTCTCTCTCTCATCTCTATCTCAAATAAATAAATGTGAATTTTAAAAACTAGAAGAGAAGGAAAGAGAAGGTGAAACAATAACACCAGTGACCAAATCACCTCACTGGAAAGACCACAGGGAGAAGTGTGGGAGACCAGAGAGGCCCGTGGGAGCTGGGTACTGGGGCTGGTTCTCATAAACTAAGCATGGAATCAGGCAGGGACACGGACTTGGCAAGGAGAAAAGAGCTCCCAAGGTCAGGGCTTGAGTAACTACGTGAATGAATTGGGCGACACTGAGAAAAGCCCACCCCAGGAGTCCCAGCTGCTACAAGAGCACCAGCCACACAGCACTGGCTTTTTGCATCTATATCATATGACTCCCCAGTCATCTCTCCTCTGTCTTCACTTGGCCTTGACACGGGTGCCGAGGTGGGGTTGCACCTCATAGAAGCGGCCTGGTTGCAAAATTGCAGCTGCCAGCATTGCCTCTCAGCGACCTCAGGACCAGGGTGATTGGAAGCTGGTATGATTCCTCGAGATGGTCCCAGCGCCTGCAGGGCTGATAGGATAACAACTAGGGCCTCCAGAGGCAACGTGACCCCAGAGTGTCCAGGATCTGTAGCTCCTCTGTGGCTCTGACACCAGTTAGCAGAAATGGATTCCAAGGAAGCCTCAATCCAGAGAATCATACCCTCCCCCACGGGGAAATCACTGCTCCCTGGGACCTTTACCACAGACCTTTGGTTCTCTGGTTTTAAGGGGAGATGGCCCTAGAATCTAAAGGCCTAGTGTTGAATCCTGCCTCTGCCCTTGCTGGATGTGTTCTGAGCCTCAGCTTTCTTGTGCCTCTATTTCCTGCTTGTGAACCGGGATACAGTTGCCCCACCCCCACCCCCCCCCAGTGGTTGTGAGGATTAAATTAGGTTGTTCTCATGGCTACCTTTATTACAGCCATGCCTCCAAGGTCATTTCCTCCTGGGGGGGGGGGGAGTGCAGGTTGTCCCTGGGTGCCCACCGCCCACAAGTACACCCAAAACCTTCTGCAGTGTCCTATTAAATATTCCTTGACACTGAGGTGTCTCTGGGCTCTGACCCCAGACCTGCCTAAGCCTAAGCCTTGTACCTCCCTTCTGGCTCTGTCACCCACTCTGCTTCCCTCACAGCGCCCCCAGGGCCATTCAGTCTGCCGATCTGGATTCCTGGAGCCCAGCAGACTGATCGTCCTCTTTCCAGGCCTTCTAAAGGGTCCTTTGTCAGAGGTCATGGCTGAATTGATACATGGGCACACAAAAGAAAAGAGGGAGGTCATCAGAACAGAAACTTCCCTTGAGAAGAAAATAGCCTGTGGCTGCTTTTAAGGAGCACTCCTCCACTGGTATGTGCTCTGCTACTGCCAGGGGCTGGCAGTGGGGAGGAGTGGGCAGAGCTGTGGCGCACTCGCAGGGAGACTTGTAAAATCCTAAAGGGCTTTCCTGCTACAATCCCACAGTGTTCCCTTTAGTCAAAGCCTCCTGGCTGCATATCATTTCCTGGACATCTTAGCAAAATGGGCCTGAACTCACAGTGACACGTTGTTACTACACTTTGGGGACTCAGTGGGACCCAGGGAAGATTGGCGACTGTGCGCCCCGCTGAGTCGGCAGGAAAGTGCGGCAGCGCCATCTAGTGGTCTCTTTGGGTGAGTGCAGCTCTTCGTGCTAAGGAAACCGTCCCCCCGTGGACATGGGCTCAGCTCCGTCCTGTGCGCCCTCCGCAGTCTTAAGCAAAGGAGCGATCGCTCTGTTAGGCTTGGGTGTTGCTGAGGGTCCTAGAGGGGCGCCCTGAAGCGGGGTTCCCTGGGCTCCTGAGTGCCTGGGAAGCCCGATGCCTCGGGTCTCCATTCCAGCCTCCCTAGATGGGAGCTCTGGCAAGTTCTCACGGTCGGCTCTGATCTTGCTCTGCCCTGGCCGAGTTCAAAAAGCCTCAGCCTACAAGGCTAGGAAAAAGCCAGACACACAGGAGAGACTAAGAGATAAGCACGGGACACTGCCTTTCCCACCCTGGCACAGCACGCAAGACCATCAGAAGATAAATGGCTGACCACCAGCCCTTTGGCCAGCAAACGCCCTTGGACCCAACCACAGCCGCCAGGTCTGCCGCCAGAATGACTGTGACCACCTTCACAGAGCACTCGACCCGGAGGCAATTTGTGCTCCACATTCATGCTCACAAATGGGAAGTCTCTGCCCTGGTCCATCACTGTGATTTCTTGGGAGCGTCGGCTCCTTGGTCCAGTCTCCAGCATGGGGCTCACATGACATCTAGCCCAAAAGTCGCTCGAAGTATTCGACCAATCAGAAGTGATTGATGCTCTGATCCCCCGCCCACCCGGACACGGGACATTGCTATACAGGGTCTGTTAGCCTGAGATGTGGCTCTAAATATGTGTGGTAGATCAAGTGAAAATTAATATCCCTGTAATGAACATCTAACTATGGTTTACTAACTATGGGAATGCCCATAACAAATAGATATATAACAATAGAGCTTAAAGCCTGTGGAAATGACTTGATTTTTTAAATAGGAGGGGAAAAAAAGAATACAAATATGGCCTGGACCGTATTCATCTTTATACCAGCACAATAGCAAATTGTAATCTTTGACGTTTTGTGTGGGAAAGGGCTCATGATGGAAAAAGTCTCTAGGGCGGCCCTCAAGGGTCACACTTGAAGAAGAGGACAGAATAAGGTTATCCTCAAGACCTGGGTAGATGTAATCTTCTGTAGTTCCAGGTAACCTCTCTTTTCCATGACTACAGGAGACAGTGAACTGGAGGAAAATAATATATCAGTCTGGGATCTTGGTTCCAAGGGATAAAAACCCAACTCAAACTAACATCCGCCAAGGAGGAGAATTATAGCTAGAGCTGAAAACTCTAGTGGCAGTTCTGGCTTCATGCACAGCTGCATCCAGGCTCTCAAACCTGGGATTTGGTTCTCATTCCATTGTCTAGCCCTCCCCAGGAGCTACAAGATGGCAACTGCCTTCCACACTCACTTCCCACAAGCCTCTTTTGGGGCATTTGAGCGTGGCTGGACAGGTTAGGCCAACTGAGCTGCTCCTGTGTGGAGGAATACCACAGTGTGACTGCTTAGACCTGGGTCACCTGCCCTCCCCCAACCCACATGAGGTAAGAGCCAGGGGACAAGGCAGGCCAACATCACAGACTATTTCTGGAAGGGCAGAAAAAAAAAAAATCAGGTGCTGGCACAGTGCAACAGCCGCCACTGCTTTCCAGCTGGCAAGCCTCAACACACATCAGTTCATGGATTTACATGACAACCCAGGATACCATTGTCCTGGGTTCACAGATGAGAACTATGCTGGAGGCTCTGAGGAAGGTAAAACTTCTTGCCTTTCAAGATTGCCTTGCTTGCCTTGAAAGCAGCAGAGGCAGAACCTAAAGGCAAATCCAGAGTCTGAATGTGAGGAGAGATCCTGAAAGGAGGAGGGGAAAGGACTGGAAACACCCTCCAGGACATTTCTGGGCCTCCTGCCGGCTTAAGGCTTTGCAGGTATTTTCTTCACCTGTTCATTTCCAAATCACCTTAGCATGGTGGTGCTGATGCCACTTGTGCTGGGTAATGGTTAACTTCTTTTCCTTAAATCAGCTTGCTAATACACTTACAAAACCCAAAACGTTAGTATTATTTAAAACAACTTCATATGGCAATTGTCAATCAAAACCAGTGTCACTTGTCTTCAGTAAGAATTCACTTCTGCCAGGTGTGATGGCACACGCCTTTAATCCCAACACTTGGGAGGCAGAGGTAGGTGCATTGCCCTGAGTTCAAGGCTACCCTGAGACTACATAGTGAATCCAGGAGGTGGGCAGAGGAGTTAGAGATGCTAAGATGGTGGGAGGGGCAGAGATGCAGAAAGGGCTCCCAGCTGCACTCATCTCCAAGAGAGAGGTGGGTGGAGAGAGAAGGCAGACACAAGCTCCCACATTTGAAATGGTGGCAGATGAACCCCACTAAGTGCATTTCAAGGGATTATTCATGAATTGCTAGATCTATGGGGTTAATGGGAAAAGTAGAGAAATGTAGAACCTGCACTCCTGGTCTCACGATAAAAATTAAACTTTTTTTTCTTAAGAAAAAAAATGGGGAGTGCTAGGTGTGATGGTATATGGCAGTAATCCCAGCACTTGAGAAGTGGAAGTTAGGAGCATTAGGAGTTCAAGGCCAGCCTCTGCTACATAGTGAATCCAAGGCCAATCTGGACTACATGAGACTTTGGCTCAAAAGCGTGGGGGGGTGAAATTGAGGGAGGAATGGAGAGGAGGTGGAGGAGGAAGGGAAGGAGGGACCTTCTTAAGATGTTTCCACAGACGTGTCTATCCACATATCACTAAAATTTAGAGAATGAAAGAACTTATTCCCGTCTTATAACAAATCTTCTGTTTCTATCAGGGCAGACATGCAGGCCGGAGTGACTAGTCTGTGATTTCTCTATTGCTTACTGAAGAGCTGCGTGCCTACGTGCTACTTAAGGATACCCAGCCTAGGGTTCTGCAGGAAGCCCCACCTTTGGCGTGCCCCAAAGGTCTTGGTTTGTGCAAGAGTGCCATCGTGTGGCTACTTCAGGTATTGCGCCCAGAAAACAGCCTGCGAATTTGGAAAGATTTCAAGATTGGAACCATTTAGCTCGAGGAAAATCAGGTTCTAATGCGGTCATTCAGGTATGAGTCTTCTCCGAGCATCTGCAGGGTCGTATTGTGAGCCTACAGTAAGCAGGCAATGGTTTCTATGGATTCTTCCAGGCAGAAAGTTTCAGCACGGAGCTGGTGTCCCCTCAGCTGTGAGTTCTTGAACCCTCTGTGCAGAAGAGCCCAGCACAGCACAACAGATTGAGTTCCTGGTTGCCTGGGGGCGGGGGGAGGGGGGTTGAGCTCCCAGCTTGGACTGAGCCGCAGCAACCAAGCTATCACGTCAAAATGTGAGCGGTTCAGGGGAACTCCAGGCCTAGGGCAGAGATTCTGGCTCCAGACACCACACTGCAGACCAGATTGTTTTGTTTGGGGGGACTGCCCTGGCATTGTAACACACTGTAAGCAGAATCCCTGGCCTCCCCCGCCACCCCCTCCCCACTCAACACAGTAGCAGTGACCCAGGTGTGACCAGCAAAAATATCACTAGATATAACCATTTTCCTAGTGAAACCCCAGGGAGTACATAGAAGAAGGCACACTGCTGGTTTCCTACCACTGCCGTAACAAAAGCCACAAGTTTACTGGAACCACACGGATCTACCACCCTACAGCGTCGGAGGGCTGATGCCCCAGTCAGATCGTGCTGAGCTAAAACCGAGATGCCAGCAAGAACTGGTTCCCTGCGGAGGGTCCTGTGGTGGAGCCTCGCCTTGTCCAGCTTTCTTCTAGAGACTCTGCCTCGCCCCTCTCCTGGCACCCTCCATCTTCAAAGCCAGCTAGGCAGCATCTGTCTCCTGCTCTATCACCCTCGCGATTCTCTTCTGTGGCCAGATCGCTGCCTTGGCCCATAAGGATAACCTGCCCATCTCTTGCACTTCATCACCTCTAAGGTCCTTTGAACCACATCCGGTCAAATTCACAGGGTTTGGGGATTTTTGACGTGGATATCTTTGTGGTGCAAGCATCCAAGTCTGCTATAAGAAGATTCAAGTAGAAGTGACTGAAGGGCCTGAAATTGTGCAGATGAGTGACACAGCTAGTCTGGGGATACATTGTTGAATATCACAATTGCTTCTAGACCCTAAAACCCCCTGTGGCCCAAACAAATCTCACCTGTAGACTGGTCTGAACTTTCAAACTGCAAGTGTGCAGATCCTGACTCACTGTATTAGAAATGAAATACAGGTAGGCAATTGACTTACCTCATAGTTCTAGAGAGTCAAGGGCGTGACACTGGCATTGGTGAGAAGTTGGTCCACACCTCAGGTCTCCACTGTCCTTTTTTTTTTTGGTTTTTCGAGGTACAGTCTCACTCTAGCTCAGGCTGACCTGGAATTCACTATGTAGTCTCAGAATGGCCTTGAACTCATGGCGATCCTCCTACCTCTGCCTCCGGAGTGCTGGGATTAAAGGCATGTGCCACCACGCCTGGCTTTGGATTTCTTTCTTATATAGAGCCACCAAGATTCTATCATGTAGCTCTACCCTAATGACTTTATTTGGTGCTAACACTCCCAGAGGCTCCACCTCTAAACACTCTTTTAATACCTCCCAAACTATATTTATTTCTTTTTCATTAAGGTTTTTTTATTCCTTTTTTTATTCCTTTTTTTTGTTTTGTTTTTGGTTTTTCGAGGTAGGGTCTCATTCTGGCTCAGGCTGACCTGGAATTCACTATGTAGTCTCAGGGTGGCCTCGAACTCTCAGCGATCCTCCTACCTCTGCCTCCCGAGTACTGGGATTAAAGGCATGCGCCACCATGCCCGGCTCTCATTCTTTTATTTTTACTTTATTTTTTTAGAGAGAAAGACAGGAAGACACAGAGAGAGAGAATTGGCATGCCAGGGCCTCAGCCTCTGAAGTTAAACTGCAGATGCTTGCATCACCTAGTGGGCATATGTGACCTGGCACTTGCCTCATCTTCGTGCTCTGGCTTACGTGGGGTCTGGAGAGTGGGACATGTGTCCTTAGGCTTCACAGGTAAGCACCTTAACTGCTAAACCATCTCTGCAGCTCCAAACCACGTTTCTGTATACCTCACAATAGCAGTTAAACTTCAACAAAAAAGCCATGGGGACACAACCAAACTCCAGCACCCACCTTCCTCATTTTGCCACTAAGAACCTTCCGGTACCTGGAAGAGAAGTGGCTGTCCTGGGTGCCATGGAAACCCCACTCCAGGCTCTTCCCAAACCTGAGGTGCCAGTCCCCATCACTCCTAAAGGACAAGTTCTGACAGTGGGTTGCAAACTGTGCATTAGGTCACAGAGACAAAAGCAGAGGTCCACACCTCTCTGTCTATACCCGCATGGCGCTAAAGGAGGCTTGAGCCTATGAGAATCCCCACGAAGCCTGCCTGGGGCACTGGATGTGAGGACAGCGTGAGAACACTTCCAAGGTGGGTTAAGTCGGTTTCTCATCACTGTGGCAAATACCCCAAACTGTTTACAGGAGGAAAGATTGATTTTGGTTCATATTCTCAGTGCCTGGTTGCCTGGCCCCATCTCTGTGTGCCGGTGGTGAGGAGAGTGCCATGGAGAAGCTCGTGGCAGAACAGAGCTATTGACCCCATGACAGCCAGGAAACAGAGGACTATGGGAAGGGGTCAAGTGCATGATGCATCTTATGAAGACACACCCCAGTGATCTACTTCCTCCCACTAGGCCCCACCTCGAGGAGTTTCCAACAACTTTCAATCATACATAAAATTATGAATGCCTCTCTGCCTAATCCATGAGTTAGATCAGAATCCTCATGACCCCGTTATGGCTCAGTGACTGGATCCACCAGTATGGAACCAAGCCTTCAGCACGTGAGCCTGTGGGTGGACACTTCAACCTATGCCATGTGCGCTGCCAGAATGAGCTCAGCTCTGGGGGACACTTGGGAAATTCAATGAGATTTGAGGCTAATCTGCACTAAGTGTGGGAAAATGGTGTCTTTGGAGAAACCTAAATGTTGTTATTGATTTTATTGTGTGGGGTTTTAAAAAATATTTTTATTTATTCTAAGCAGAAAGAGAGACAGAGAGAGGGAATGGGCATGGCGGGGCTTTTGCCCTGCAATGAACTCCAGATGCATGTCCTGCTTTGTGCATCTGGCTTTATGTGGGTACTGGGGAAACCAACGCAGGTCATTGGGTTTTGCAAGCGAGTGCCTTTAACTACTGAGCTTTCTCCCCAGCCTGTTATTGGTTTTGAAATCTGAAAAGCCAGGCTCACTCTGGCATAAAATGTAGGAAGAATCTGACAGAAACTACAAACAGATCTGGGGACCCCAGGTGAGAAAAGAAGTGTGCCCATGTCCAGCTTGTAATTTTCAGAGAAGAAAAGACCCGAATGGCCTGGGTCCCCAAGCTCAGGAGAGGACTTAGGGGATCAGCAGCCCCAAAACATCTTGGGAAAGAGAGCAGACAAATGGTCTCCATGTGACCAGGAGCCAAAAGGACAAAGAGGGAAACATAAACCTACAAACCACAGTGACATCTCCTGGTTGGGATCAGGTGCTGGCAAAGCCACAGGCAGGGCCCAGGAGGGAAAGGCCACCAGCTCATCCACTGTAGCCTACACAACGGGGAGTGTGAGGCCAGAGAACACAACATGGTCACACATGCCAGGTGTGCCCAAGTAAGTCAAGAGCAGATGTCATCATATCACCAAACCTTCATCATTAGAATGGACCCCAGGAACAATGGAGTCCCCGAGGAAAACCTGTTTAGAATGAGAGGACATTGAAAAATATGTGGAATCAACTGACTTAAAATATCTGCCATTTGCCAAAGCACAGCTTGAGATAGAGATGAAGTATAAGAACAAGCCCTAATTTTATGTAAACATAGCCATCATGTGGTACCCTGTGGGACTTGGTCCTAGGGAAACCTCTCCCATCCTATCTGAGGATGCTCAAGTGCCTCATACACAATGATATACTGTTTGCATAGAGTCCAGACACGTCCTCCACAAACAATAAGCCATGGGCTGTAGAGACAGCTCAGTGGGTGAAGTGCTTGCCGCACAAGCATGAGAACCTGAGTTCAGATCCCCAGCATCCATGTAAAAGCCAAGTGTGGCAGTGCACACTTGTAATCCCAGTACTAAGGAGGGGAAGACAGGAGGGTTCCTGGGCTTGCTGGCCAGTTTGTCCAGCCAGATCAATGAGAGACCTTAAGTCAAAAAAGTTAGGTGGGGCTGGAGAGATGGCTTAGCGGTTATTGTACTTGCCTGTGAAGACTAAGGATCCATATTTGACTCCCCAGGTCCCATGTAAGCCAGATGCACAAGATGATGCAAGTGCAAGGTCGCACATGCGCACAAGGTGGTGCACATGTCTGGAGTTCAATTGCAGTGGCTGCAGGCCCCAGCAAGCCAATTCACCAATTCTTTCTCTCTCTCTCAATTCACCAATTCTTTCTCTCTCTCTCTCTCTCTCTCTCTCTCTCTCTCCTCCCTCCCACTCTCCCTCCCTCTTTCTCATAAAAAAAGTTGGAGAGGGGCTGGAGAGATGGCCTAGTGGTTAAGGCGTTTGCCTGCGAAGCCAAAGGATCCTGGTTCGATTCTCCAGGACCCACGTAAGCCAGATGCACAAGGGGAACATGTATCTGGACTTCGTTTGCAGTGGCTGGAGGCCCTGGCGTGCCCATTCTCTATCTGTCTCTCTTCTATCTCTCTCTCTCTCTCTCTCTGCTTGCAAATAAATAAATAAATAAATAAATAAAATTTTTTAAAAAGTTGGAGAATTGGAGAGTGACTAACAAAGACACCTGACACCAACCTCCAGCCTACACACACACACACACACACACACACACACACACACGTGCATGTGAACCCACACACAAGCAAGCACCAATATGCATACACATATGCAAAAATGAAAGCTAAGTAATCTCTAGATGACATGCAACACCTGGTGCAATGTAAATGTTGTGTGAATAGTTGTTAAAACTGTATTGCATAGGGAGTAATTGCATGGGAGAAAACAAGTTATCCTATTCAGTCACAGACAACTTTTTTAAAGAAATATTTTATTTTTATTTATTTATTTGAGAGAGAGATACAGAAATAGGTAGAGAAAAAGAAGGAGAGAATGGGCATGCCAGGGCCTCCAGCCACTGCAAACAAACTCCAGATGCATGTGCCCCCTTGTGCATATGGTTTACATGGGTCCTGGGAAACTGAACCGGAGTCCTTGGGCTTTGCAGGCAAGTGCCTTAACTGCTAAGCCATCCTGCCACCCCCTAGAGGCAACTTTTAAACAATATCTCCCATGCAGACTTGGCTGAATTTAAAGATGTGGGATCACAGACACAGGAACAACTTCAGTGACAAATGAGAGTGACACATTCATCAACTGAAGGCTGCTGTCGTGGCCATCTGCCCTTGAGCTCTTGGAGGGAACTGCTGGGGCTAGAGTTCCACCCACGTCCAGCAAGGCCTATGGAGCTCAAGCCATAGGCAGTGACTGACCCAGTATTGTCTGTTGAAAAGCACTGGGCCAAGTCTTTGGACTCAAAGCCCCTGTGAAACCCAAGCCCATAGGAAAGACTGTAGAATGGCACTCTCTCCCCTCCCCTGCCACTGTCACCAGGACTGAAAGAATCTGTCACCATACACCCCATACACCATGCGGGGGGGGAGGGGGACAGGAAGGAATAAAAACTGCTGAAAAAAAAAATTTTTTTTTTTTTTTTTTTTTTTTTTTTTTGGTTTTTCAAAGTAGCGTCTCACTCTAGCTCAGGCTGACCTGGAATTCACTATGTAGTCTCAGGGTGGCCTCGAACCCTCGGCCATCCTCCTACCACTGCCTCCCGAGTGCTGGGATTAAGGGCGTGTGCCACCATGCCCTGCAAAAAGCATTTTTTAAACCATCAACTGGCTTAAAATAGTTATATCAGTTTCTAATATAGAAACCACAAGACTCCCACCATCAGGAAACTGAGGCAGGAGGATTGCAACAATGAAGTCAACCTGGATGACATAGCAAGACCCTATCTCAGAAGAAAGAAAACAAAAATGTAATATTGTTGACTTGAATTTTCAAAATGTAGCATTATATGATTATATTATTGTTGGGTGCCCCTGCTCTGACCCCATGCCCCAGAACTTCCATGAGTGCCACCTGTGAGGCCCCATCCTCCTGGGTGTGAGACAGCAGGTTGAGTGTTTGGTTTGCACTGCTCTGGTCACTAATGGCATTGAGCACATTTGCATGCACGTGTTGGCCTTCTGACGACTTCCCCAGCCTTACAGACTCTGCAAGCCCTGTCTGCACTTGGTCAAGAACTCTCTAGAAAACGTAAAGGGGGCTTGGGTGAAACAGAGGCCCCCAAGCAGTTCACTAAGCAGCCGTTGAGCAGGTGTAAAAACGCCTTCGCGGAAGCACAGCAGTTGAGGGTTTTTCTAACGAGAAAGGAAATTGCCCTTTCCTCCTCTGAAGCTAAAACTGATGTGGGGCTTCCCTCAAGCCAGAGGCCTGGCTCCATAGTCCTGGACTCTAGCCAGCTCCTGTGACCATGGCATGGTGTCTCCCTCCTCCACAGCACGAGTCTGTGTCCTGTATGAAACAGAAAAGCCAAAGGGCAAAGGATGACAGCTGAAATATGCGTCTCATAGCTTCTTAAGATGGAAACTCCAGCACTTAACTTTAAAACGTCCATCTTCAGGGCTGGGCTGTGGCTCAGTGGTCAGAGTCCTTGCTAGTCATAGGATAGGTGAGGGCCTCGATTCCATCCTCAGCAAAAAGAAAGCAAGCCTTCTAGAGGCTGGAGAGAGGTCTCAGTGGTTAAAGGTGCTGGACTGCAAAGCCTGATGGTCTAGGTTCCATTGCCCAGTACCCATGTAAAGCCAGGTGTACAAGGGGCGCATGCTTTTGGAGTCCATCTTCAATGGCAGAAAGCCCTGGCATGCCTCTATATTTTCTCTCTCTCCCCCCCCTTCTCTGTCTCTCCCTCTCCCTCTCTCTCTCTCTCTCTCTGATAAATAAATAAATTCCATTTAAAAACAAAACCTTCTTCCAGCTGCAGGTGAAGCACTCTCTAGAAAGAGAACTGCATCACAGCTGGGCACGGCGCAGTGGGCGGTGCTTGCCATGCAAGTGTGAAGACCTGTGTTACATCCCCAGAACTCATGCAAAATTGTCAGGTGCAGTGGCACTCACCTGTAATCCCAGCACTGGGGAGGTGGAGACAGGATCCCCAGGACAAGCTCACTGGCTAGACTAGCAGAATCAGCCAGTCCCGGGTTCAAGTGAGAGACTCTGCTTCAGTAAATGTGGTGGAAAGGGATCAAGAAAGACACAATATGTCAATGTCTGGTCTCCACATGCACCCACACACATGCAGAAACAGAGGGGAGGGGAGAAGGAGGAAGGAAGGGAAGAAAAGATGGAGGAAGGAAGGAAAGACAGAGGGGATAGAGGAAGGGAAGAGGAAGACAGACAGACTACATCAAATGCAAACATCTTAGACTGCCTCCAGGAGAAAATGGGGATTTATACAATTGTGTTGTCAGCACTGACCCTTTGGGTTTCTGCTAGCAACCAGCCAGTAGCATTCATTCCTCTCTCTCACCTTAAAAGATTTCCTGGAACAAAAATGCAGGCAGCCTCCAAATCCCTGGGTTCTCTGGCAACAGATTCAACCTGTTCTTTGTAGTTAGACCGACAATGCTTGAGTTTGTACTGAACATCTAAAGAATGTTATTTCTTACTGTCATTCCCTAAGCGAGATAGCATATCCACTATTTGCATGGCATTTACATTATGTTAAATATTATAAGTCATCTAGAGAGGACTTTAAGTATATCAGGAGAGGGTTGTGTAAGTTTTATGCAGTGCCGCAGTAGTTTAAATAAGGAACTGAGCACTGGGGGATTTGGGTGGCTCCTGGGAGAGTAGAACCGATCCCCAGAGGAGGCTATGGGATAACTGCAGCTAGCGCCAGCGCCAGCCCAGCCTAAATCTGGCTCCCTGGAAAGAAAGTTGTTTGAGGACCCAGTGTACCATGGCTTCCCAGTCCCTCACCATGGCCAGCTGGAGCCCTGGCTGCAAGCTTCAATGCCCCACACTCTCAGCCCCTCCTGAGCCAGTTCATGAGTGGAGGGTGGAGCAGCCCTGGAGATAGTGTGCACCTGACTCACAGGGTGTGCCAAGCCAGCGAAGGACATGGGATCCAAGGACAACTTTCTCCCAGACAATGACTTGTTTGTGGAATTTTCTTTTTAAAAAAATTTTATTGATTGATGTGTATGTGTATGTGTGTGTGTGTGTGTGTGTGTTGCACATGCACCAGCTTCTCTGGCCACTGCAAATGAATGCTTTATGTGGGTGGCTGGGGAATTCAAACTGGCCTGGCAGGCTTTCCAAGTGAGCACTGCTGAGCCTCAGCCCATCTTCATGGAATTTTCTAGATTCATGTTGGAGTGAAATCACCTGCCCCAGTAATTTCCTCTGGGGTGGGGTGGGGGATGGGGAGAACACACATCTAGAAAACATTGTCATTATCATTGCACTGCTGAATGCTGAAGTTGCCAAAGTACAGAAGACTAGACTTTTCCAAAATTTAAAAATGTCAGTGGTTCCAAATAGCATCAAGAAAGTGAAGACAGGAGCCAGAGAGATGGTTCAGTGGTTAAGATTCTTGCCTCCAGAGCCTGCAAGCACAGGTTTGATTCCCCAGTACCCACATAAGCCAGATGCACAAAGTGGTTCATGCGTGTGGAGTTCGTTTGTGGTGGCTGGAGGCCCTGGTACACCTATTTTCTCCCCCACTTCTCTCTCTCCATATATATATCTATATATATATATAGATAGATAGATAGATATAGATATATATACTTGAAAATTAGTAAAGAAGATTTTTTTAAAGCCTGGCATGGTGGTGTAGGCCTTAAAAAAAAAAGAAGGAAAGTGAAGACAAAAAGAGAGAACTTCAGCAGAAGTACACTGTGGGGGTGGACAGTGCTGTGCCCAAAAGCTATAGAGTGTTACAAAAACATTTCAGTGCCAGATACCTTCCAGTGAGTTGGATAGGGACCCCTGGATTTCCCCCAAAATAATTCAGGCTATTGTCCTTTAGTTGCTCACTAAAACTAGATAACAAGACCCTATTGCTGAAGACCACTTGCTTGGGCTGTAGGATACTGAGAAAATCAAGTTAGGGTTGAGCTGGAAGCCTACTCCCTGTTGACTAGCTGTCACAATGCTGGAAAGAGCTTTGCAGCCTATTAGAGGAGAAAAGTGAATGGTCTTAACTAGTAGTGGACCCTGCAAGCTTTACGACTGACTAGTCAGGCCAAATGTATTAACTGATACAATGGTGGCATGTCTATTATGGGGAAAACCAACTGCTCTCTGATTGGATTTCAGGCCAGCTCCATGGGAAAGAATTCATGCCTGGTACTGAAAACCTAGTCAAAAGCCTATGGTTATCAAGGTCATAAGCCCTAGGGGGTAAATTGCTACTATTGTCTGGCTAAATGAACATATTATACCCACCAAATTGTCTTCTAAATACTTATATTTATGCCCATATATTAATGCTACTCTCACTTTTGGTTGAGAAGCTTCTCTTTTCAGAGACCAAGTGGGGAGACTCAAAACTCACCAAAGTGCTGAGAAGAAGAGACAGTAGTGTTCAGCACAAAATGAGACACTTCTATCACCTTCCAAGGCTAAGGGACCATTGCTGAAGAGGTTGCAGCCAGAATGTAAGAACCAAAGGAAGGGGAGGAGTGCTTTGTAATACTACCCTCCAGACACAAAGGGACTATGGAAATCATGACCTCACAGTGGCTGATGCTACCTACATAAGACCTTCATAATAGGAGGAGAAAAATAGAACATGTACCACTTAGGAAGAATAAGGGATTTACTGGAGGTAGATAAATGAGGGAGGTAGAAGGGGATTATGATTTTGGTATATTGTACATATGTATGGAGGTTGTCAATAAAATGATGTCAATAAAAGAAAGAAAGTGAAAGACAGACCACAGAATGGGCAGAAATATTTACAAATTACCTACTTGATACAGGACTTGTATACAGAATATATAAAGAACTGTTGCAATTCCATAACAAAATGACAGAGTCAGGCATGGAGGCGTGTACACTTGGGAGGTGGAGGCAGGAGGATTAGGAGTTCAAGGCCGGCTTCAATTGATGCATGCTGAAACACAGAGAGGGCTATGAATGTGGGTATTCTAAGTGAAGGAAGCCCACTGCCAGGGGCTGCTAGTATGTGGTTTCACCCATGTGACATAGTGAGAGAACGTGGAGTAGCAGCTGCCTAGGGCTGGGGGTCAAATGAAATGGGAGAGGTTATGAAAGAACTTCTTTGGGACTGACTGGGACAGTGGTTAGAAACCTGCCAATATAATAAAAGTCACTGAATCATGAACTTTAATGGGGGAATATTGTAGTTTGTGAATTATATTTAAGTAGCTGTTCAACCAGGTATGGTGGCACACATCTTTAATCCCAGCACTCAGGAGGCAGAGGTAGGAGGATCGCCTTGAGTTCAAGGCCACTCTGAGACTACATAGTGAATTCTAGGTCAGCCTGGTCCCGTTGGTAAAGCACACCCACTGTACCACTGCCAGGGCAGGCTCTGCTCTGAGCTCTCCTACTCTGTGGATGCCTCACGTGTCTTTAAATGAAGCTATCAATGCACCAGGTTTTCCTCCCTGAAATATTTCCTTTATTGAACAATCCTTCCATCAAAATCCTGAGACACCATTATGGCTCATGGTCACTTAAACAGAAGCTAACAGCCTCCACAGCAAACTCAATGTTCATAGTACTGGAGCCACATGGTAGGGGGCATGCCTGCGGTCACACAGGAGAGTTCCTCTCAGAAGTTCTGTCCACTCCATAGCATAGGCCTCCTTCACAGATGACCCGCACACAAAGTGAGCTTCATGAAGCCTCTGTGTGCAGCTTCGAACTCAGCTTCCTTAACATTGGGCCCCTCCCGCTGCACAATGGGTGTGAGAGGGAGGGATCAAAACTCCAGTGGCCCAGGGTGCATGCCTTCAATCCCAGCACTCACAAGGCAGAGGTAGGAGGATCACTACAAGTTTGAAGCCACCCTGAGACTACATAGCGAATTCCAGGTCAGCCTGGGCTAGAGTAAGACCCTACCTCAAAAAGCAAAAACAAAAACAAACAAACAAACAAACAAACAAAAAATTCCAGTGGACACCCTGGAAGAAACCCTTCTAGAGAACAGTTTCCTGAGGCCAGGATCAAGCGTGGGGTTATATATATGCCCCATGCCCAGTACAGAGCTTGTCCTGAGAAAGCACTGAGTATTTGCTATATGGATGGGTGGGTAGATGGAAAAATATAAGGAAGGAGTGAAGGAGGACAGATAAATGGAGGGTGGATGAGTGGGTGGAGAGACGAATCAGTGAAGAGATACATATATCGAGTGATAAACATGGAGAGATGACCATAGAAAGGGAGGGAGGAGAGAAAGTAGGAGGGAGAGGGGGTGGGAGGTAGCAGAGCTGGCAGCCAAATGCTTTGACAAATAAGTAACCAAGGTCCCACTGCATGAGAGTCTTCTGACAACAGAAGAAACAAACAGAAAACAAGTGGTTGACCAGCTTTCTCTGGGGAAAGGAAAAACAATCCCACCATACATCTGCCTGCTGGGCCCAACAGCCCTGAAAGCAGCATCCAGATCCCTGGGAAGCACCCAGCTCTGAGACCCCATGGAGCAGTCAGAACTTGTCAAAGGCAGGCAGTGTCAGAAGCCCTTCTGTAAGGCCTGTCCTCAGTGGGCCTGGAGACTGGTCTTGGCTTGGATTTGCATTGCCAGCAGGTCCAGGCCCAGGCTGGAGGGCGGGGGCTTGAGACAATAAAAAGCAGGGTCACATTTGGGGCTGATATGTTTATAACCACAGCCTTTCCACTCAAGACTTGGTGGCCTTTCATCTATTGGGGGCCAATTGGGGTGGCTGGGGAATCCACCTGGGGACCACTCCAAACCCACCTGCACACAGGACCCGCTATGATGCCCACAGTGGACACCATCCAGCCCTGGCATGCTGTCCTCAGGGGGCTCTACAGTGGTCAGCTTGTCCCTAGAAAAAGAATTTGTCTCCTTGGAAACTTCTAAGGTCCATGTTCTCAGGTCAACAATGGGGATAAGTCTGCCCAAGACTTCTGTAGAGCAGAAGGGCATCTCGGCCCCAGTATGGTGTGTGTTCAGTGAGCCCTTCGCGTGGTCCCAGGCAGCTCCTCACCTTCATCCCCAGGAGAAGAAAACATGTTAGGTCTAATGAATGAACTTCTGAAATCTTTTGAACCTGCCAAAGGTTGGCTTGGGAATATGGCCCCTAGGTTCTCTTGTCTTTGAGCCCAAATAGGAGCAGAGCCCATGGACGACATCTCCTCCAAGACTCGAGGCTAATCAGGGCCACCTGGAGCCCTCAGGCCCAGATTCTGGAGGCAGCCTGACTATCACCATCCTCTTGTTCTCTTCCCCTCCAGCTCAGCATCGCGGGGTCTCTCAGGCAGCCCACCTTCCTCCTGTCTTTCCTCACAGTCTTGATCACTGTCTTCATTCTCCAGTTTTTCTCCAAGGATCTGTTCCTGAAATCAGAAAGGAATCCAGAGGCATTCCATTTAAACACTGTAATGAGATCATCCTGGATGGTCCAGGGCTGCACACACGAGGCCAGGAGGTGGCCTGGCCTGGTTTGTCCTCATACTTCATGCTGATACTAAAAGTGATAAGCTGTGTTCAAAAGCACATTGGCCAGCTACAGCATGTGTTAACTGAATGGAGCTGAAGGACAGCCTAGCCTGGTAGGCCTGAGAAAGGACAGGACAAGGCAAGGAAGCTACACAGTCAGGACTTTGCATCCACCAGATCCAGGTCAGACGTGAAACACAATATTCCAAAGAGCCATGTCTTTACTGAACACATACATACTTTGCTTCTTGTTGTTGTTCTCTAGGCCATACAGAACAGCTGCTTGAACAGAACTTACACTGTCAAGTTCCTAGGTCAGCTAGAGATGATGGGCAAAATGGGGGACACCACTCTACATAGGGGACTTGGGCAACCACCTTTTGTTAACCAGATAGGGTCGGCTTGGAACCAACTGCTACAAATACCAAGGTCCAATAATGCATTACAAATTGGTGACCCATCTTTAGTACAGACTTCCGCAAACACACATGGGCACTGCAAAACTACACACACACACACACACACACACACACACACACACAATACACACACACACACCTGATGCTTTTTCTACAAGAAAGATTTCAAACTCAGCGATCAGAGAAAGAAGTCAAATCCAACACTCAACTCAGACACGTGCATGGGACCTAAGTGAGCCCAATCTTTCCACTCAGAACCAAAGAAAAAACAAACCCTTTCTGCTAGACGGCTAGAGCTAACATCTACCACTGTGCAGCTTTCAAGCTTGATCCAAGACTTACCAGAGTATTTTACAACTTCTTGGAATATCATGTATCCCAAAATAATGAATTTACCCAAATGAACAGCACTGTCCCACAATGTACAAGTGAGATTTTAGAGTTTAAGTTTATTGACTGACATTTGGGGTTTGAGAGCAAGACCCTTCAATACCACACTACCTTGGGTAGGCACATATACGGACAGGCCTCAGGAACACCCACATCTTATACTGGGCCAACAAGGCCAACTCAGTAACCTTTCTTCCCCAAGACTTCAGTGTGCTCTGCAGTCCCTGTGGAATACACAAAAGCCTAATGCATGCCATTCTCTATCTTCTAGCGACTGGTCTTGAGAGGGGAAAGAAAGCAAGGCAAATTTGTCTTGCTTTTGTTCTGCTTGAAAGATGCTGGCCCATGACAGAATTTGAATTTCAGAGTTTTCAGTATTTCCTTAACAATGCCAGGCTACACCCGACCCCATGTGTTCTTCGTTTCATTTTGGCTTTATTGGTGCTTTGAGAAAGGACCATGAGTAGTCTAAAACCTCTCAGGATACCCCAAGTCCCTCCATCCCCATAACACAGAGCATAAATCAACATCCATGTGGCCCACTGCCAGGAAGTAGCCTACAGCAGGTAGTCTAGGGACCCGAGAGCTGCCTCCCAGCATCACTGAACAATAACAAGGGAATTGCCTAAGGAGACAAGAAGCCCATGTAAGACACATCACCACTCTACCTTGCGGCTTTCTCCTCGATCAAACTGTGCAGGTTCACCATCCTGCCGCGTCTGCCCAGGACTGCTTGTGTCCTCCTTGGAATCTCCAGGGCGTGTTGCACCTAAGCAAGGGAACAGGATGAACAATGAGCGAGGCTGCAAGGTCTCATCTGAAAGATGAGTAACAACTCTAGGGTCCCTTCCCAATGCATTGACAATCTCCGCCCCCTTTCATCCTCCAGACCTCCACTCTGACCCATAACACAGTGTTCCCCTGAGGACAGAAAGAACTGCCAGGTGTCAGGGGACACAAAGTGGTAGTTTGGAGCTGGGGCTGTAGCTCAGTTAGGTTCAATCCCCATAAGCCCGGCATAGTGGCAACTTAGAAAGGGATGACTTTCTTGGGTTACTGTGCCCTTCCCCACCCTACACCCCCCAAATCTGTGTTTATCTATGGGAGGGGTCATCTCCCTATGGGAGAAAAGATGAAATTTTTAACTTGAATTAACAGTTAGCTAGTCTAGTACCAGAGGGCGCTATACAAGCAACTGGGGGAAAATGACCGACATCTGTCCAAATAACTGGCAGTCTAAGATACCCAGCAGGAAACAACTTGACGTAATGCTCATACAAGTGCAGTAGTGGCAATCAGCCATGGTGGGTAACCAACTGCTCTTGTTTTGGCTAATAGATCCACTCAGTGGAATGGAACTCATTGCTGGAACTGGGAAATAAGTCAAAACCAGGAACAAAAAATGAGCTCAGTCTCCAAGATCAAGATACCACCAAATGTGGGCTAGAAGAGAGCCAACGCATATAAATTTCCCTCCAAAACATAGATGGTCATCCCTTCTACCTAGTACTAACTTTTCTCTCCGATGGAGAATTTGCTTATCTTTTTTCAGGTGGACATCGAACCTGAAGGGAGGATCAGCTAACCACACCTCACCAGGGCCCCAGCTGAAACCATAGAACAATGCAGGGGAAGGGCAAGAGTTCAGTATTCATGGCGATCATGACACCAGCAAAAGGCCGAAGGAGATAAACACAGAGAACATCCAGCTCCAACTAAGCCAGATATCCAGAGACACAGAGGCTCCCGAAACCGCATCACTGAAGCAGAACTAAAATGACCCCAATGTGCCTCAGGGAAACTTGTGGAAGAGAGGGCGGAAAGATTGTTAGAGTCATAGTTGGGGCATTATGCACAGAGACTGGGGCCAACCCCCCAGAACTCTTAACTAACCTCACAATGCTTGACCCACATTCCCCATTGACAAGGATCCCTTTGAAAGAGGGAGGACAGGGAGGAGGACAATGGAACCTTTACTATGAATGTAAAATCAAAATAATATAAATAAAAATATATATATATTAAAAAAAAATACAAATTGAAGACCTGGGCATGGTGGTGCACGCCTTTAATCCCAGCACTCGGGAGGCAGAGGTAGGAGGATCATCGTGAGTTTGAGGCCACCCTGAAAATATATAGTGAATTCTAGGTCCGCCTGGGCTAGAGTAATACCCTACCTTGAAAAAAAAATTTAAGCCAGGCATGGCGGCGCACACTTTTAATCCCAGCACTTGGGAGGCAGAGGTAGGAGGACTGCCATGAGTTCGAAGCCACCCTAAGAGTACATAGTGAATTCCAGGTCAGCCTAGGTTAAAGTAAGACTCTACCTCAAAAAAACACAAAAAAAATACAAATTTAATACATTTAAATATACATATATATATATTATATATATATATATATATATATATTATATATATAATTTATTTGTGTGTGTGAGTATGCACCCACACATCAGGATCTCTTGCCACTGCAGATGAACTTTGAACTTTGAGAAAGGACCATGAGAAGTCTAAGACCTTCTCTTATACCCCAAGTCTCTCTGTCCCCATAACACAAGAGTTGAATCTGGTTTTATGTGGATGAGCTTTTATTATCACTCAGGGGTAGATGCCCATGGACCTATTAGTTTATAAATGAGTTTAGAGACCTCATCAGCCTTACTCACTTATTGTCTCTCTAATTATGTTTAAGAAGTATTTCACTAGCAGTTACCAAATGAATAATGAAAGAATACATGAACATATGATAGGTGGATGGGTATGTGGGTGGGTGGATGGGTGGATGGATGGATGGATAGATGGATGGGTAGGTGGGTAGATGGATGAAGTAGTATTGTTTTCTACCTTTCCTGACCCTTTATGTGGTACACAATAAAACATGTTAGCAACGATCAAATATTTGCTTGTATTCCTGGACAATTAATGTTCAATAATTTTTAAATGAATACACTAATTGGAAGGATAAGTATCTTTTTAATATATATTTTTATTTATATTGTTCTGATTTTACATTCATAGTATTGGTTCCATTGTCCTCCTCCCTGTCCTCCCACATCTTGAGAACAAGCCACAGCCTAACTCAATGGTAAGCTCTCTCTGCATTTCAGTACTGCAGTGTGCAACAATTGACACGAGAGGGCGCCATAAAACCCGTCAAAGCGCATCACCAGACAAAAGTATGTTTTGGCTCTCAACACTTCCAAGCGTGCAAATCATCTTAAAATGGCTATTGCTGCTTATATAATATATGCTCATGAGAACAACCTGAAACAGCTTTGAGTTTCAGTTTGCAAGGCATAAGACTTAGAAAAGTAGGCCTACCTCCACATCTCATTGTGTTCCCATCTCTATATACAAGCCTTCTAGTTCAATAAAAAATAAAAGTAGGAGAAAAGTCCCTGTAGATGACAAATGAATTCTTGATAAATTCATCTGGAAAAAGAAAGCTAAACTGTAAACACTTTACAAGGAAAAAATAAAATTTTAAAGCAGTGAACAATTAGTTCCTACCTCCAGCAACATTTTTGCTAAAGAATGTTTCATTGCTGGCATATTCAATTTCATTCCTTCCAGTCAAGGAACCTAAGGCATGTACAGGCTGACCGAGAAATCACATCAGACGGAATTATGATCCTATTGGTCAAATTTCAAAGGCTTCATATGTAACTGAGTATAGGAAAAAAGAAATTTCCCACAAACTCCTTCTCTGCAAAGGTCTGAAAAATCTATAAATATTTTCAAGGTCATTATAAGCCACAGATGTTATCAGCAGCCAGGATCGTGCAAACTTTAAAAGGGCCTACTCCACAATGAGGGTGCTTCAAAAGTAGATTTTAAAACATCTGCAAGGGGTCCCAGGGAGCTTCCCTTTGAGACATGGTGAATGCTTGTGCCTTCTTTAAACTCAGAAGCAACTGGATCCATTGGGATTCTTGCTTACCGTTTATTTCTAACACATACAAAATGGTAAGGACCCTCCAAAATAGCAGTCAGAAATAAAGGAACAAGAATCACTGGCTAATTTAAGACTAAAAATA
Organism: Orientallactaga sibirica; assembly: GCA_036365145.1. NCBI lineage: Eukaryota > Metazoa > Chordata > Mammalia > Rodentia > Dipodidae > Orientallactaga > Orientallactaga sibirica. The sequence continues at coordinate 18,144,737 of JAEOAD010000031.1, forward strand.
AGTGGCTTGGTGAGATGTCCAGGGTAGAGAACATGCTGGAATGTTCAGGACCTGTGAGAAATTCTAGTCTTAACACTTGCTGATCTCCATGAAAAGGGAAACGGATTAGAAACGGAGACCATGCTACGCATCTACGTTGATCTGTGACTGCATTCTCAGCCCGTGCTCACCAGTGTGGAAACCCCGGAGGTGTCAGTGCTCACTGACATAACAGTTACAAGATGAGGCTGCTTGACTAAAACCTCCCCCAGTGCACTGAACTGCCGAGGAGCCCTGGGGGGAGGAAGACAGAAGGCATGGGTGACACTGGAAACTTGCCAGGACTTAATGCAGAGTGGGAAGACCCTTAGAATATTTTCCTTTTTTCAAAAATTTCAGTTTTAATAATCTAATTATAGCCTAATTATAATGATGGCCCTTCTTTCTTCCAGGGACTTGAGGCTTCTGGAACATTCTCTGTGAAAGTCCTCTCATTTGCTGTTTGGAAGTAGGAGGTGGTGACTCTCAGAGTTGATTAAACTGACAGGTTTGGCATCTCATTCCTAGCTCAGTTTCCTCCCATCAGGCCACACGGACTCCTGACTCTTGAAATAACCCCCAGTGGAATTCTCAGGGAGGAAACCATCTCCCCAATTAGGCCAAAACATCCGCCTCCCTGCCTACCCCCTCCAGCTAGTGCAGTTTCCACATTCCGATATGCAATCCGTGTTCTTTCTCCACTCCCGGCCAAGGAAAGGCAGTGTCCAAGCACAAAAGCAGCAGCCTCATTTGTAAAGCTTGTCCATAAACCCACGCGGCTGGCAAGTCATGCGGACTGGCTCCCTCACTCCTAACTCAATGCCACAGGGCAAGTCACTTAACTGCCTCATTAGGATCACAGTCACAGTCCTGCCACAGCCTCCTTCCCTGGCACCAGGTCACCCCATTAATATCTGTAAAGATCCATTAAGCTTTCCAGCTGAAAGGCACCATTAAAGCAAAACTTTTCTTGTTATCATCAATAAACTCCCAGGCACTGGCCTGTCACCACCTGAGCTAAGTCAGTCACCCACGTGGACAGACAGATTGGCAGCTTGGGCCCACTGGCCTCTAATGAGCCACCTGCAGGTGCAGAAGCTTCCAGATCAGCCCTGATGACAGCCTACATCCCAGAAAGGAAGAAAAGCCAATGCTTTGACTTAGGGCAGTTAAACTTTAAGAATCTTCCTTGTATGTATGTTCATGTGTGCAGGTACACATGTATGTGCATGCATGTAGAGGCCTCAGGACAACCTTGAATGTTATCCCTCAGGTACCATATACCTTTTCTGATACAGGATCTCTCAAAGGCCTGAAACGTGACAGTTAAGCTATCCTGGCTGGCCAGTAAACTCCAGGGATCCTCCTGCCTCTGCCTCCCCAGCACTGGGATTACAAGCACACACCACCGTGGCTGGATGCCTTCTATAGGTTCTGCAGATGGAGCGCAGGTCTTCCTAACAGCAAGACAAGCAATTTACCAACTAAGCTATCTCCTCAGCCCTAGAACTTTCCTCATCTCCCACCCACAAGCAGCACCCATAGCCTAAAATGTCTACAGCCCCAACCCCACCCAAGCCCTTACCTAGACAGAGGACTGAGCTCAGAGGCTAAGAGGCCTGCCATGACAATCTTCCCATCAGAAGGAAACCCAGAAATCCAGGGACAAGTGTGTCTGCATTCCCTGCTAGCCATTTGACAGGGATCTCACACCCTGCCTCCCCAGAGGATTTACCATCCAGGCCCTGTCATGCTCCTTCCAAGGCACCTCCATTCAACTCCCTGACACTGTCCAGAACTATCCAGAACTGAAGCCAGTGCATATATCTGTCAACAGTAAAACAAACAGCAGCATATCAACAAAACATGGTGCAAAACTGCCATTAAAAAGGAGAAGATGGGGCTGGAGAGATGGCTTAGTGGTTAAGGCACTTGCCTGCAAAGCCAAAGGACTCTGGTTTGATTCTCCAGAACCCACGTAAGCCAGATGCACAAGGGGCACATGCATCTGGAGTTTGTTTGCAGTGGCTAGATACCCTGGTGTGCCTATTCTCTCTTTCTTGCTCCCTCTTTCTCTCTCTCTCTCAAATAAATAAAATTTTTTTTTTTTTAAAAAAAAAGGAGAAGATGGAGCTGGGCATGGTGGTGCACGCCTTTAATCTGAGCAGTTGGGAGGCAGAGGTAGAAGGATTGCTGTGAGCTCAAGGATAGCCTGAGACTACATAGTGAGTTCCAGGTCAGCCTGGGCTAGAGTAAGACCCTACCTGGAAGAAAACAAAAGAAAAAAGAGAGAGAGAAAGAATATGGGTACTGGGAAAATGGCTCAGTGGGCAACAGTACTTGCCACACAAATATGAGGGCCTGAGAGGGGCCTGATTCATCCAGAGTTCATCCCCATTCCCCACATCAGCAGCTGGGTGTGGCCACACATGCTGATAACCCCAGTCCTGTGGAGAGCAAAGACCAGAGAATGGTGGGGGCTCACTGGTCAGCCAGTCTGACAGAAAACAGCAGCTCCAAGTTCAGAAAGAGACTCTGACTCAAGAAATCACAGATGTGTGATAAAGGCGGACACCTGATATTCTCCGCCAGCTTCCACATGGTTGCATGGTGTGCACACATCTGCACATACCACACACTCCACACATACTATCTACAGGCACAGGCAAAAAAAAAAAAAAAAAAAAAAAAAAAAAGGACAGAAAATGGACAAAATGATGATTTGCAGAACATCGTGCAATACTACTGCTTAATGAGTGTGTACAACACCCACCCACCCCCCAAAAAAGAAGACAAGGTCACGGACTGGTTTGTCATAGTAAACCTTTAGGTTTTTTTTGAATCTTCAACCAAGTACATACATTACCCATTCAGCATTTGCAACTGATCCTCAGCCTTACTAAGGAACAGACAAGCTTGACTGTGGATGTTTCAGTGATCTAGTCTAACTACAAAAGAGGAGCCTCTTTGACTCAAGAAAGTTTCCAACTGCTACACTGAGGGAGATAATTTTGAGCAAGAGGGATGAAAAGGTATGCTTTAGTCAGGAAGCAGAGAGAAAGGGAAAATGCCCCCAAGCCCAGCCTCAGTCCCCGCTGTTCTTGCTACAGAAGTAACATCCACATGATTCTGCTTCAGTGAGAGGAAATGAGACTATACCACTTATGCATGCTAGGAATAATTGGACCCAAGAACGTTTGTTCTGTCCTACTCACTGTCTGGATGTCTCGCTTCCTGAAGATGAAGCTGGAGCCAGATGTTGACGCGCTGGCCCCAGGCCCCTGGGGCATCCACCTCCCACAAGCGGTCTCGCTCTCTTGGACAGGCCGACAAGAAGCTCCTGAGAACTGAAGGAGGGAGCCCGTGAGATTCGCAGAGACATCCGTCCACCCTGGTTCGCCCAGGAACTGTCTGTCTTTGACATGGCCCCTTGTGGCTCCTCGGCAGCTACCTTTTACCCCGCTGGCTGCTCTGAGCCCTGCTGCACCAAACCCCCTTTGCACAGTACCCTTCCCTGTTGATACAGTGCTCCCACTTCGATCCATCCTGTATGGGGTTTTTAGGCCTGCAATTACAAAACAGCTACCTTTAGTATCCAAGGGACATTTGTTCAGGACTCCTGAAGGTACCAAAACCCAAGAAGGATACGTTTGTGTAAATTGGTAGCAGTAGTATTTGCATAGAACCTATGTACATCCTCCCATGCATTAAATCATTGCTAGATGACTTTCAATACCTAATACAATGCAAATGCAGTGTAAATAGTTGTTAGACAATATCGTTTAGGGAATGATGACAGGGAGCAAAGGGTCTGTACATGTTCAGTAGAAATCAAACTTTTCAAATGTTTTTAGTCCTCAGCTGGTTGAACAGGGAATTTGGAACCCCCAAATGTGGGAGTGGATGGCAAACTGGCTTAAACAATGTTTTATTTCTTGCAGTTCTAGAGGCTCAAGGTCCAGTTGCCTTGGGTCTGGCTGCTCCTGAGGCCTCTCCCCTGGGCCTCCTATGTGTCTTCTCTCCATGTGGTTCCTGGTCATTTCTGTGTGCTGGCATTGCTCATGTTGCTCGTCTTACAAGGACACCATTCATTCTAAAGGAAAAGCCTCATTAACCTGAATGACCTTCAAAGTATATTTCTCCAAATAAGCACATTGCAGGTTTCAACCCCTGAGTGAGGGAGGACTCAATTCAATCCTTCACGTGCTTCTTCTCTGGGTGCTCCTCTCACAAGCCACCCCTCCTCCCTCCCTAGGGTCCTCGGTCTTCCCCTGCCATGGAAGCTTCCAGTTCATCCTGGGAGGCTGGGTCCCAGCATCTCCTGAAAGTTGATACACTTTCACACCTCTGTTCTGTGTTAATCATTTTCACTCAGCCCTGCCCCAACTCCAGATGAATGGGAAGTTGTTTCTGGTCCTGCAGGTGACTGTGGAGACAAATACCCAAGCCCTGTCCTACTTTCTGCAGGGCCCCGTGCAATAGCACAAGTGGAAACCTAGAACATGATGCGGACTGTTCCAAAGGTGGCCATGCACCAGTGAGGGGCTGACAGAGCGTGTTCTCCTCTAGTAAATTGATAATATATCCTCTTGTTTATTTGCCATGTGCATGTGTATGGTATGTGTGCATATGTATAGCCATGTTCGTATGTGTGCAGGGGCATGTATGTGCAGGTGCACATGCATGTGAAGGCCAGAGGTTGCCCATGTATTTTACCTTTTTGTCCTGTTTTAAACTTTTTTAAAAACCTTTTTTTTTTTTTTTTTGGAGAGAGACACAGAGAGAGTGGGTTTGGAGAGAGACACAGAGAGAGTGGGAGAGGAAGACAGAGAATGGGCGTGCCAGCAGCCTCTCAGGTGCTGAGAACAAAATCCAGATGCGTGCGCCCCCTTGTAGTCAAGTGTGGCATTGCACCCTTGCTTCACTTTGCATCTGGCTAAAAGTGGGACCTGGAGATTGGAACTGGGGTTCTTAGGCTTAGGAGGCAGGCGCCTTAACTGCTAAGCCATTTCTCCAGCCCTAAAAACCTTTATTTATTTATTGATTGATTTATTTATTTATTTATTGATTGATTTATTTATTTTTAGGAGAGAGACAGAATAGGCATGCCAGTGCCTTTTGCCACTGCAAATGAACTCTAAGTACATCTAGCTTTACGTGTGTACTGGAGAACTGGAGAATTGAACCTGGGTTGACAGGATTTGTAAGTAAGCACCTTTAAATGCTGAGCCGTATCCCCAGCCTTACACTTCTTTGTTGACCATTTTCATATATACACATGATGTATTTTGATCATAATCTGCTTCCATTATTTTCTTTTGTCCCTCTTTCTCATCCCCTTTCCACCGAACACCTCTTCCATTTTGATGGGGTGTTTTTCCTTTTTTTTCTGGGATTGTTTTTGTTTTGTTTTGCCTTTGAAGCTCCATCATCCATGACAAGGTGTTGATGGGTCAATATTATACAGTTCTTGTGCAGGTAACAACAGCCTCTGTGAGGTCATGAATACAGTGACTACTTCATGTCTGGAAGGCAGAGTGTTCCAGAGTGCTCCTCTCCATCCTTTGGCTCTTGTATTCTTTCTGCCACCTCTTCCACAATGATCCCTGACCCTTGCAGAAGACAGGTAACATTCTGAACATAGAATCTGGCAAGATTAGCTAGCCAGTGAACCCTCCAGATCTGCTTTCCCAGCGCTGGGATTAAACGCACTTTCCACCCATGATAAGCTTTGACATGATGCCAGGGATCAAAACCCAGGTCCTCCTGCTTGGCATAGCAAGTGCTATACCAACTGAGCCATCTTACAGGCCCAAATAATACAACTTCCTACCTGCAGAGAAAGACAGCTTCTAATTTAGACGTCTTGCACTCCCAGGCATTTTGCATCAGAATGTGGCAATATCAGGAGAGCTGATCCCTCAGCTGGTCCACCTACTTTTTCTATTGCCCCTGTTCCCTCCCTCACACCTAAAGACCTAAAGAGACCTCCACACTCTTATTCCATCCATGTCCCTGCACCCTGAGGCTGTGCAAACAAATGCCGAGTTCCACCCTGATAAGCAAAGGCCCAAGGAGAAATCATTCAGCCCCGCCATGGGCCTCACAGGAGTCCTGAGGTCGTGGTACTCTGAGTTTGTTTAGAAGGAAGTGGGCACAGATAGGAACCTCACATTGTCCTGTGGAGAAAGGTACAGCAGAAAGAGGACTTATAGTGTGGGGTGCAGGGCAGGAGACCCTTTTGCCCAGTCAGAGGGCACAACTGCCCTCAATAAAAAGCCTGGGGGTGGCTGGGTTGGGAAGAGGGAGTGGGACATTCAGGCCTTTCTCTGCAGGCGGAGATCCACAGCACAGGCCCTGGAGCAGCCCCGCCCCTGCAGCCTGTGCTCCCCTGATGAAGGCACTCTTCAGCTTCCTCACCCAGGCAACTGGGAGCCTGACAAGAACTGCCCTGAGAGCAGCTCACAACACAGAAGTCTCAGGTTGAGGCAGGATGAGCAAAATAAGAGGGTTTTTTTTTTTTTTTTAATTTTGAAGATGGTGGTGATCACTGGGGAGACTCAAAACTCATCAAACTGCTGAGAATACCTGACAGTGAAGTGTTCAGCACTAAGTGAGACATCTCCATCTTGCCCTCCAAGGCTCAGGTAACACCGAGGAAGAGGGAGCAGACAGAACGTAAGAACCAGAGGATGGGGAGGAGCACTTTGCAATGCTGATTTCCAGATGTGGAGTGGCTATAGCAACTGCTATTAACTGCTCAAGACCTGCACAACATTGGGTCGCTCAACATTATGGATGGTGGAGGAGGGCAAAAAAAAAAAAAAAAAAAAAAAGACATTAATACAGAAAGGAGACTAGTTGGGGCTAGGGAGATAGCTCAGCAGTTAAAAGCAGTTGCTTGCAAAGCCTTCCAGGCAGGGTTCAATACCCCAGTACCCATGTAAAGTGAGATACACAAAGTTTTGCACGTGTCTGGAGTTCATTTGCCAAATTCATTTGCCAGAGGCCCTGGCACACCCATGATCTCTCTCTCTTTCAAATAAATAAATAAAATATTCTTTAAAAAGAGAAGGGATTAGTTGAAATGAAAGTGTTTGACAGGGCTGGAGACATGGCTTAGCAGTTAAGGCACTTGCCTGTGAAGCCTAAGGACTCAGGTTTGATTCCCATGTAAGTCAGATGCACAAGGTAGTGCATGTGTCTGAAGTTCATTTACAATGGCTAGAAGCCCTTTCTAGCCCATTCTCTCTCTTTCTCTGTCTCCCCCCTCTCTTTCCTCTCTCTCTCTCTCAAATGAATAAACAAAATAAAAATCAAATAATTAAACAAAAAGGAAGTGTTCAGTGGATGGAGGATGGAGATGGAGTGATAAAAGAAGGCAACATGAGAGGATTATGGTGAAAATGCATTACATACAAGTAGAACATTGTCAATAAGGAAGAGAGGAAGGGCTGGAGAGATGGGCAGGGATTAAATGGTGCTTGCAAACCCTGATGGCCCAGACTCAATTCCCCAGTACCCACATAAAGCCACATGCACAAAGTGGTGCATGCATCTAGAGTTTGTTTGCAGTGGCAAGAGGCCCTGGTGTGCCCATACTTACTCTCTCTGTTTCAAACGAATAATTTTTTTAAAGAGAGGGTGGGTATGCTTCATGGAGGAGCCAGGCCCTGAGAGGTGCTCCCCAGACCCTAACCCACATTGACCTGGAATGTGAGATTCAGCAGCTGAGTCTTTGGCACTGCCCCTGTACAAGGACTCTAAAGAACTTGGGAAGGGACACAGCAGGATAATGGCAGGGAGAGGGAGGGTATGATCTCCTACAGTGAGGTTACTGGACACTCTGGAGACTCAGGGCATCCAAAGTGTACCTTTCCACATGCTCCTGCCTTCCCACGGATCATGGGCTCTCCTACAGTTTTCAAAGACAAAGTGACTATAAGCTATATATACTATCAGTTTTTTATATAGAACTGTATATATAAACTGTAAGCTTTTCAGTTTTTTGGTGGGGGGAGTGCTGGGGGTGGATCTCAAGTCCTTGTGCATACTCGCAAGCCCTCTACCACTGAGCTACACCCTACAAGCTTCAAATGAAATAGCAAGGTCACTGTGAGGGTCTCAGGGAAATTCTCTAGATTCAACTTCTCTCTGAGATCATTGATTTATAATTACAGATGTGCCCTGGCTTATAATGAGGTTATACCTCTGAAAAATCCATTGGGTTGATTATTTGGAACAGCATGTGATATACCTAGCATATGAAGCACCATGGTTTAGCCTCACCTTAAACATGCTCACAGCACTGACATCAGTCTGCAGAGAGGCAAACTCATCTAACACAAAGCCTAATCACGTACATCATATCTCGTGTAACTTATTGAACATCTGTGCCCAAAAGACCCAAGCAACACTGTAGAATCTCGGTTGCTGTCCTCAGAATCACCTGGCTGGCTGGGAGCTCACACTTATGAGACTTATGGGACCAAATATCATGAGGCTAGGAAAAGATCACAATTCTAAATTTGAAGCACAGCGTATACTAAATGTGTGTTGTTTTCACACCATTATAAATTTGAAAAGTCGTAAGTGGAACTGAAGTGAGTCAGGGACTGTTTGCATTTTCAAATGCAATTATTTCTCAGGCTGGGAAAGCTTCCTGTCTTGACCTCAAAAAGTCTCTGGTTATATTGGAGCGGTAGGAGGGAGGAGAAGCCAAGACTGCATCTCTACCCAGAAGGGCTTCAAGGACTCTCCTTGCCCCAGAATCACCTGGAATGCATGTGTGTTAATGCTTATCATTACCCAAAAGCTCACATACAACACCAGGTGGGCTGACCTTGGTACATGGCAGGAGAAATCGGGCGACTGACCCCTAGGGCCTCCTCTTCTTGAAAGGAGTCACAGAAGTCCCGCAGCATGGCCATGCCCAGGCCCTGACATCGGTGTGTCCTCCTGACAAACACGGTATCGAAGACAGGCAGCAGGTAACATGCACTGGTGCCATTGCCACATAGGCTGCCTGCAGAAAAGCAAAAGACACATGCTATCCTCTGGGCCGGATGCTGACCCACAGGTCCCCTCCTAGCCAGGGCCATTGGTACCATCTGAGAGCAAAATTACCTTCACAAGCTAAACAGCCAATGCTAAGATAGCAGTTCACTCCAAAACACCCGTTTCCCAGTTGACCCATCTGTTTTTCTTAATAGATCTGTACTATTCATTGCTGCACGGGCAACAAATGAACCCACTGAAATGAAAAGCGAGCCCAGGAGACTGAACACAGCAAGGAGCTCACAGACCCAGCCTCCTCAGATCTCTCTCCTCCCCTCACTGAGACCCTTGGAGGCAATGAGGATTATGTGAGCAACATCAAAGGTCTCCCTGCAAAAGTGAAGCCAGAGCATGTGGCTGAGATTCCAACCAGACCCACCACTAAGATAGAGGCTTGTTTCAGTAAGCTTCATCAAGGACTCATGTCTAATTCTAGAAAAATGCAGGTACCCCAAATCACAAGTACCTCACCAGGCCCTACTTCCCAGACACTTCAACACCGTGCTGCAGCAGAGCAAAAGAGGCCGACACTAGCATCCCCACTCCTCCACTGCGACCAGTGCTATCACCAACAATGGTCACCATTGCTCCAGCAAGAACTTGGCCTTGCAGTCAGCCACTTCTGTTATCACCTGATGCAGAAAAATCAATCCTATATCCAACTCTCAAAGTTACCTTCCTCACTTCTTTTTTTGTCTGCTTTTCTACTCTCTTAAATCATTTGTTTGTTTGTAAGTAGAAAGAGATAGAAGAAAGGCAGCGAATGGGAATGCCAGGGCCTCCAGCTGCTGCAAACAAACTCCAAATGCATGCGCCATTTTGTGCATCTGGCTGTACGTGGGTACTGGGGAAATGAACCCCAGATCATTAGGCTTTGTGTAGGCAAGCACTTTAATGCTATCTCTCCAGCCCCCTTCCTCACTTCTTCCTTTCCCTTTCTTTCTTTCTTTCTTTCTTTCTTTCTTTCTTTCTTTCTTTCTTTCTTCTTTCTTTTTCTTTCTTTTTTCTTTTTGTTTTTGCAAGGTAGGATCTTTCCCTAGCTCAAGCTGACCTGGAATTCACTATGTAGTCTCAGGGTGGCCTCAAACTCATGGTGATCCTCCTACCTCTGCCTCCTGAGTGCTAGGATTAAAGGCATGTGCCACCATGCCCGCCTCCTTCCTCACTTAACTGCATAGGTGTCTATGCTGCACATGCAATGAGAAAAAAAAACACAATTGCAGCATGTTCAGCTTCTATCAGAAGAGGTAGTGTTTGTCCCTGTCAAAATTCAGAAAGTGGTCAATTGCCCAAACAGATCAAGAGGGGGGCAGCACTCAAATTCTAATCAGAAGCACTAAACCACAAGACACATATTACTTTACAACTGGGGGGGAGTTGTTTCTAAGAAATGGCCATAATTATTCCTCTATTTATAGCCACACCCCTTCACATGGGATTGTGAAGCTTGGCCCATCAACAGATGGGGTCTGGTCCCTTCCTCTTCAATCTAAGCTAGCCTGTGACTTACTTCAGTAGCATAATGAGGCAGATCACGACAGTATGCCAACTTGTAGCCTGGGCCTCATGGGGTCCAGGGTGTCTCTAATTTGCTTTCAAATACCTACCACCCATTACACAAACACAGGCCAGCCTGATACTGCGACAGAAACATGGCCCAGGCACTCTGGTGGCCCCAGCTAACCTCTAACTAGCCCCAAGAAGCAGAGCCACTTATTCAACAGGCAGATTACCATGGATATACAGGAATCGCACCAAGACTAAAATGCTCTTGCCATATGATATGGCACCACAAAAATATGGGGGGGGGCACTTATCACTCCTATCACTAGTGAAAAAGGCTTATGTGAGCAGGCTGTCATCCCATCTGGTTCTAACTCTTGACATTCTACAAAAGGCCAATCTGTGAAGGCGATAAGATGATGGTTGCCAGGGTGAAGGTGAGGGATGAACAGGTGGAGCACAGAGGATCCGGGGGACAGTGGAACGACTCTCTATGATATAGGCCATGACATATCTGGATGTCCAACACTACACACAAACCCTTCTTGGCTAGTAACAATGTAGTGTTACAGACTGGTGTTTCCCCAACATTTGCATGCTGCCGCTCAGACTCCCAGTGCTTCAGAATATTATTTTATTTAGACACAATGCTTTAAAAGAGAGACCTGTGTTAAAATGAGCCATGATTATTGGCCCCATCCAACATGACCAGTTCCATATACGAAGAGGACATGAGGGCCCACAGAAAGACATCAGGGATGAGTATGAAGGGGGCCCAGTGAAGGTGCCCAAGTGCAAACCTAGGAGAGGGGTCTCCAGAAACCAGACCCGATGCATTTTGACCTTAGGCTTCCAGCCTCCAGAACAAGGAAAAAAGAAGTCTCTGCATTATCTGCCACTGGTCTGTCTGTATATTTTGTTATAGGGCAGCATAATGAGACAGGGCAGTGACAGTGTGCCAAACAAATGAAGTCATGCATCCGTTTTGGCTAATGGAGCAAACACATACACAATAGTAATAATTCAGGAGGCTGGGGAGAGTTACAAGGAAAATTCTCTGCACTTCTATGCCTCAGCTTTTTCTGTACTGTTTTAAATTTTTTTTTTAAATGTATTAGGGGCTGAGGACATAGCTCAGAGGTAAAGCACTTGCCTGTGAAGTGTGAAGCCTTGGGTTTGATCTCCACCACCACCATCACCAAAAAAAGTTTACTTTAAAAGTGTATTGGGGCCGGGCATGGTGGCGCATGCCTTTAATCCCAGCATTTGGGAGCCAGAGGTAGGAGGATCGCCATGAGTTCGAGGCCACCCTGAGACTACATAGTGAATTCCAGGTCAGCCTGAGCTAGAGTGAGACCTTACCTCGAAAAACCAAAAAAAAAAAAAAAAAAAAACGTGTATTGGATGCTGGGCTTGGTGGAGCATGCCTTTAATCCCAGCACTAGGGAGGTAGAGGGAAGAGGATCGCTGTAAGTTCGAGCCAGCCTGGGACTACAGAATAAGTTCCAGGTCAGCCTGGGCTAGAGGGAGACCCTACCTCAAAAACCACCATCAGCAAAAAAAAAAAAAAAAGTTTACTTTAAAAGTGGATTGGGAGCTGGATGCACACCTTTAATCCCAGCACTGGGGAGGAAGAGGTAGGAGGATTACTGTGAGTTCGAGGCCACCCTGATAATACATAGTGAATTCCAGGTCAGCCTAAACTAGAGTGAGACCCTGCTTCAAAAAAACAACCAAAAAAAAGTAGATTGGGCTAGGTGTGGTGGCACATGTGGAGGCAGAGGTAGGAAGATCACCAGGAGTTCAAGGCCAGCCTGGACTACAGAGTGAGTTCCAGGTCAGTCTGGACTCAAAAAAAAAAGTGTAGTGGGTATTTTTTTTTAATGAATAAAATTAGCCTCTAACATCATACACAGAACTAATTCAAGATGGGTCACAGATATAAGTTGGGAAGCTAAACCTATCATATTTCTGGCAAAAGAATAAAAAAAATTCTTCAGAACCTTGGGTTAGACACAGAGTTCTTATTCAATATCAAAAACACACTCAATTGGCAAATCTAGCTGCATCAGAATTTTAAAACTTTTTGCTTCAAAAGACATCATTAACAAAAGCAAAAAGCCAAGCCACAGACTTCCAACAAAATGTTTGCAAATCACATTTCTGATAAAAGGCTTCTAACCAGAATAAACAACTCTTAAATTCAATAAAAATAAAGCAAATAACCTTATTAAAATTGAACAGAATATTTGAACATTTCTTCAAAGAAGACATGACTATCAATGAAAAATATCTAACATCATTCATAATTAGGAACTGCAAGGAAAGGCATGGTGAAATGGCACTGCTAGGCTACTGGAATGGCGAGACTAGAAGAGCAATAATCAGCGCTGACAAGGACAACCAGAAATTGGAACCCTCATATACTGCTGACGGAAATGTGTAATAGGCTGCTTGTGAAACCATTTGGCAATTCCTTAAAAAGTTAAACACAAGCTTTCCAAATGACTCGACAATTCTATTCCTAGGAATCTATCCAAAAGAAAGGAAAATATATTTCCATACAAAGACATGTAAACAAATGTTTAGAGCCACATTATTCATGGTAGCCCAAACCCAGAGTCAATCCACCAACTGATAAATGCACAAACAAGATACAACCTCTTCACACAAGCAAATATCACTCAGCAATTAAAAGAAACTGAACACTAACATGCTTCGCTCCCATGAACTTCAAAAAACACTGAACTATGTGAAAGAAGCCAGATGTTAAAAGTCAATACATCAGGTGGGGCATGGTGGCGCACGCCTTTAATCCCAGCATTCTGGAGGCAGAGGTAGGAGGATTGCAGAGAGTTCAAGGCCACCCTGAGACTATATAGTGAATTCCAGCTCAGCCTGGGCTAGAGCAAGACCCTGCCTTGAAAAACCAAAAAAAGGAAAGAAGGAAGGATGGAAGGAAGAAAGGGAGGGAGGGAGGGAGGGAGGGAGGGAGGGGGAGGGGGAGGGAGGAAGGAAGGAAGGAAGGAAGGAAGGAAGGAAGGAAGGAAGGAAGGAAGGAAGGAAGGAAGGAAGGAAGGAAGGAAAAAGGTAATACATCAAGCTGGAGAGATGGGTTAGTGGTTAAGGCATTTGCCTGTGAAGCCTAAGGACCAGGTTCAACTCCCTAGAATCCACATGTGTCTGGCATTTGTTTGCAGTGGCTAGAGGCCCTGGTGTGCCCATTCTCCCTCTCTCTCTCATAAAAATAAAATGTTTTTTAAACAAGATAATACATCATCTCATTCCATTTAGGCAAAATGTCCAGGAAATGCTAACTGGTAGAGGAAGAAGTCCCAGCAGCACTTGCCTAGGACTGGGATGGAAACAGATAAGAGCAGACACCATTTACTAAGGCAACAGAAATATCCCAACCCTGGCTTTTGGTGATACTTAACACAATTCACCAATATCACTGAATTATACACTGACATTAGACAAATTTTATGGTATGTAAACTTGCACTTCAATAAAAATTATTTTAAAGACACAATGAAAGCATGTGCAATCAGGAGATAATAGCTTATAAAAAGTTACAATATATTTTGTAAAAACTAGAAGAGTTCAAAGGCTCCCAACACAATGAAATGATAAACCCTAAGGATATGGACATTCTAATTATACAGATTTCATCATTACACATTGTATACACATATCAAATAATTACATTGTACCTCATAAGTATATATAATTATTACATGTCAGTATAAAAATAAATTAATAATTTTTAAAAGATTGTAACAAATGTATAAGAAGGAAGACAGGGTAACCTTAAAGTGGAGAAAATGTGCAGGCCCCCTGCTATCTTTTTTTTATAAGATTTTATATATTTTTATTTATTATTTGAGAGAGAGAGAGAGCAGCAGATAGAGAAAAAGAGAGAATGGGCAAGCCAAGTCCTCCAGCCACTGCAAACGAACTCCAGGCACATGCACCCGCCTTGTGCATTTGGCTTATGTGAGCACTGGGGAATCGAATCTGAGTCCTTAGGCTACAGAGGCAAGTGCCTTAACTGCTAAGCCATCTCTCCAGGCCCTGTTATTGTTTTATACAAAGTGTCCCCCAAAAGGCTCATGTGTAGTGGATACAGTCACAGACAAATGACTGCATCACAAAGGCTCAAACATATTCAATGGATCAGTCTACTTGTGGCTTCATAACCTGATGGCATTTTTGGGAAGTTGTGGAATCTAGGAGGGACCTGGCTAGATAAAGCATGCCATGGGGAGGGTGACATGATGGGTAGATCTTGTTCCTGCCCCACTCTGCCCTCCACGATGGCCTCTCCAGCATGATACTCCATCTCATCTCAGGCCACAAGCAACCAAGTCAGCCATCCATCGACTGAAACCTCTGAAACTGTAAGCCAAAATCAATCTTTGTTTCTCTCAACTTGTTTTCACAGCAAATAGAAAGTGGCCAATGTCCCCTCCTCTCCCATTAACTCAGGGGTCAGTGTGATCACCAATCTTAATGTTGATGTCATGTACCACAGCCCCTCAACAGGTGAGGGGAAAGGTGGTCATATCTCATCAACCCATAACACCATCTAATCAGGAGGAAATGTGGGGAGATGATGAGCGATGAACATTCCACATGTCACTTGATCCATACTCCTCACAGTGCTCAGGTGATGAAGAGCAAGGAGAAAGCAAGAAACAGGCACCAACTGAAGGCAGGGACTGAGGGGTGAACACTGCAGGCCTCCTAGTCCTCTTCCCAGAAAAGACAGTGGAAAGCAGACCAGTCTCAATTTCCTTGTTTTGAACATTGTACCACAATTGTACAAGCCGTAGACCTTAGGTAAAGACGGCTAAAGGGTATACAGGGCCTCTTGAGCTATCTTTACAACTCTTCAATACACCTAAAATTCTCTCAAAATGAACATTTTTTAGAGAATAAAAGAACAAAATTACTCCAGCAGTCTTTTCTAAAGGCTAATCATACCTCCAGGTTTGTCAAATAAAATCCATCATATAACATCAATTCCCCTAAGTCATTCTTATCACAACCTAATTATGAACAAGAGCTGAGGCAGTAATAGGACTGCGCTAAATTAACTGTTCATAATCAAAATGTCTAAGGAACTCATTGCGAGTAACCCTAGCAATAATCTCATACATTCTACCCATTTTTGAAAGGTTTAAAAATGTAGAACATGGATCTGGGGCAATGTCTCAGTCAGTAATATGCTCGCTATGCATAAGAGCCTGAGTTCAAATCCCCAGCACCCATGGGAAAGCTGGGCACGGTGGCAGAGTCAGGCGATCCCCGGGGCTTGCTGATGAGCTTCTCTGGCCAAATCAGTGAACTACAGGCTCAGCAAGAGGCCCTATCTCAAACAACACGGCATTGTCAGGCATGGTAAGACATGTCTTTGATCCCAGACCTCAGAAGGCTGAGATAGGAGGATTGCCATGAGTTCAAAGCCAGTCTGGGGTACAGAGTGGGTTCCAGGTCATCCTGAACTATTGTGAGATCTTGCTTCAAAAAGCTAATTTCAAAAAAGGGCTGGAGGGATGGCTTAGCAGTTAAAGCATTTGCCTGCAAACCCAGGTTCGATTCCCTAGGACCCACGTTAGCCAGATGCACAAGGGGGCACATGCTTCTGGAGTTCATTTGCAGTGGCTGGAGGCCCTGGTGCACCCATTCTCTCTCTCCCTCTTTCTCTGTCAAATAAATAAATAAATAAAAATAAAATTTTTTTTTAAGTTTTAAAAAAGGTGGGGGGTGTCTGGAGAGATGGCTCAGCAGTTAAGGCACTTGCCTGCCAAACCTAATGACCTGGGTTCAACTCCACAGTACCCACATAAAGCCAGATACACAGTGGCACGTGGTCTGGAGTTTATTCACAGTGGTTAGAGGCCTGGTGTGCCCATTCTCTCTGTCTGTCTCTCTTCATCTCTCTCTGCTTGCAAGTAAATAAAGAAAATATTAGTTAAGAAATACAGTGCACAGCAATTTGAGGAAGATACTTAATGTCTACCTCTGGCCTCCACAGGCATGCACGCATGCGCACACACACACACATGAGCACCTGCAGAAAAACACACACATACACAGACGAATACACATAAACACATACATGCACACCACAGACACATAAACATGCAAAAACATGTAGCAGATATCAATTTTGATCCAACTATTCAAGGACACCTGTCTACAATCTATTAGGTTTTTGTCAAACCCAGAGCAAATGCAGATCAACACACACCACCAGGCAACTGTGACTGAACAGTCGAGATACGTGGTTTCCCAGTGCCCTTTTTTTTCTCACTGCATTATGTCCAAAATCGCCTTTACTAGCTAGCTACATAGGTTGTCTCTATACCTAAGAACTTTTACAAGTTTAAGGTACATTTCACATGCAAAGTATCCAAAAACCGAAAGGAAGGCCCTGTTATAGAAGGATGGTCAGAGTCAGGGGAAAAGGCCATAGGAACACATGAACAGAGACCAGGTTCACAGTAATTAGTGCTGGGTAGGGGTAGGCGAAGCAGGAGCTTATCTTAATGTTCACCCTGAGGCCACAGCAAGGTGAACTGGCCAAGCTGCCATACTGTGAGATGATTTTAACCATCAAAGCTGAAGGCAGAAAATAAAGGCTGGAAATCAATACACTGAGCATGAGGGCTTAAAATATTGGAAAATAACAGAAGAAAATAAACGGTTCCGCAGTTAAAGGCACTTGCCTGCAAAGCATGGCAGCCCAGGTTCAACTACCCAGCCACCCGTGTAAAGCCAGATAGGCATTCATCTACAGAGGCAAGAAATCCTGACATGCCCAAACACAGACCCCCCCCACACACACATGCACAGATCACACACAGAACAAATAAATAAATAAATTTTTAAAAAATAAAGAAGACAAGATTGAATAAAATTAATGAGACAGCCAGGCGTGGTGGCGCACGCCTTTAATCCCAGCACTCGGGAGGCAGAGGTACGAGGATCGCCATGAGTTCGAGGCCACCCTGAGACTACATAGTTAATTCCAGGTAAGCCTGGGCCAGAGTGAGACCCTACCTCAAACCCCCCCCAAAAAAAAATTAATGAGACAAAAGTGAAAGATACAACAGAAAGGATTTTTTAGAGTTTATTTTATTTATTTATTTATTCATTCATTCATTCATTCATTCATTCATTCGAGAGAGAGAGTGTTAGAATAGGCATGCCAGGGCCTCTAGCCACTGCAAACGAACTTCAGATACATACGCCACCATGTGCAACTGGCTTACGTGGGACCTGGAGAATTGAACTGGGGTCCTTAGGCCTCACAGGCAAACGCCTTAACCACTAAGCCATCTCTCCAGCCCAGAACAGATTTTTTTTATTTGAGTTGCAAAAGTTAAAAAAAAAAATAGAGATGAAATACAGAAAATATATTAAAATTTAAAATAGAAGCTGGGCGTGGTGGAACACGCCTTTAATCCCAGCACTTGGAAAGCAGAGGTAGAAGGATCGCCATGAGTCAAGGCCACCCTGAGACTACATAATGAGTTCCGGGTCGCCTGGGCTAGAGTGAGAACCTACCTTGAAAAACCAAAATAAAATAAAATAGATATACTACAAATGATGTGACAGAAATTTAAAAGATAAGAGAATACATTAATCTAATTAATTTCTTATTTTTATTTATTCATTTATCTATTTGACAGAAAGAGAGAGAAGAGGCATGCCAAGGCCTCTAGCCACTAGAAACGAACTCCAGATGCATAAGCCACGTTGTGCATCTGACTTACATGGGCCTGGGGAAACCTGGGTCCTTTGGCTTTGCAGGCAAGTGCCTTAACCACTAAACCATCTCTCCAGACCTTAATCTATTTAAAAACAAATAAAAAGACAACATTTCCAGAACAACACAACCCACCAAAACTGACTCAAGGGAAAAAGCGAAAGACTACACAGTCCTATTGAAAGGCTGAGTCAGGTAGCTTTGACTGGTAGGCAGGTAGACAGGGGAAAGGCTCACAAAGGAGGAATCTTTCCTGTACCACACTACCCCCCCCCCACACACACACAGACATGCCTCAGCTACAGGACTGGAATTCAGACCTCTCTCTTGAGCAAACACCCCATCCAGGTGTGGGTAGACCCCTTCTCTGAGCCCAGGTCAATTGGCTTTCACACCTGACACAGGTATGCCAACCTCTTCCAGAGTCCTGACTCCAAATATGTTACCTGGGCTCATGAAAGAGGATTCCTTTTCTAGCTCTTTGGCTGTTCACATCTCCACACCTGGGTCCCTGGTCACCTAGGTCTTTCCCACTCTTTTTATGTTACTATTTTTATATCCTTTTAAAAAGCTGTATTTTATTTTTATTTATTTAATTTGAGAGAAAGAATGGGCATGCCAGGGCCTCCAGCCACTGTAAACAAACTCCAGACACATGTGCCACCATGTGCATCTGGCTTACATGGGATCTGGGGAATTGAACCAGGGTCCTTAGGCTTCATTAACAGCTAAGCCATCTCTCCAGTCCTGTCCTTTTGATTTCTTTGAAAGCACACACCTTTTTGGACAAAAACCCTTTTCACCATTTTGTGTCCAGGCCTCCACAGGGGCCTCCCACAGGGGCTCTCAGACCATCCATTCTCCTTTCCTCAGATTTCAAACCCTCCCACTTCCTTGTATCCCTGACATTTCTCAATAAAAAAGTAATGATTTATAAATTATCCTTCTCAGTCAAGTTTACCCCAATTCTTTGGTTAAAAATAAACATGAACTCAGGGTTGTTTAAGAAACTTTCTTGAACCAGCCCCCAAATCCCATTACACTACATGCATTAAAACATTTAAAACATTAAATCAGTAGCTAAAAGCCCTCCTGCACTGAACACATAAGGTTCAGGTAGTTTTCACAATAATTTCTTTTTTCTTTTTAATTTTCTTTTTCTTTTTTTTTTTTTTTTTTTTTTTTTTGAGGTAGGCTCTCACTCTAGCCCAGGCTGACTTGGAATTCACTATGTATCTCAGGGTAGCCTTGAACTCATGGCAATTCTCCTACCTCTGCCTCCCAAGTGCTGGGATTAAAGGCATGAGCCACCACACCCATCCAGTCTTTATACTAATTTCTACCAAACTTATAAGGAACACTTCCCAGGGAACAGAAAACGATAGAACATTCCCTTCCTTAGTCTATGGATAAAGGTGAAATATTTTATGGAACAAGAAAGGAAACAGGTAAATGCCAGTCATTTGCACGTGAATACTAACAAGTTAGACTCAACAAAAATACCAAGTTAATGTAAGTCACTGTGGGGTGAGGGGAGGACTAGATAGTGGCTCTACTGGAGGACCTGCATGATCAGTTGGGACCCTGTCATGGAATGGCTGGGGGACACAGACTAACACAGCACACACTAGAGGCTTCTCCGCCAACAGCCTGGGCCAACCAGAAGAAGGAACTCTGAGAGGAAAAGGAAAACATTTTACAGAGTAAACAACTTAAGAGCCCAACAGGCTGCCCCCTAACAATGATGCATACCAAACACAACAAAGAAAAAGGCTTGCTTAACAGCATGAGTGACTTCTTGGAATACCTAAGATAGAATTCACAGATGGCCCACCAGGAAACGACAGGGGCAGGCAGCCAAAAAGTAACAGGAGAAACTGAATCTGCTTGAAAAAGAGGTTCGTCAGGAAGGAAGAAGATTAAGAAAGATAAGTGGCGAGACGAATGCCATAATGCACTCCCTGCCCAGCTGTTTGTGAAAATCAAAACAGGACACCAGAAGAGTTCTGGTGTGGACCAACAAGTGTACAAAACAGCCAAGTGCCAGCGGGCATCCAGTTCTCAGCCATGGGGCTGGGAAGCACCCACATGGGTCTTGCCTAAGAAACCCCAAGAGGGAATATACTGGCAGTGGTTGCTACAGCTGCCGTAAGGTTCAGTGTGACATTTTAAGAAGTATGACTCTAGGTGCTGGGAGATGGCTTGGTAGGTAAAGCACTTGCCACACAAGCAAAAGAGCTGCAGATCCCTAGTACCCACATAAAATGCCAGGCATGATGGCATGCGAATATATCCCATGCTGGGAAGATGGAAACACAGGGTCCTCGGGGGCCTCCTGGCTAGCTTGTCAAGCTGAATTGGTGAGCTCCAGGTTTAGTGAGAGATCCTGTCTCAAAAAATAAGTCAGAAAAAAAAAAGTCAGAGAGCAGCTAAGAAAGACACCAGACATCAACCACTGGGCTCCACACATGTGCACACACACATGTACATGCAACCACATGCAAAAGAAGAAGGAGAATGGGGAGGAAGAAGAAAGGAGGAGAAGCAAGAGGAAAAGGAAAAAGAAAGAAGGAGAGGGAGGGAGGAAGATAAAGAATGAAGAGGAGGGAAGAGAAGGAAGGGGGAAAAAAGGAGGAGGACAAGGCTCAGGGTCCATTGTGGAAGAGGGGGCAGAAAGAATGTAAGAGCCAAAGGAAGAGTACGACTCCTTACAATGCAACTGTCCAGATAGAAATTGGCCTTGATATCCATGACCTCGCAGTGCCTAGAAATACCTTCACAAGGCCCTCATAATAGGAGAAAAAGATGATGACATCAAATTAAAAGACAGATTAATGGAGAGAGGGAGGGGATATGATGGAGAATGGAGTTGTGAAGGGGAAAGGGGGAGGGGAGGGAAATATGGTTTATTGTCTGTAAGTATAGAAGTTGTCAATAAAAAAATTAATTTAAAAAAAAGAGAAAGTAGGAGAAAAGAAGAGAACGAGGAAGAAGAGGAAAGGGAGGAGTGAGAAGAGGAGAAAGAGGAAGAGGAGAAAGAAGAAGAAGAGTAAGTGAGAGTGTATATAGTTAGAGTAACTGGACCCCTGAAAATAAAAAAGGTAGAGAAGCCTTCACTTGCTAGAAATCACAGATGATCTAACTTCTTATCTCTTGCCTAGTTCCCTAGACCTGCTTTTCCACAAACAACCAGGACTCCCCCGGGAGGGAGTCTTTCATAGGATTTAAACATTGTGGTGAGTCAAGTTCAGCCCCTGGACCTCGGTGTCAGGGCTAGCCTGTTCCAGAGACAGCCCCTAGCCCTAACCAAGCAGCTGTCTCTCTGTTTCACCTGAACCAGAAGACAGCCCACCACTACAAGGTTATAAATACATTTGCAAGGTGGGGGCAGGCTCTCTGACCACTTGAGACCTTCAGCTGTGAGTGAGCTTTTCCCTCAGCTGGACCTGGACTGCTGGTTCAGCCCAGGCTCAGTCAGGTTGAACAGAGGTGAGGTCCCCCTAGGCCTTACTCTCCACATGGGATCTGTAGCCTCTCCAGCTCCCCACATGGCAGGAGCTCCTTAAATTTTCATTTCTCTTTTTTTTTCCCCCAGGGTTTTTCGAGGCCCTCCACATGGGGTCTCTAGCCACATGGGTGCCTTTCCTTTGCTCTGCACTTCCCTCAATAAATATAACAATTTAATAAGTATCCTTCTCAGCCTTCTTTTAAATTCAATTCTTTGATTAAAATCAGAAACAAATCTAGGGTTTGGGGTTCAAGGACTTTCCTGGACCCCGAGCACCCCATTACAGAAGGCGGAGAAGAAGAATAGCAACAGCAACAACTCTAAAAGCCCAAATTCAGGTCACACGATTATTTCCACCAGTCAAAGAGAATGAATGCAGAAGATGAAGGGATTTGGAATACTCCTCAGCCAGACACACAAACAGAACTAAAAAATAATGAAAATTAACACACTGATA
Source organism: Orientallactaga sibirica (assembly GCA_036365145.1). Lineage (NCBI taxonomy): Eukaryota > Metazoa > Chordata > Mammalia > Rodentia > Dipodidae > Orientallactaga > Orientallactaga sibirica. The sequence continues at coordinate 18,167,057 of JAEOAD010000031.1, forward strand.
TAAGCCAACCCAAAATAAGACACACTGGGAGATAAACTTTAGTTACATTGTCTTCTTTGAAAATTATATATAAAGAAATTTATGTATAAGCTCCTTTGTAATTGAAAAATGGAAAATATTCAAAAGAATGAAGGTGAACGCTTACCTCACACTACACAGAAAAAATTAATTCAAAGTGGATGAAAGACCCAAAAGTAAGGCCTAAAACTATAAAACTCTTAGAAGAAAACAGGACAAAAGCACCAGAGTTTTGCCTTTTTCAGTGTCACTTGATATGGCACCAAATGCACAGACACAACAGAAACAAGAGACAAACTGGACTTCATAAAATATTTTTTTAAAATCTTTTAAATTTTGTGCTGGAGAGATGGCTTAATGGTTAAGATGCTTGCCTATGAAGCCTAAGGACCCAGGTTCAATTCCCCAGTACCCACATAAGCCAGATGTGCATGGTGGCACATGCGTCTGGAGTTTATTTGCAGTAGCTATAGGCCCAAGTACATCCATTCTCTCTCCCTCAAATAAATAAATTAAATTAAAACATTTTTTTAAAAAATTAAATTTTGTACATCAAAAGGTAATATCATGACTGGAGAGATGGCTCAGCAGTTAAGGCACTTGCCTGTGAAGCCTAAGGACCCATGTTCAACTCTCCAGGTCCCAGACACACAAGGTGATGCAAGCATGCAAGATCGCACTGGTGCACACATCTAGAGTTCAATTACAGTGGCTGAAGCCCTGGCACACCAATTCTCTCTCTCTCTCTCTCATAAAAAAAAAATTACAGAAAAAGATAATATCAGTAAAATAAAAATGCAATTCAGAGAATGGGAGAAATCATTTGAAAATCACCTATCTCATAAAGGAATGACTTTGGTATGAATGTACCCTGGCCCCAATTCACTTGTTTAAAATTAACTGTGATACTGTGAAAGGTAGAGCCTTTAGGAAATGATTGTGTCCTAAGAACTTTGTTTTCATGAATGGGATCAGCCATTGATTTAAAACAGCTTCAACTGGGTATAGAGGTGTACGTCTTTAATACCAGCACTAGGAGGCAGAGGTAGATGGGTCACTGTGCATTCAAGGCCATCCTGGAACTACAGAATAAATGCCAGGTCAACCTGGGCTAGAGAGAGACCCTTCCTTAATAAATACATAATTCAAATGGCTTCGGGGAGCATTCTCTCATTCCATTGCCATGTGAAGACACAATACATGTCTCCATCAGTAGATATAACTACAAGTCATCATCTCAGAACCAGAAATATATGAAATCAAGCTAAGTGTGCACCAATACATGGAATGAAGGAGGGACAATAGATGGTGACCATGACTATATCCTTAATAAAGTAAAAAGAAATGTGGAATAAATGCCCAATGGAATACTCGTCAGCCTTAAAAAGGAAAGAAGACCTGGGTTGGGGAAACGGTTCAGCACTGAAGTTGCTTGCTCCAAAAGTCTGTTGACACAAGTTCCATAACCTGAAATCATGCAAAGCAATGTACCCATCTGTAAACCCAATGCACCTACAGTGATGGGAGGCAGAGAGAATCCCAAAGCTAGACTGTCCTTCTCAACAGTAAAACAACAAGAGACCATGTGTCAAAGGAAGAAGAGGACCAACACCCTGAGGTTGTCCTCTGACCTCCACATGCATGCTGTGGCACACACACACACACACACACACACACACACACACACACACACAGAGGAAACACTATCTCTTGAGATAATGGGTGAATATGCAGGATATTGTAATAAAAGAAAAAATCCAGGACTGGAGAAATAGCTTACCAGATAAGGCACTTGCCTGCAAAGCCAAAGGACCTAGGTTCAATTCCCCAAGACTCACGTAAGCCAGATGCACAAGGTGGCACATGTGTCTGGAGTTCATTTGCGGTGGATGAAGGCCCTGGCATGCCCATTCTTTATCTGCCTCTCTCTCTCTCTCTCCTTCCTCTCTCTCTCTCTCTCTCTCAAATCAAATAAATAAATAAATAAATAAATAAATAAATAAAATAAAAACACCAGTTAATTTCACTTACGTAGAGAATCTTAAAAATTACTCAGAAACAGAGAGAATGGTAGTTACCAATGGTTAGTTGAGAGGAAGAATTGATAAAGGAGATGTTGGCCAAAGGATACAAAATTTCAGGAGGAATAAAAACAAGAAATTCACTGTACAACATGGTGACTATAGTTAATAGCCACTGTATGTTTGAAATTGCTGACAGAGTAAATTTTAAATGCCATCACCACAAAAAAACTGGTAAGTATGTACAGAGCTTTAAATGTAAAGTGTCCCCCACAGGCTCATGTGTTTTGAATACTTGATCCCCAGCTGGTGGCAATTTGGGAAAATTGTGAGGCCTTTGGGAGGTGGAACCTTAGAGGAGGTGTGTCACTGGGGACAAGGCTTAACGCTTGTTAGTCCAGTCCCACTGGGTCGAGCTAGCTAGCAGACTATCCCCCTCCACTAACTGTGGAGCTGTGACCCAGGCTTCCTGCTCAGGCCTGACAGGCTTTCCCTGCTGTGAGGAGACGTCCTCTTGGAGCTATAGGCTATAACAACCCTTCCCTCTCATAAGCTGCTTCTGGGCAGGTGTTTGGTTCCCGCAACAAGAAACCAAGTGCAACAGCATGTAAGGTAAGGGACCTTACATTAGCTTGACTGAGAAAAGCAGCACTTGAAAACAAAACTGGTCTGCATTGATGAGGCTGGATGGGCATCCATCCGACCAGCTAAGGAGCCAGGCAGTATCCCACCAGCTTCCCCTGCACCCTTGCAATGTCTTCCTACCCTGCAAGTCCAGGGTGGGTTTCTATTCTTTGCACACTCATCTTTGGGCAGCAGGGCTAGGGCTCCAAACATGACATTCTTGTCACTCCATGTTCCTCCTAAAATCCAGAACATGACACGAGACTCCCGCTTCATGGGGGAAACAGTGTGGATGGTGAGTGTGGCCCCGCATGTCCTGAGGTGCATACAGGAGCTCCCAGCTACAGACAAGCGCAGGTGAGGCCAACTTCTTGACATCAGTGCAATAGCTGCGGTCACTTACTTGTTTGGGCATTGCTAAACACGAGCTGGACCTGCAAGGAAGCTGGCCTGGGCTGTTGGACATGGCCGGGGACCTTGGGCTGTGGAGGTTGCAGCCGGCCTGATGGTCTGGTGCCGGAGATAGCCCTCCCTTCTGGCAAGGTCGTAGCGTGCCTCATCTTCACCCAGAGGAAACAGGACTGATGGGCCCTCCCCCCATCCCAGAGCACCTGAGCATTCTACAGCCTAAGGTTCTGCCTTCCCCACAGCTCTGTAACCTTGTGACCGGCTGCCCAAGAGACCCTTATATGGTAGTAAACAGTCTCCCTGCAGCTGTGGCCATCCAATATGTGGCTGAAGTCACGTAGCTTTTCCCGCCACTTCTGTTATCTCCTTTGCAACTTCTCTCTCGCAACTTCTCCCTTCCCACACCAGCCAATTAGATAGCAACCCATAAACATATGTATCCAGTCACCTTATGATCTGTATGTGCCTTCTCAACCTTTCTCAAGTGTTTATAAACCCACTCCCCTTGTGAATAAACTAGTGCTTTCCATCAGTCTCCCGGGTGGTTCACTGCCCATCGCACTCACCTGCTCCAAGACCCTGCTCCCCCCAATTCCTCCTGTGCCCAGGACATCGATGGCCAATGACCTCTAGAAGTAGTGAGGAATCACACTTTATCACCACATTTACTGTTTTTAATTGCCATTCTTTTTCTCATGCCTTTCATCCTTGTTGGGTTTTTAGAAATCTGGATTGTGAAGTTGTTCTTTTTGGACTTTTATACACAAGCAGAATATTTATAAGCTCTGTCTTAAATCAGTCTACAATCCACTCCCCAATTCAGTATTTGATTCCCTTGAATGTTAACAGTCTTGTGGACTGATGGTTTAAGAGTAAAGTTAAACTTCACTAATTTTTATTACCTAGAGAGAATTTCGGCTGAAAATGACTAAAATAATGAAATGACTAAAGCATCAATATTTTCTACAACAGGCAATTATAGAACCATCAAACTGAGGTAAAAATTCAAACCAGTCTATTAGCAAAATGTTCCCAAAGAGAAGTCTACCTGAAAATATCTATTCATTCTACACAAAGTCACCCACTTAGTTGAAAATGGAATGTGATCTTCAGCAATAAAGAGGTAAAACCCAGCGATGTGTGTGCTTACTCAGGGGGACCTCAAAGGACTGTGCTGAGAATAGGGTCTGCAAAAGCTAAGTGATGCGCAGGTCCATGTACGTGACAGTCTAGAGAAGATAGAACTACAGTGACAGTGCAATGACCAGCAGTTGCCAAGGGTAACAGGTACGGGGGGGAGTCAGGGGTGATTCCAGAGCAAAAACATGAAGCTTGGGGGCAGGTGATGAAAAAATCATGGTTTATTTTCATTTTGACTGTAGTTTGATTGTAAACTTATATATGTTAAAATTGGTAGAGCTGTAAGTCCAAAAAAGTCAATTTTAGAGAGTAGGGAGATCACTCTGGAAGCAAAGTGCTTGTTTCCTAAGAATGATGACTTTAGTTTGATTCCCCAGTAACCACAAAAAATATCAGAGGTGGTAGCACAGCCCTACAATCCCAATGCTGGTGAGGCACACACAGGCTCATTGGCCTGCCAGTCTAGCCTATCTGGTGATCTCCAGGCCAGTGGAACAACTGACTCAAGTGGACACTGAACATTCAAGTTTGGCCATACAGGCCAAATGACTGAATGGGTGCAATAGTGGCATGTCTACTCTTGGGGTAACCAACTGCTCCATAATTGGACTGAAGGCCCTCTCTACGGGAGGAAATACATGCCTGGTACTGAGAAACCTAAGCAAAAGTCTATGGCAGGTGAGGTCATAAGCCTTAGGGGTATAAAGCTTGCACTTGTCTGGTTAAATGTATATATTATTCCCACCAAACTGCCCTGAAAGCACTATACTTAATGTTCATATTTACATATTAATGCTACTCTCACTTCTGGTTAAAGAAGCTTCTCTTTTCAGATGGTGATGACCACTGGGATGACTCAAAAGGCAACATAGTGCTGAGAAGAAGGGATGGAGGAGTGCCCAGCACTGAAACACCTGTTACATCCTCCAAGGCTCAGGGACCATTGCAGAAGAGGGGGTGGATAGAATGGAAGAGCCAAAGGAAGGGTATGACTTCTTACAATGCAACTGCCCAGACAGAAATTGGCCTTGATATCCATGACCTTGCAGTGCCTAGCAATACCTTCACAAGACCCTCAAAAATAGAAGAAAAAGATGATGACATCAAATTTAAAAAGAGACTAATGGAGAGAGGGAGGGGATATGATGGAGGTTGGAGTTCTAAAGTGGAATGGGGGAAGGGGAGGGAAATATCATGTGTTTTTTGTATGTAAGTATAGAAGTTGTCAATAAAAAAATAATAATTAATAAAAAAATAAAGAAAAAAAAAGATAATACCCAAGGTTGTCCTCTAGTGTGCACATGCACAAGCACACACTTGCATATGAACACACACATGAACATACATATATACATGCACACATTAAAAACAAACAAACAAACAAAACCAGGAGCTGAGAAGTTGGCTCAGCAACTAAAGGCACTTATTTGCAAAGCCGGGTTCGATTCTCAAGCCACCATGTGAGCTGGATGCAAATGAAAACATCTGGCATTCATTTTTAGTGGCAAGAGGCTTTGGTGCACATGTGTGTGCAAACACGCACACACGTATTTTTTTAATTAAAAAACAAACAACTGGGGCTGCAGAGATGGCTTAGTTAAGTTAGCTAAGGCACTTGCTTGTGAAGCCTAAGGACCCAAGTTCAACTTCCCAGTACCCACGTTAGCCAAGATGCACAAAGTGGCACATGTCTGGAGTTTGTTTACAGTGGCTAGAGACCCTGGCATACCCATTGTCTCTCTCTCTCTCTCTCTCTCTCTCTCTCTCTCTTTCTCTCTCTCTTCTTTCTCTGCCTTTTCTTTCTCTCAAATAAATAAATACATAAATAAAACAAACAATGGGCTAGAAAGATGGCTCAGTGGTTAAAGGCACTTGCTTGCAAAGCCTGACAAGCTGGGTTCAATTCCCCATTACCTACATAAAGCCAGATGTGCAAAGTGGTGCATGCATATAGAAGTCGTTTGCAGGACATTCTGGTGTGCCTATTCTCGTTCATATTCTCTCTCTCTCTCTTCCCCTTGTGAATAAAATATTTAAGAGAACACAAAAGGTCAATTTTACTCTATATTAACTTTTAAAAATATATCATTTAAATATACACACAAAGAAATATGCTGAACAGTTGTTTAGAAACGATGTAAAATGATGTTCCTTGACTTACAATGGGGTTATGTTCCCCTAAAAAAAAAATCACAAGTTGAAAATACAATTTGGTTTTTGTTTGTTTGTTTGTTTCTTTGTTCCAGGTAAGTCTCACTCTAGCCCAGGCTGAACTTGAACTCAGAGCAGTCCTTTTACTGCTCCCTCCCAAGAGCTGGGATTAAAGGTGTGTGCCACTATGCCTGGCTTGAAAATATGACTTGAATATGCACTTAACTCACCTAACGTACCAGACAGTATAACAGAGTGTAGAGGGTCAGCCGATGTCCTCAATGAGTGTGTAGCTGACTGGGAGCTGGAATCTGCTGTTTTTGCCCAATGTCCAACGGCTGTCGTGAGGAAAGCTGCTGAAGGTCCCACATGCCCCAAACCCTCGAACTTGACCTTGACAGACATATAACTAATGAACAAAGCCTAGAAACTTGATCACATCACACTGAGAGGCGTGGGGGTGGAGGGCGTTCTTCCATCCAGGACAGAGAGCATATACACACAAACCCAGAACACACCTCAAAACCAAAATCAGCCTCTCTAACTCCAATGACAGAACATGTATGGGAGTAGTTTCCGAGGGAAGTTTGTTACCAAAATTGGGAATTTTATAATATCCAAATGGTAGTGCTGGAAGCAGGTGGGTCAGAAATGTTGACAGCCTTTGAAAGTTAAATTATTAAAGCTACTTTAAAAGAGAAGCCAACCCCAACAGTAAGATGTTACTCCCACACTTACCCTCATCACTGTCCCTCAAAAGAAGTCCCCGTTGTCTAACCTAACCTTTTTTTCGGTGGCCAACTCCCTGTCTTCTGAGGTAATGTCTATAAATCTTGGCATCCAGGGTGCTTCCTGCCGCACATGTCAGCTATTAGCAGTGGTATTTTTCCTGACAGATAATTGGTAACATTAAAAAAAAAAAGTCAGACCATCGTGCTTTGCAGTCACTGTACACCATTAAGTCACACATATTTAAAGAGGCATACAGCTCTGCCTGGGGAGGGGGGGTCAAAGGCCAGTCTTTATAGCCTATTACCTGAGACTAGAAAGGTGAAAATGAAATCCATTCTTTGGGTTTATTTACACAACAGTTTAATTAGCCACCTCCTGAAACAGAAGATTCCACAGAGCACTCCTGCTGAGGGAGTCCACAGAAGACAGACACCCAGAGTCCCCACTACCTGCCCTCACCTTTCATTTTGGTTGAGTAAAATCCAACAGCTGCTCCATTTCTCCACAGGATCTTGGCCTGTTCCTTTGCAGAGTGAGGTAAAAAAAACATGCCCTCATCATCCAAACTTCTCTCCAATCTTCCAAAAATAATGACGTTAAGAATGAAAAGCACAATCCTTTCGCCAAAGGACCGAACCTTCGAATTAAAAACAAAGAACCACGTGAGACCAAAGAGGAAACTCGGATCTGTAAGGAACGTTGTGTGTGTCTGGAATTGGCCTGCAGACCGGGGTCAGGGGTATGTCCTCTGTAGCAGAATTCTTTCTGTATCTCAACACCACTGACCCAGCACAACAATGCAACCTCCAGGCAGGGGAGGAGAGGGGGCGCTCCTGAGCATGCAGAGCCACAGCCATAGACTGCACAGTCTCAAAGTAAAGAAACAGGAAGTTGCCTCCAAGGCTGCCAGTTCAAGCCATCCCAACAGACACACTGGCTGTGTTTGTCCTGACATAAACCCAGTCTGCCATTTTAGCAGCAGCAGGATCCTGGCCCCAAAATTCTGGCTCTGGAAGAAGGAGAAATAATTGCAGAGATCAACTGCCACATCAAAAGCAACTGAATTTCAATAGCTTGTGACAGATTTTGAACACATCCACTAGAGTTCCAACCCCAGAGAATGATTGGGACTCAAGGCCCGCCCTGTACTCAACTATAAAACAGTACATCGCACCCATGGCAGAATCATCCCAAGTAAAGAAACCATCTTGTGGTCAAAGTCAGACCCACGGAGTTGGAAGCTCTCTCATGCACAAGTCAAAGTGACTTCATGCTCTGTCTGTCAGGATTCTCTGCATGTGTGTGGCCCACGAGGGCAAATGGGGTGCCTGACGTGAGGGCCTCCCACTTCTGTACAATAGTAGGCAGCTCCCTGGCTAAGTCTGGACATGGCCTCTGAATCCTCCACACACAGCCTTCTAGACAGCACAAGCAACTGCTGGAATGTGGCAGGGAAGATGAAACTGACCAGCTATTCATGCACATTGCATCAGGGCCCTGTATTTTCCTCCGACAACCATGCTAAGTGACAGCCGATGTGCTGTGCATGTGTGAGTGTGTGTGTATGCATATCCACATAGAACCACATCAACCAAGCACTGAGTTGTGACTTACACCGGCATGCCGTCATTTGATTCTCGCCACCCACTCGGGAGGTCCTGGTTTACAGGTATGGAAATGAAAGCTCAGAGGTGATTACACTCATCAGTTTCTCTGCCTCATTCCAAAGAGATCTTGAGACAATTTGACTAGGGCTCTGTCAGATGGAGCTTCCCTACTACTGTTATTTAGCTAGATGGACATATATATATATATAAAATGCCCAACAAATAACTCTCTAAATATTCATGACTATGTCCATATAGGAATGCTACCTCACTTTTGGTTGGAGATACTTCTCTTTTCAGATGGCAGTGACCACTGGGAGACTCAAAACTCATCAAAGTGCTGAGAACTGACAGATGGGTGGTCAGAACTGAGAGACATTTCTATCACACCCTCCAAGGCTCAAGGACCTTTGGGAAAGAGGGGACAGCCACTACGCAAAAGCCAAGGATGAGGAGGGGTGCTTTGGAATGTGGTCTTCCAGACACCAACTGGGTGTTGTATTCCTGCGTCACAGTGGCTGTCATGACCTATAGAAGACCTATATAATAGGAGAGACAAAAAAATATGACATCAAAATAGAAAAGGCTGGTGAGGTGGCTCAGTCGCTAACGTGCTTGCCTGCAGGGCCTAACAACTGGGATTCAATTCCCTAGTACCCAAGTAAAGCCAGATTCACAAAGGGGAGCATGCATCTGTAGTTCATTTGCATGGGCTGGAAGCCCTGGCATATCCATTCTCTGTGTTTCTCTTTGCTTGCAAATAAAAAAAAAAAATAAAATAAAAAGGGTTTTTTTTTTTAAAGTAGAAGAGGTACTAGTTAGAAAGAAAAGGTTCTGTGGAATGGGGGACAAAGGAGGGTAGGATTGTGGGAAGAGATTATGATTAGGGTACATTGTTATGTGTGTACAGATTGTCAACTTCTTTAAAAAGAAGTCTGGAAAAAAAACTAAGGGTTCTTGAATCCCAGAACAGCACACCAGCTCAAGTTACACCTGAGCGATCCTGCATCCCAGAACAGCACACCTGCTCAAGTTACTCCTGAGCTCACCTGCATCCCAGAACAGCACACCTGCTCAAGTTACACCTGAGCTCTACTGCATCCCAGAACAGCACACCTGCTCAAGTAACACCTGAGTACTCCTGCATCCCAGAACAGCACACCTGCTCAAGTAACACCTGGGTGCTCCTGCATCCCAGAACAGCACACCTGCTCAAGTTACTCCTGAGCTCTCCTGCATCCCAGAACAGCACACCTGCTCAAGTTACACCAGAACAGCACACCTGCTCAAGTAACACCTGAGCTCACCTGCATCCCAGAACAGGACACCTGCTCAAGTAACACCTGAGTACTCCTGCATCCCAGAACAGCACACCTGCTCAAGTAACACCTGAGTGCTCCTGCATCCCAGAACAGCACACCTGCTCAAGTAACACCTGAGCTCTACTGCATCCCAGAACAGCACACCTGCTCAAGTAACACCTGAGCTCTACTGCATCCCAGAACAGCACACCTGCTCAAGTAACACCTGAGCACTCCTGCATCCCAGAACAGCACACCTGCTCAAGTAACACCTGAGCTCTACTGCATCCCAGAACAGCACACCTGCTCAAGTAACACCTGAGCTCTCCTGCATCCCAGAACAGCACACCTGCTCAAGTAACACCTGAGTACTCCTGCATCCCAGAACAGCACACCTGCTCAAGTAACACCTGAGCGCTCCTGCATCCCAGAACAGCACACCTGCTCAAGTAACACCTGAGCGCTCCTGCATCCCAGAACAGCACACCTGCTCAAGTAACACCTGAGCGCTCCTGCATCCCAGAACAGCACACCTGCTCAAGTAACACCTGAGCTCTCCTGCATCCCAGAACAGCACACCTGCTCAAGTAACACCTGAGCTCTCCTGCATCCCAGAACAGCACACCTGCTCAAGTAACACCTGAGCACTCCTGCATCCCAGAACAGCACACCTGCTCAAGTAACACCTGAGCGCTCCTGCATCCCAGAACAGCACACCTGCTCAAGTAACACCTGAGCGCTCCTGCATCCCAGAACAGCACACCTGCTCAAGTAACACCTGAGCGCTCCTGCATCCCAGAACAGCACACCTGCTCAAGTAACACCTGAGCACTCCTGAATCCCAGAACAGCACACCTGCTCAAGTACACACCTGAACAGCACACCTGCCTGTATCCCAGAACAGCACACCTGCTCAAGTAACACCTGAGTGCTCCAACATCCCAGAACAGCACACCTGCTCAAGTTACACCTGAGCGCTCCTGCATCCCAGAACATCACACCTGCTCAAGTAACACCTGAGCGCTCCAACATCCCAGAACAGCACACCTGCTCAAGTTACACCTGAGTGCTCCTGCATCCCAGAACAGCACACCTGCTCAAGTAACACCTGAGCGCTCATGCATCCCAGAAGCACAGCACACCTGCTCCCAGAACAGCAACCTGTAACACCTGGGTGCTCCTGCATCCCAGAACAGCACACCTGCTCAAGTAACACCTGAGCGCTCCTGCATCCCAGAACAGCACACCTGCTCAAGTAACACCTGAGTGCTCCTGCATCCCAGAACAGCACACCTGCTCAAGTAACACCTGGGCTCTCCTGCATCCCAGAACAGCACACCTGCTCAAGTAACACCTGAGCACTCCTGCATCCCAGAACAGCACACCTGCTCAAGTAACACCTGAGCTCTACTGCATCCCAGAACAGCACACCTGCTCAAGTTACACCTGGGCTCTACTGCATCCCAGAACAGGACACCTGCTCAAGTAACACCTGAGTACTCCTGCATCCCAGAACAGCACACCTGCTCAAGTAACACCTGGGCGCTCCTGAATCCCAGAACAGCACACCTGCTCAAGTAACACCTGAGCGCTCCTGCATCCCAGAACAGCACACCTGCTCAAGTAACACCTGAGCGCTCCTGCATCCCAGAACAGCACACCTGCTCAAGTAACACCTGAGCTCTACTGCATCCCAGAACAGCACACCTGCTCAAGTAACACCTGAGCTCTCCTGCATCCCAGAACAGCACACCTGCTCAAGTAACACCTGAGCACTCCTGCATCCCAGAACAGCACACCTGCTCAAGTAACACCTGAGCGCTCCTGCATCCCAGAACAGCACACCTGCTCAAGTAACACCTGAGCGCTCCTGTATCCCAGAACAGCACACCTGCTCAAGTAACACCTGAGCGCTCCTGCATCCCAGAACAGCACACCTGCTCAAGTAACACCTGAGCACTGCTCCTGCATCCCAGAACAGCACACCTGCTCAAGTAACACCTGAGCGCTCCTGCATCCCAGAACAGCACACCTGCTCAAGTAACACCTGAGCGCTCCTGCATCCCAGAACAGCACACCTGCTCAAGTTACACCTGAGCGCTCCTGCATCCCAGAACATCACACCTGCTCAAGTTACACCTGAGCGCTCCAACATCCCAGAACAGCACACCTGCTCAAGTTACACCTGAGTGCTCCTGCATCCCAGAACAGCACACCTGCTCAAGTAACACCTGAGCGCTCATGCATCCCAGAAGAGCACACCTGCTCAAGTAACACCTGGGTGCTCCTGCATCCCAGAACAGCACACCTGCTCAAGTAACACCTGAGCGCTCCTGCATCCCAGAACAGCACACCTGCTCAAGTTACACCTGAGTGCTCCTGCATCCCAGAACAGCACACCTGCTCAAGTTACACCTGAGTGCTCCTGCATCCCAGAACAGCACACCTGCTCAAGTAACACCTGAGCACTCCTGCATCCCAGAACAGCACACCTGCTCAAGTAACACCTGAGCGCTCCTGCATCCCAGAACAGCACACCTGCTCAAGTAACACCTGAGCGCTCCTGCATCCCAGAACAGCACACCTGCTCAAGTTACACCTGAGTGCTCCTGCATCCCAGAACAGCACACCTGCTCAAGTAACACCTGAGCACTCCTGCATCCCAGAACAGCACACCTGCTCAAGTAACACCTGAGCGCTCCTGCATCCCAGAACAGCACACCTGCTCAAGTAACACCTGGGCTCTCCTGCATACCAGAACAGCACACCTGCTCAAGTAACACCTGAGTTCTCCCGCATCCCAGAACAGCACACCTGCTCAAGTAACACCTGGGCGCTCCTGCATCCCAGAACAGCACACCTGCTCAAGTAACACCTGGGCTCTCCTGCATCCCAGAACAGCACACCTGCTCAAGTAACACCTGAGTGCTCCTGCATCCCAGAACAGCACACCTGCTCAAGTAACACCTGAGCGCTCCTGCATCCCAGAACAGCACACCTGCTCAAGTAACACCTGAGCTCTCCTGCATCCCAGAACAGCACACCTGCTCAAGTAACACCTGAGTGCTCCTGCATCCCAGAACAGCACACCTGCTCAAGTAACACCTGAGTGCTCCTGCATCCCAGAACAGCACACCTGCTCAAGTAACACCTGAGCGCTCCTGCATCCCAGAACAGCACACCTGCTCAAGTAACACCTGAGCGCTCCTGCATCCCAGAACAGCACACCTGCTCAAGTAACACCTGAGCTCTCCTGCATCCCAGAACAGCACACCTGCTCAAGTAACACCTGAGCGCTCCTGCATCCCAGAACAGCACACCTGCTCAAGTAACACCTGAGCTGCTCCCGCATCCCAGAACAGAACAGCACACCTGCAAGTAACACCTGAGTGCTCCTGCATCCCAGAACAGCACACCTGCTCAAGTAACACCTGAGCTCTCCCGCATCCCAGAACAGCACACCTGCTCAAGTTACACCTGAGCTCTACTGCATCCCAGAACAGCACACCTGCTCAAGTAACACCTGAGTGCTCCTGCATCCCAGAACAGCACACCTGCTCAAGTTACACCTGAGCTCTCCTGCATCCCAGAACAGCACACCTGCTCAAGTAACACCTGAGTGCTCCTGCATCCCAGAACAGCACACCTGCTCAAGTAACACCTGAGTGCTCCTGCATCCCAGAACAGCACACCTGCTCAAGTAACACCTGAGCTGCTCCTGCATCCCAGAACAGCACACCTGCTCAAGTAACACCTGAGCGCTCCTGCATCCCAGAACAGCACACCTGCATCCCAGAACAGCAACAAGTAACACCTGAGCGCTAACATCCCTGAGCTCTAACACCTGCATCCCAGAACAGCACACCTGCCTGCATCCCAGTAACACCTGCTCAAGTAACACCTGCATCCCAGAACAGCACACCTGCTCAAGTAACACCTGAGCTCTCCTGCATCCCAGAACAGCACACCTGCTCAAGTAACACCTGAGCTCTCCTGCATCCCAGAACAGCACACCTGCTCAAGTTACACCTGAGAGCTGCATCCCAGAACAGCACACCTGCATCCCAGAACAGCACACATGCTCAAGTAACACCTGAGTGCTCCTGCATCCCAGAACAGCACACCTGCTCAAGTTAACCTGAGCTCTACTGCATCCCAGAACAGCACACATGCTCAAGTAACACCTGAGTGCTCCTGCATCCCAGAACAGCACACCTGCTCAAGTAACACCTGGGAGCTCCTGCATCCCAGAACAGCAAACCTGCTCAAGTACACCTATGCATTGAGCTCTCCTGCATCCCAGAACAGCACACCTGCTCAAGTAACACCTGGGCGCTCCTGCATCCCAGAACAGCACACCTGATCAAGTAACACCTGGGCGCTCCTGCATCCCAGAACAGCAAACCTGCTCAAGTAATATTTGAGCTCTCCTGCATCCCAGAACAGCACACCTGCTCAAGTAACACCTGGGTGCTCCTGCATCCCAGAACAGCACACCTGCTCAAGTAACACCTGGGCGCTCCCACATCCCAGAACAGCACACCTGCTCAAGTAACACCTGAGCGCTCCTGCATCCCAGAACAGCACACCTGCTCAAGTAACACCTGAGCTCTCCTGCATCCCAGAACAGCACACCTGCTCAAGTAACACCTGAGCGCTCCTGCATCCCAGAACAGCACACCTGCTCAACCTGAGCTCTCCTGCATCCCAGAACAGCACACCTGCTCAAGTAACACCGCTCCTGCATCCCAGAACAGCACACCTGCTCAAGTAACACCTGAGCTCTCCTGCATCCCAGAACAGCACACCTGCTCAAGTAACACCTGAGCGCTCCTGCATCCCAGAACAGCACACCTGCTCAAGTAACACCTGGGCTCTCCTGCATACCAGAACAACACACCTGCTCAAGTAACACCTGAGTGCTCCTGCATCCCAGAACAGCACAACTGCTCAAGTAACACCTGGGCTCTCCTGCATACCAGAACAGCACACCTGCTCAAGTAACACCTGAGTGCTCCTGCATCCCAGAACAGCACACCTGCTCAAGTAACACCTGAGCGCTCCTGCATCCCAGAACAGCACACCTGCTCAAGTAACACCTGAGCTCTCCTGCATCCCAGAACAGCACACCTGCTCAAGTAACACCTGAGTGCTCCTGCATCCCAGAACAGCACACCTGCTCAAGTAACACCTGAGCTCTCCTGCATCCCAGAACAGCACACCTGCTCAAGTAACACCTGGGCGCTCCTGCATCCCAGAACAGCACACCTGCTCAAGTAACACCTGAGTGCTCCTGCATCCCAGAACAGCACACCTGCTCAAGTACCATCTGAGTGCTCCTGCATCCCAGAAGAGCACACCTGCTCAAGTAACACCTGGGCTCTCCTGCATCCCAGAACAGCACACCTGCTCAAGTAACACCTGAGCTCTCCTGCATCCCAGAACAGCACACCTGCTCAAGTAACACCTGGGCGCTCCTGCATCCCAGAAGAGCACACCTGCTCAAGTAACACCTGGGCGCTCCTGCATCCCAGAACAGCACACCTGCTCAAGTAACACCTGAGCGCTCCTGCATCCCAGAACAGCACACCTGCTCAAGTAACACCTGAGCTCTCCTGCATCCCAGAACAGCACACCTGCTCAAGTAACACCTGAGTGCTCCTGCATCCCAGAACAGCACACCTGCTCAAGTAACACCTGAGCTCTCCTGCATCCCAGAACAGCACACCTGCTCAAGTAACACCTGAGCGCTCCTGCATCCCAGAACAGCACACCTGCTCAAGTAACACCTGAGTGCTCCTACATCCCAGAACAGCACACCTGCTCAAGTAACACCTCCCAGAACAGCGCAAGTAACACCTACATCCCAGAACAGCACACCTGCTCAAGTAACACCTGAGCTCTCCTGCATCCCAGAACAGCACACCTGCTCAAGTAACACCTGGGCGCTCCTGCATCCCAGACAGAGCACATCCCAGAAGAGCACACCTGCTCATGTAAAACCTGGGCGCTCCTACATCCCAGAACAGCACACCTGCTCAAGTAACACCTGAGTGCTCCTGCATCCCAGAACAGCACACCTGCTCAAGTAACACCTGAGCTCTCCCGCATCCCAGAACAGCACACCTGCTCAAGTAACACCTGAGTGCTCCTGCATCCCAGAACAGCACACCTGCTCAAGTAACACCTGAGCTCTCCTGCATCCCAGAACAGCACACCTGCTCAAGTAACACCTGAGCGCTCCTGCATCCCAGAACAGCACACCTGCTCAAGTAACACCTGAGCGCTCCTACATCCCAGAACAGCACACCTGCTCAAGTAACACCTGAGCGCTCCTGCATCCCAGAACAGCACACCTGCTCAAGTAACACCTGAGTGCTCCTGCATCCCAGAACAGCACACCTGCTCAAGTAACACCTGAGCGCTCCTGCATCCCAGAACAGCACACCTGCTCAAGTAACACCTGAGCTCTCCCGCATCCCAGAACAGCACACCTGCTCAAGTAACACCTGAGTTCTCCCGCATCCCAGAACAGCACACCTGCTCAAGTAACACCTGAGCTCTCCTGCATCCCAGAACAGCACACATGCTCAAGTAACACCTGAGCTCTCCTGCATACCAGAACAGCACACCTGTCAAGTAACACCTGAGCTCTCCTGCATCCCAGAACAGCACACCTGCTCAAGTTACACCTGAGTGCTCCTGCATCCCAGAACATCACACCTGCTCAAGTTAAACCTGTAACACCTGGGCTCTTCTGCATCCCAGAACACAGTGCTCCTGCATCCCAGAACAGCACACCTGCTCAAGTAACACCTGAGCGCTCCTGCATCCCAGAACAGCACACCTGCTCAAGTAACACCTGAGCGCTCCTGCATCCCAGAACAGCACACCTGCTCAAGTAACACCTGAGCGCTCCTGCATCCCAGAACAGCACACCTGCTCAAGTAACACCTGGGCGCTCCTGCATCCCAGAACAGCACACCTGCTCAAGTAACACCTGAGCGCTCCTGCATCCCAGAACAGCACACCTGCTCAAGTTACACCTGAGTGCTCCTGCATCCCAGAACAGCACACCTGCTCAAGTAACACCTGAGCTCACCTGCAGCACACCCAGAACAGAACACACCTGCTCAAGTAACACCTGAGCTCACCTCCATCCCAGAACAGCACACCTGCTCAAGTAACACCTGAGTGCTGCTCCTGCATCCCAGAACAGCACACCTGCTCAAGTAACACCTGCTCCTGCATCCCAGGCACCTGCTCCTGCATCCCAGAACAGCACACCTGCTCAAGTAACACCTGAGCGCTCCTGCATCCCATCCCAGAACAGCACACCTGCATCCCAGAACAGCACACCTGAGTAACACCTGAGCTCTCCTGCATCCCAGAACAGCACACCTGCTCAAGTAACACCTGAGCTCTCCTGCATCCCAGAACAGCACACCTGCTCAAGTAACACCTGAGTTCTCCTGCATCCCAGAACAGCACACCTGCTCAAGTAACACCTGAGCTCTCCTGCATCCCAGAACAGCACACATGCTCAAGTAACACCTGAGCTCTCCTGCATCCCAGAACAGCACACCTGCTCAAGTAACACCTGAGCTCTCCTGCATCCCAGAACAGCACACCTGCTCAAGTTACACCTGAGTGCTCCTGCATCCCAGAACATCACACCTGCTCAAGTTAAACCTGAGTGCTCCTGCATCCCAGAACAGCACACCTGCTCAAGTAACACCTGGGCGCTCCTGCATCCCAGAACAGCACACCTGCTCAAGTAACACCTGGGCTCTCCTGCATCCCAGAACAGCACACCTGCTCAAGTAACACCTGGGAGCTCCTGCATCCCAGAACAGCACACCTGCTCCAGCCCAGCCAGTGGTGGATCCCTGTCTGCATCCTCTTCCATCACAACCTGTCTCTAGAAACAGGAACATTCACTACAAGTATCAGTGCTTGATTTTATATTTAATATTCTTGACATCATCACCATCCTATGTAGTTATGTGATCTTGATTTGCATTTGCTGCGAGGCCTGAGCCATTCATTCATTTTCTTTTTTGAGAGACGCAGAGAGAGACAGAGAGAGAGGGAGAGGAAGACAGATAGAGATGGGCGTGCCAGCAGCCTCTCAGCTGCTGCAAAAGAAATCCGGATGTGTGCGCCCCCTTGTGGTCAAGTGTGGCTTGTGCCCTTGCGTCACTTTGCATCTGGCTAACCGTGGGACCTGGAGAATGGAACCAGCATTCTTAGGCTTAGGAGGCAGGCGCCTTAACAGCTAAGCCATCTCTCCAGCCCCATTCATTCATTTTTGAGCCTCAGTTTCACTCACAGACCAAGGGAGAAGATAACCCAAATGATTTTTTTTTTTTTTTTGATTTTTCAAGGTAGGATCTCTCACTCTGGCTCAGGCTGACCTGGAATTCACTATGTAGTCTCAGGGTGGCCTCAAACTCTCAGCGATCCTCCTACCTCTGCCTCACAAGTGCTGGGATTAAATGCGTGTGCCACCACGCCCGGCTTTTTTAGATCTGAAAAGTTTCATTTTTCAAATGCTCAGTATTAAAATAACAAAGCAGCTTGTAGCCCCCAGCATGGAGCATAAAGTTTCAGTGTCAATAAATTTAGTAATTGGTCTGGAATGTAAGTTATCTCATTTTTATCTGGAGTCACCTGTTAGAGGAAGAAAAGATTGTGAAAATCTAACCAGCAGTGCATTGAGAAGCCACCACTCATTCTATCTCAGATAGTGGCAGCTGCATGAAGTTCAGACTTTCAAAAGAACTAACTAGTCTTAAAAACTGATAGTGCCATGTTGGCATGGGGGTTATATTTTCAACTTGCAAAACCAAAAAGTTCAGAGGGGAAAACCAGACAAGAAAAGCAGACTGCATCTGGCAGCAAGGAAATATCCAATCAAAAACTGGCAAGAGAAAAAATAAATGCACTTAATTTGTCTAATTCTGTTACAGGAGGAACAAAATATGAGTGGCATGTGATCTTGACTTAGAAATGCTTCTGAAAACATAAAACTAAGATCCATTTCTAATCCCTCATTAGGATTATAATTATGTTAACAGGGAGAACATTAAGAAAGCTTTTTCTAGTAATTTGTGAAAAATAACTGGCTAAGAAACAAGCTGTAATTAAAA
This sequence comes from Orientallactaga sibirica, assembly GCA_036365145.1. NCBI lineage: Eukaryota > Metazoa > Chordata > Mammalia > Rodentia > Dipodidae > Orientallactaga > Orientallactaga sibirica. Next base: position 18,186,211 of record JAEOAD010000031.1, read on the forward strand.
GAAAAATGAAAAAGTAAAGACAAAATTTTACAGATGAAGAAAGAAAATGTCCCCATGTGTCAAGGAGGTGTGGTACAGAACTTTACAAGATGGCTCATTAAGTGGAAATAATGTCCAAATCTCTTTATGTTCATAACATATAGCACATTCTCAGAAAATTGGGGGCAAGGTTCTTCGTCTAAACACAGAATTAAAAAATGAGGCTGAGGCTGAGGCTGGAGAGATGGCATAGTGGTTAAGATGCTTGCCTTAGGCTTGCAAAGCCTAAGGACCCAGGTTCAACTCTCCAGAACCCATGTAAGCCAGATGCACAAAGTGATGCATGAACACAAGGTGTCATATGTGAACAAGGTGACAAACCAGTTCATTTGCAGTGGCTAAGACCCAATTCTCTGTGTGTGTGTGTGTGTGTGTGTGTGTGTGTGTGTGTGTCACTCTCTCTCATAAGTAAAAAAAAAAAAAAAAAAATGAGGCTGGGTGTGGTGCATTAAACCTTTAATCCCAGCACTCCTCGGGAGGCAGAGGTGGGAGGATTGCTATGAGGCAAACCTGGGCTCTAGAGTGAGACCCTACAAAAAAAAAAAAAAAAAAAAAAAAAAAACTGAAAGCAGTAATCAATCTCCTTCTGAAACCTTGTGCAAAGAGCCATCATGTTCTTCCCTATAACTCACAACAAGCAGTCACCACCTGTGACCACAGAGCAGGGACAACAGTGCACACAGCTAATGGCAGGCTTCTTTGCTGGAGCTGAAGCCAGTGCCGATGGGCTGGAGAGAAACCCCTTGCAAAACAACAGCTTTCAATTCGATTAAAACCAGTCCTTGAATAAATTTGAATGGAAGAGGCAAGTCACAAATGCCACACATCATAGGATTCCATTTGTGTGGAATATCCAGAATGGACGAATGCATAGAGACAGTACATTAGTAGGAGTCAGGGCTAGGGAAGAGGGGAACGAGGGGATGACTGCTAATGGTCACAGGGTCTCTTTTTAGCATGATGATGTTCCAGAGTTAGTGGTGTTCAATATATTACCTTATAAGTCATACTTATAAGCATATTAAAATCACTGAATTATACATTTAAAAGAGTAAAATCTATGGCATGAGAATGCATCTTACTGAGGCTATTGTTTAAAAGAACAGGACTAAATAAATGCCATAAAGGCTGAGATTAGATTAGATTAGCTCTGTGAGGATTCTGAAATAACTACTGTTACAGTATAGGATCTGATTCTGTTCTGATTCTGATATTACTAAATGTTGCCTGAGTACACTAAGCAGAACTTGCACACAAACTGAGAAACTGGATAGGATTTTTGGTGAGACCTTTGAGTCATCCGTGATCCTGTAAGGAAGCCCTCGCCCTGCTCTGTAAGTAACTCCAATAAATCCATCAGTTCACCAAAACTGCAATCATACTTTGTGCTGCCATCTGAACCCTACCTAGAGTGAGTAGACGTGTGTTTGTCTCCCCAAGGAAAAGGTTTCCTGCAAAACACAACATAACACACACCACACATACTGTACATACATACACATACATGCACATGTCAAAAAGAAAAAAATTTTAAAGGGGGGATGGCTGTCCCACAAATAAAGCAAACAATCAACAAATGAGACCTCACAAAACTAAAAATGGAAAATGGCTGCACTAGGGCCTCCAACCACCGCAAACAACCCCAGATACATGCACCACTTTGTGTATCTGGCTTCACATGGGTACTGGGGAATTGAACCCGGGTTGGCCCAGGGTGGCCTTGAACTCACATTGATCCTTCTACCTCTGCTTCCTAAATGCTGGGATTAAAGGCCTACGCCACCACACCCAGCTCAAGGCAATTTTAATTTGCAGGTTTTTGATGGCTAAAAATGTTGAGCACCTTAAAAATATTTATTGATGACTGGAGAGATGGCTCAGCAGTTAAGGTACTTGCCTGCAAAGCCCAGTGACCTAGGTTTGATTCCCCAGTACCCACATAAAGCCAGATACACAAAGTGGTACATGCATCTGGAGTTTGTGTGCAGCAGCTGGAGGCCCTGGTGTGCACATTCTCTTGGTCTCTCTCTCTTCTATCTCTCTCTCTCTCTCCTTGCAAATAAATAAATATTTTTAATCGAGGCTGGAGAGATGGGTTGGCAGTTAAATGTGTTTGCATGCAAAGCCCAACAACCCAGGGTTCAATTCCTCAGTACCCACATAAAGTCAGCTGCACAGTGGTGCATGTGTCTAGAATTTGTTTGCAGTTGGAAGGAGGCAATTCATTCTCTCGCTCTCTCAATATTATTTTAAAAACAAATGACAAGAAATGCTGGTGAGGGTGTGGGATGGTCATGATGGGAATCACTGTGAAGGTTTCTCAAAAGGCTAAAACTAGAGTTAGCATATGACCTGCTATTCCTTCTTGGGCATATATCCTAAGGACTTTACAGTTTACTAGACACTTGCTCATCCATGTTTGTTTATGCTCTTTTCACAATAGCTAGGAAATAGAGTCAGTCCAGATGTCCATCAACTGAGGAAAGGATAATGAAGATGTGATGCACACATAGAGTGGAATCTTATTCAGCTATAATGAAAACTAAAAAGTGAAATTGACATAAATAGATGGGTCTAGAAAAGAGTATACTAAGTCAGGTAATGAAAACTCAGGAAGATGAACATCATGATCTCATATGTGGATCCCAACTTTGAACTTCAAGACATGATGCAAGCTATAGGAAGAGTCAGTAGAGGCCAGGAAACTAGAAAGGAACCATGAGGAAGGGTGAGAAGAAGGACTGAAGAGGAGTGGATAGTAGATCTGTCAGAACAAAGGTGCAGTACTATGGGTGAAAGGGTTTCAATGTAGTCAGGGGAGGGGGACAGAGGAGAGGAGGAGGGAGAGTGATACTCAAAACTCAAGACATCATAAAAATACCATAGAAAAACCCACTCTTTTTGTTAGCGATTCAAATATATATATATTTAAAGAGACAGTCTCAGCAGAAGTACCCTGTGTGGGTGAATAATGCTGTTCTAAGAAGCCACAGATTATTGTGGAAACCCCCCACAATTTGCCAATAAAAATTGCCAGGAGAGGGATACTTCCCAATGAGTCATTGGCTAGGTAGGCGCCTGAGGTCCTCAAACCAATACAGGCCATTGCCAATACTCTTGGTCTCACACCAGAACTAGACAGTTAAACCCTATTGCTGAAGACATCACATGCTTCAGTTATGGGACACTGAGAAATCTAGCTGGAACTGAGCTGGTAGCATCCTCCCTGCTGGCTGTAATAGTGCTAGAAAGTACTATACTGACTACTGGGGAAGAAAATTCATCAATAATTTTACCCAGTGGTGTGTCCACCATGAGTCCTACACAACCAACCAGCCAGGCAAGATGTACTCACTGAAGCAATAATGGCATGACTGTTATAAGGGTAACCAACTGTTCTCTGATTGGATTTGAGGCCTGCTCCATGGGAAGGAATGCATGCCTGGTACTGAGAACCTATGGCAGGAAAGCTACTATCACTGTTAGGCTAAATGGATATGTTATGTCTACTAAAATGCCCTCTAAATATTTATGTTTATGCCCATATATTAGTGTGGTTCTCTCTTTTGGTTAGAGAAGTTTCTCTTTTCAGATAGTGGCAACTGCTGGGAAGATTCAAAACTTGTCAAAGAAATGAGAAGAAATTACAGTGCTGTGTTCAGCACTAAATAAAGCATCTCCATTACATCCTCCAAGGCAAAAGAGATGGCAGAGAGAATGTAAGAGCCAAAGGATGACTATAAGTGCTTTAGAATGCTGTCTTCCAGACAGAAAATAGTCATTGAGTTCATGCCATCATAGGGGCTGTCATTACCTGCAGAAGACCTGCATAATATTGGGCCCATCAACATGCTGTCATGGATAATGGAAGAGCAGGGAAAGGACATCAAAATAGAAGAGAGACTGTGGGAAGTAAGAGGAGGTTCGATGAGGAGGTATGGGGAGCAAAGACAAAGGGTTCTGGAAGGGAATTACAGAAATTTTTAATAAAGTTTTTTAACTTTTTTAATTGCAAGCAGAAAGAGAGAGAGAGAATGGGTGCACCAGGGCCTCTTTCCACTGCAAATGAACTCCAGTTGCATGCACCATTTTGTGCATCTGGCTTTACATGGGTGCTGGGGAATCAAACCCAGGCTGTCAGTCTTTGCATGCAGCACCTTTAACTACTGCACCATCTCCCCAGCCCCTTTTTAAGCTTTTTATAAACAAGTTCCATATCTGTAGATAATATAATATGATAAAAATCTCCTCCCACCACAATTGTCCCTTTTCAGCCTCTCTTAATAAAGACTTTTGTTAATAAAAGTTGATTTTAAAAGACATCAAAATGGAAGAGGAACTAATCAGAAAGAAGGGATTCTTGGGAGGAGAGTAGAGACAGGGAGACAACAGAAGGTAATGAGAGGGGACTATGATTAAAATACATTATGTAGAGGCTGAAGAGATGCTCAGTGGTTAAGATACTTGCCTGCAAAGCCAAATGACCTAGGTTCAATTTCCTAGTGCCCACATAAAGCCTGATGCACAAAGTGGCACATATATCTGGAGTTCATTTGCAATGGCTGGTGCACCCATTCTCTCCCTCCATCCTTCTCTCCCTTTTCTCCCCTATAAATAAATAAAATATTTTTAAAAAAATACATTATGATACTCACCAAACTGCCCTATAAGCACTTTGCCTAACGTTCATACCAATATATTAACGCTACCCTCACTTTTGGTTAGAGAAGCTTCTCTTTTCAGATGGCAGTGACCACTGGGATGACCCAAAAGGCACCATAGTGCTGAGAAGAAGTGACAGAGGAGTGTCCAGCACTGAAACATCTCTATCACACCCTCCTAGGCTCAGGGTCCATGGCAGAAGAGGTGGTGGAAAGAATGTAAGAGCCTAAGGAAGGGTACCACTCCTTACAATGCAACTGTCCAGACAGAAATGACCTTGATATCCATGACCTCTCAGTGCCTAGTAATATCTTCACAAAACCCTCAGAATAGGAGAAAAAGATGATGCTGTCAAATTAAAAGAGGGACTAATGGAGAGAAGGAGGGGATATGATGGAAAGTGGAGTTGTGAAGGGGAATGGGGGGGCGGGGAGGAAAATATCATAGTTTATTGTCTGTAAGTACAGAAGTTGTCAATTTGAAAAGCCAAAAAAGGGCTGGAGAGATTGCTTAGTGGTTAAGGCACTTGCTTGTGAAGCCTAAGAACCCAGATTCGATTCCTCAGTTCCCACATAAGCCAGATGCAAAAGGTGGAGCATGCATCTAGAGTTCATGCCCATTCTGGTGTGCCCATTTCTCTCTCTCTCTCTCACTTTCTCTTCTCTCATAAATAAATTAAAAAATATTTTTAAGAGCCAAAAGAATACACTATGTACATGTTTGAAAATTGGCAATAAAAAAGGAGGGGAGCCAGGAATGGTGGCGCACGCCTTTAATCCCAGCACCGGGGAGGCAGAGGTAGGAGGATCGCCTTGAGCTCAAGGCCACCCTGAGACTACACAGTTTATTCCAGGTCAGCCTGGGCCAGAGTGAGACCCTACCTTGAAAAACTAAAAAAAAAAAAAAAAAAAAAAAAAAAAAAGGAGGGGAGCTGCAGCAGACATACCTACAAAGAAAGTAGTAGCAGACTCATGAATGTCTGAAGCAATCAGAAGGTGGGGGAGACCTTGAAACCGATTTCCCAATCAGCCCTGAAAGGAAAGTAACTATGGACACCTTGACTTTGGACTTCTAGCCTCCAGAACCATGAGGAAGTTTAATGCTTGTGTCTCAGGGGTGCCGGGAATGAGTACACAGAAGCAGACTTCCCATACCCCCTCACTGACCCTCCTCTTATTTCCCAGTCTCTCTTCTCTTTTGATGTCATTTTTGTGCCCTCCTCCATCATCCATGACAGCAGGTAGATGGGCCCAATATTATGCAGGTCTTGTGCAGGAAATGACAGCCCTTATGACGGCATGAAGGCAGTGATTTAAGCTATTAACATGGTATTATTAAGGTGACCTTGAAAACCTGTTTTGCAAATGTTTATTTAATGTCACATCCTAGGTCTGGTGAGATGGCTCAGTAGATGTGTACAAGGATGAAGGATCTGAGTTTAGATGTCAGGTGGGTATGGCAGACCACCTGTAATCCCAGCACTTGGGAGGCAGAGACAGGGGATCCCTGGGGCAAGCTGGCGAACTCCAGGTTCAAATGGAAAACCTGCAGTAAATCAGGTGGACAGACCTCCACATACACCTGAACACATGTGAACACGCACAAACACACAAAAATATATTAATAACATCACATCCTCACCTTCACCAGCCCTTCCCTTGTGGGATCAGAAGTTCTTAGAATGTCTTCTGTGGACCACCAGGTCTCCTTTAGGTAAACAGCCACAACTGAAGAGAAAAAACAAAGGGAAAATGATGACACACATGGAAAACCGGCCACCAGGGCAGCTTCAACAGCATAAGCCACCAACACACAGCAAAGGAATGGTACTTTGTAGGTAAAACAGGCAACATTTTTGCTATTTTGGCTGGGCCTCACACATGCTCAGCAAGAACTCTACAACTGGGTGGCATCCCAGATGAGGTTTGAGAGCTAAAGTTTCTGAAAACACTGACCAGGACAGCCACCTGCAAGGAATATGGCAGGTGTTTCTGGAATCAAAATAATAAATATCCCAGTGATATTACACAAAACAAGATGTGGTAGCTTTAGTTAGGCGTCCCCCATAAACTCATGGGTTTTGAATGCTTCGTTCCTAGCTGATGGCAGTTTGGTAGGTGGAGCCTTGCTGGAGCAGGTATGTTGTTGGGAGCGAGCGCTGGGGTGTTATAAGCAGTTCCCCTTTGCTAGAGTTCAGTCCACTCTCCTGCTGCTGTTGTCCACCTGATGTTGGCAAGGAGGTGATGTCCAGCTTCTGCTCTGCCATCTTTTCCCCTCCCATCACAGCTTTCCCTCAAACTGTAAGCCAACATAAAAATATTCTTCCCATCAGCTGCTTTTGGTAGGGCACTTTGCCCCAGCCATGAGAAGGTTAACTACAATACAAGATATAATACCAATGTTTACAAATTCATTGAGTTAAGAACCATATTTTTCATGTTAGAAACATCTATCCAAGCCTAGTCATTTTGCACAAGCCATAACTCCCCATGTTTTGTAAATTCTTATATTATCTAAGGTCACATATTAGTTATCTTCTCGTGGCTGGGACAAAATACCTAACAAAAGTCAGCTAAAGTGCTGGAAGGATGGCTTAGCAGTTAAGGTACTTGCTTGCAAAGCCAAAGGACCCAGGTTCAAGTTCTCAGAACACACATAAACCAGATGCACAAAGTGGCACATGTGTCTGGAGTTCTTCTGCAGCAGCTAGAGGCCTTGGTATGCCCATTCTCTCTCTCAATCTGCCTGTGTGTGTGTGTGTGTGTGTGTGTGTGTGTGTGTGTGTACACACGCGCATGCACGCGTGTGTCTCAAATAAATACATAAATAAATTTTTAAAATTTTTTAGGTCAGTTTAAGGAAGGAAGGGCTTATTTCATTTTATAATCCCAGGTTATAGCTCATCATGGTGGGGAAGGCATAGCTACAAGAACATGAAGCAGAGGTGGTCACACTCAGCTCAAAATGAGGAAGCAGGGCATGGTGAATGCTGCTGCTCAGCTCTCTCCTTTTTATACAGCCAGGACCCTGAGCAGTGCATGGTGCTGCCCACAGTTAAGGATGGTTTTCCTACCACAATGAACCTAACCAAGATAATCCCTCACAGACACATCCAGAGGCTAAACTCATCTACATAATCCCTCACTAGTGATTCCAGTCCTGTCATGTTGACAATATAAACCATCACATGCCCTGGGTGAACAGACTTGGTGCATGCCTTTAATTCCAGCACTTGGGAGGCAGAGGTAGGAGGATTGCCATGAGTTTGAGGCCACCCTGAGAGTACATAGTGAATCCCAGGTCAGCCTGAGCTAGAATAAGACTCTACCTCAAAAAAAAAAAAAAGTGAATAAAAATTAAAATGCCCAACCAAGAGTTAAGAAAGACTCCAAGGATCTCAAAGCCATCCCAAATTCCCATGTCACTGCTCAGGGAAAAAGAACCTGAATTCTACATGAGAGTTATTCGAATTCATCACCTGAGGTAGTCAGGAAGTTCCCATGTGAATTAGAATATCTAGCACGGGGCTGTCACACTGTACGTGCTCCTTATCCACCAGTCAATGAGTTGATTCCCCCCCGCTTTTCCTCTTCCCCATCCCAGCAATTCCATCTCAGCCTCAGATACCTAAGGGAGCACCTTACCTGACCCTATTCCTCCATCCATTACTACTTAGTGGTTGCTTCCCAAAGGTAAATCCTTTGGCTCTGGCATCTTTTCTCTCAGTTTTGTAAACTTTCTCTCCTTGCCTGGGAATGACATTTTTTTTAAATATCTTTTAATATTTTTTAAGATTTTATTTTTTATTTATTTATTACAGGGAGAGAGAAAGAGGCAAATACAAAGAGAATGGGCATACCAGGGCCTCTAGTCAATGCAATCAAACTCCAGAACACATGTACCACCTTTTGCATCTGGCTTATGTGGGTACTGGGGAATTGAACTTGGGTCCTTAGGCTTGGTAGGCAAGTGCCTTAACCGCTAAGCCATCTCTCCAACCCCAACATTTTGAAACATCAGGGTTACTTAGCTTATTTTCTGTTATTTTTTTAAAGATTTTATTTTTATTTATTTATTAGAGTCAGAGAGAGGGAGAGAGAGAGAGAATGGGTTCACCAGGGCCTCTAGCCACTGCAAACCAAATCCAGGTGCATGCACCACCATGTACATCTGGCTTACGTGGGACCTGGAGAATTGAACCTGGGTCCTTAGGCTTCATAGGCATGTGCCTTAACTAAGCCATCTCTCCAGCCCATTTTCTGGTATTTTTTATGCCCTTTTAATCATCATTTTTATACCTGCATCTCAAGCCAAGTATCTGACCCTGAGGTTTTGAGAAGCCACAGAATTAAAAAGCGCGTCCTTCCAGATGCAGTGGCACATGCCTTTAATCCCAGCGCTCGGGAGGCAGAAGTAGGAGGATTGCTGTGAGCTCAAGGTCACCCTGAAACTACATAGTGAGTTCCAGGTCAGCCTGGGAACACAGCGAGACCCTACCTTGAAGAAAAAAAATTAAAAGACACATCCACCCAGTCAATCTTTTCTAAATGAAGATTTGGAGGGCATTGTCAACATGGAGTTAAAAATCAAGTACCTTGAACATGTAACTACAGACTCCAAGACCATGAAACAAATTCTGTGGGCCACTGGGGGAAAGCCACCACAGCCTTCCTTCCCTATATTGTCTCCCGTTTGAGAAATATTGGTGGAAAACTGTGACGGCCTGCCTGTGAGGCTTGAGCCAGATATTCAAGTTTGTGGCATAGCCAGTCCCTCCCCTCCGAAGACCCAGTCTGTCAGCTTCCAATCAGTGGTGAATTATCATGGCTGACAGTGGTCCCAAAATCCATACAGCTGGCAGAGAGAGAAGAGCCAATTAAATGTTTGGCGTCTGCCTTCATTTACTCAATGTACTTCATCTCCAAAACAACACTTATCAGAATTCACAGGCACCTTAGAAAGCCATATAAGGTATTTTCCTGTTTAACAAGGTGAGCCAACAAAGACGTTGAGTCTACTAATCGAGTATGTTCCTGCGACATAGATGTTCAATTTACTCATAGTTTCAAATAGAAAACATGTTTATGCAGCACGCCTTGCAAGTTTCACAGTGCACTGCAGGGCAGTAATTAGTCACATGGATTGTTAACAAGACTAAGCCTTTTTGCCCCAAAATTCATTTTAAGCTGCTAAGTATACATAATAATGAAAGTGAACTCCAATCAAATTTAAGTCTAAAATAAACCAGTCCTTTTTAAAAAAAAAAAAAAAAAAAAAAAAACAGCTCTTAAAAAGCAGAGCCAGTCTATGGGGTGCAGCAATGTTGATCAGTGAAGAGCAATGTATACAGAAAAGCAGAACGGAGAGCTGTCAGCAGAGCCCCTGCCAAAGCTGCCCCAGCACCACAAGGACAAGTGACAGATCCCGGGGACTGACAGGTGCCGCAGAGCCAGCCTCCAGGCATCGCTGGAGCCAGCTAGTGCCAAGGGCTTCAAAACGGGAACCACAACATCTGTGTTTTTAGCCATGCAGATCAGCATGTCCCCACTCTCCCGCTCCCAGGGTCAGGAAGACATTAGAAGCCCACAGTACACCAGGTTACCATGAAAGTCATCAACAGGACACTAGGAAGAACCTGCCTCGCTGTGCCAATTTCTCTCTCCCTCTGAGTGACAGATGACACAGACCACAAGGAAGATGTCACTGATGGATTTGATTATAGGGTGCTCCGAGGTTTCCCAAACAAGTTAAGATGGTAAGGTCCCTAAGCAAACTCTCATTGGCCCAGATGCATCCCAGGCACAGTGAGAATAAATGAATTCAGACTCTGTGCACAGTGCAGTCCTAGCCCCTGGGGACTATGAACAAGCCTCCATCCGGGTCCCAGGGGGTAGGCAGAACTCTCAGCAACCTGCTCTGACACAAGGCAGACCATGAGAGGTACTGGAAGTGATGAGGACCCAGAAGAGGAGGCAACTCTGCAGATGGGAAATGGGAAAGTGTCCCCAGAGAGCTCCACAAATGCTGGACTGCTGGATGAGGTTTCAGCAGGCAAAGAAGACAGGCAATCAATACTTAGCAGAGTCACAATTCCAAGGTCATGGTCAGGACGATCCAAGCAGCTGGGTGAAGAATAAATAAGGAAGAGAGAGACAGCTGTAAACACAAGGTCAACAAAACTTCAGCTTCCTTCACTCCCAGGGTCTAATATCTAATGGACTTGAACACCAGGGGAGGGTGAGGTGGCATGAAGCAGACTAACTGTATATACAGCCCTAGGTACTTGGTGTAAGGAGCAGAGCTTGGACTTCAAAGCTAACCAACCAGGGCTCAAATTCTGCCCCCTCTAATTACTACAGTATGACCTGAACCTGTCCCTTCCCTCTCCCAAGTTTAGCCTCAATGACCCCACCCTTAGTTAGAATGCAGGCTCAGTGAGTGAATTTATCTACTGAACTGTGTTTTTCTAAGGTGTTGGAAGCTTTCCTGGGGCTTCTAGAAATTTGTCTTAAATATTACTCTTGGGCTGGAGAGATGGCTTAGCGGTTAAGGCACCTGCCTATTAAGCCTATGAATGCCAATTCCAATCTCCAAGTCCCACGTTTAGCCAGACGCAAAGTGATGCAAGGGCGCAATGTCCACTTGCCCACAAGGGGGCGCACGCATCTGGAGTTCATTCGCTGAGACGCTGCTGGGGTGCCCATTCTCTATCTGTCTCCCTCTCCTTCTCTCTCTCTCTCTCTCTCTCTCTCTCTCTGTCTCTCTCCAAAAAAAAACTTCAAAAAAAATTACTCTGGAGGTGAACGTTTAAGGGAGCTAAATCCTAACAAATATTTTTTTTGTTTGTTTTTGTTTTTTTCATTTTTCAGTTTTTCAAGGTAAGGTCTCACTCTAGCCCAGGCTGACCTGGAATTCGCTATGTAATCTCAGGGTGGCCTCGAACTCATGGCGATCCTCCCACCTTTGCCTCCCAAATGCTGGGATTAAAGGTGTGCACCGCCACGCCTGGCCCTAACAAATATATTTTGAATCAATAAATAGAACAATCCTCTGAACAAAAATTAGCATGACTGCTTCCCAGACAGGTTAGGAAAAAGTCTGTCACTTTAGGGGGATGGGCTGTGATAGCCAGGAGCCCTGTACCAGAACAGAGCTTGAGGTCCTGGCTGAACTCAGCAAGAAGGAGCACTGTGATGAAACAGGGGCATCCAGTAGGGGAAGGTAGCTCCAGTGACTGTTTGCCCCACCAAAGTGGCACAGCATGGGTTTCACACACTGAGGACCTACTGAGTGCAGATCATGCATTACATCTACTCGACAGATTAAATTTAGGGACTAGAGAGATGGCTTAGCAGTTAAGGTGGTGTCCCTTCCCCAGTACCCATGAGCCAGCCTCAAGGTCCATCAGGTTGGCAATTTCCTCTCTATCTCTCAATAAGTAAAATAAGCCAGATACACAGCCTAAGGACCCTGGTTCAAAGCTTGCACAGATGCATCTGGAGTTCATTTGCAGTGGCTAGAGGCCCTGCCTATTTCTGTATCTATCTCTCTCTCAGATAAATAAATAAAAAATTAAATATTCTCAGGGGCGGGAGAGGTGTGTTCTGGCACCAGGAGAAGTACAGATTTTTAAAAAAAGAAGAAATTTAATTTGACCTCTAGCTTAAGAAATTTCTAGCTTTGAGAAAGAAAGGGGGCCAGGACGTGAAACAGAATAAAGTGGAGTAGTCCTAGGCTGTGTGCAGCAGGAGGGTAGAAGGAGAAGCAGGTTCTGATCAAGGGACTGGGACAGTCAGCAAGGTGGGGAATGGGGGCTGGGCAAAGGTAGCAGTAAGGGGAGGAAGTTAATCCAGGTGCTGGAGGCAAAAGAACAAGAGAGGCACAGAAAGGGAAGGACAGAGCTACCATATGCCAGAACCAAAGACAGGAAGGAGCAAGGCCAGGCAGGGTGTCCTCTTAAGACTACTGACAGCCACTCAGCTTCAGAGGAGGATAGGGACAGGATGCTCTTGTCACTATAAAATAATAGCAGATAACACATGTCTAAGTACTCACGAAGCACCTGGAGCAATGAGAAATTTGCCACCTCACATAATGGTCACCAAGCTAGGTCTCTTTCTCATGTGAGATTCAGAAGGGTTTGAAACACCTGTTCAAGGTCATGTGTGTATAAATGGCAGCACCGAGAACGGATGTGAGCTTGGGTGAGTCTCACTGGCTCGAAAGCCTCTGTACTAAGCACTGTGCGCCAGAGAAAAGGGGGACAGAGAGACACCAGTGTGGAGCTAGGACCAGGCCCAGCAGGAGGCTGCAGAAGGATGTCAATGGAAAGATAACAGACCCGAGGAAGCAGAGTCCAGGAAGGGACACTGTCTCATGCTCAGGGATGGGAAGGGCCCACCATTTAATCTGGCAGGTTACAAAGCTGTTTTCCTTGTCTCCCTGACAGGGCAGGTAGTAAGTACCTGGCTTGATGACCTAGGTTTGATCCTCCCCAGAAGCCACATAAAAAAGCCAAATAAATGGAAGTGGTGCACCTGGCTGTCTATAATCCCAGTGTACCTACAGCAATGAGAGGCAGAGCCAGGAGAACCTGGAAGCTCACAGGCCAGCTAGCCTGGCACATTCAGGGGAAAATCAAGAGAGACTGCCTCAAAAGAAAGTAGAAGGAAGCCGGGCATGGTGGCGCATGCCTTTAATCCCAGCACTCGGGAGGCAGAGGCAAGAGAATTGCCGAGAGTTCAAGGCCACCCTGATACTACATAGTTAATTGTAGGTCAGCCTGGGCCAGAGTGAGACCCTACCTCAAAAAAAAAAAACAAAAAAAAAAAAAAGAAAGAAAGAAAGGAAGGAAGGAAGGAAGGAAGGAAGGAAGGAAGGAAGGAAGGAAGGAAGGAAGAAAGTAGAAGGAGAGGTGGACACCTTGAGGTTGCCTCTGAATTCCACACATGTGCCATGCATATGTGTACCCATACACACACACACATACATACACACACACACACACACACACACACACAATTTTCTAAATGTCACTATTTGAGGATACTACAGCAAGAATGAATCTAATGTAAACAAGAAAGCTGAGTAACCAGGATGTGTCCATGTAGGCTCAGTGGTTGCAACACATGTCCCAGTGTGGCATGCAGACTGATCATGCTCAGGCTGTGCATGAGTGAAGGCAGGAGGCCCATGCTCTGAAAACATAAAGTCTTTTTGTTAATTTAAATTTATTCACTTATTTATTTCAGAGGCAGACAGAGAGAAAAGGGGAGTGGGTATGGATGCACCAGGGTCTCCTGCCACTGCAAACAAATTCTATATGCATGCACCACTTTGTGCATCTGGTTTTATACGGGTACTAGAGATTTAAACCTGGGCTTGCAAGCTTTACAAGCATGCCCCTCTGACTGTTGAGTCATCTCTTCAGCCCCCAAGTCTTTTTATTTCTAAAAGCAAACCTTGCCGGGCATGGTGGCATACACCTTGAATCCCAGCACTCGGGAGGCAGAGGTAGGAGGATCACCGTGAGTTCAAGGCCATCCTAAGACTACATAGTGAATTCCAGGTCAACCTGGGCTAGAGCAAGACCCTACCAAAAAAAAAAAAAAAAAAAAAGTGAACCTTGGGCTGGGGAGGGAGCTCAGTCAGTAAAGGGTTTATCTTACAAGCACTTTAAACAAGAACTTGGTACAAAAATGAGAACCTAAGTTCAGTTCCTAGAACTCATTTTAAAAAGCCAGGTGTAGGGCTAGAGAGATGGTTTACGGTTAAAGCACTTAATTGTGAAGCCTAAGGAGCCATGGTCAACTCTCCAGGTCCCACATAAGCCAGACACACAAAGTGATGCAAGTGTACAAGGTCACACATGCACACCAGATGGTGTACATGTCTGGAGTTTGATGCAATGGACAGAGGTCCTGGTGCACCAATATTCTCTCTCTCTCTCATAAAAAAAAAAAAAAAAAAAAAGCCAGGTATAGAGATGCATGCTTGTAATTCCAGCACTGGGAAGGAAGGGACAGGCAGATTCCTGGCATGCTATAAGCCAATGACAGCCCATGTCTCTAAAAAGGTAGATTGGGGCAGAGAGTTCTAGGCAATGGCTCTCTGGGTAAAGCTCTTGCTGCACAAGCATGAAGACCTGAATTCTGATCCCCAGAAGCCACACAAAATGTGGGCATGGTGGCGCTCACCTTTAGTCCAAGTACTGGGGTGATGGAGACAGGAGAACCCCTAGAACTTGCTTGCTGGCTAGCTAGTCTAGCTCAGTAGGTAGTAGATCTTCGGAGAGATCCTGTCTCAAAGAAGTTGGAGTGCAACCACAAAGACACCCAGCATCAACCCTGGCCTCCACATGCCTACACACACACACACACACACACACACACACACACACACACACACGTGTACAGCCCCCAGGGAACAGTAGCTGAGGTTGTCCTCTGGCCTCAACATACACACACATGAACACATGTAGACACCCACAAACTAAAAAAAAATTTTAAGTGACATTTAAGTGTAGAGACTACTTTAGAGTAAGATGAGGCCAGAAGTGGAAAGAAAGACAAGAGGAAGAACCCAAGAGTTGGGAGCCAAACTGCTGAGATCCTGCTAGTAAGAAAGGAGGTGGGCGGGTAGAAAGGACCCACTGGGAATGAGACTGGTCCTAGGGAACAGAGAGAAAGAAGGGCAAACAGCAGAAGTATGAAGATGTCCTAATCAGCAAGAAGACTAGAGGACCAGTAAGGAAAGCCAACTATGCCTGCAAGCCCAGCTCGGAGAGCTAAGGCAGGATTGCCAGGAATTCAAGGCCAGCCTGGGCTACATAGACAGCAAGGAAAAGATAGCCAGCAATCACCTACACACACAGGAGAAAGAGAGAAAGAGAGCGCGCACCTGTGGCCCATGCCATCATCATAAACACCAAGGAGAAATAAGTGACCCCCCTTCCACCAGCCACCCCCCACACTCCTTTTACTGCCCCAAACCAGCTATGTACTGCCCCAGGGTCTATACTTCTTCATCACAGCTAAGGGGGTTTCAAGACCCTCACCCATCCCTTACTACTCTCTCTATTGCTCCCCTGGAGTGTAAGCTTCCATTGTCCTATTACAAATCTAAGAAATATGTAGTTCCCCAGAAAAGAGAGAGAGAGCACAGTTAAACCAAAGTGACAAGCCATCCTTCCCAAAAGCAAAATACATGTAGGGGGAAAAAATGCTGAAAAGGCCTGGCAGAGGCCAGCACAGAAACACATTCCAAGGCATTGCATGACTTTTATGCAACATTGACTGAGCTGGTCAATAATTTAAGGGGAGGGGAAAAAATCTGCTCGTTGACATGGCAACTGTCACATCGCATTACTCGGGCTACCATTTCCATACAGATGTTTTCCTTAAAAGAAAACACTTCCCCAGATGCCCATGAACTTGGGCGCCTCTTTGTCATGGAGAAAGGAACATCTGGTTTGCAGTACATTAGCATCAGTCTCCCTGTGTTTCTCAGGCCTTTCTTTCCTTGAACAATTTCATTTTCATGGATGTAGATTTTAACTCGAGGAAGATGGAGGGAAGGAAGGGAGGTACCTGCAAGATATTGGAGGCAAAAAGAAATTCACACCAAAGCTTTTCCATCTGAAAGGAAAGAAATCTTGAAATCACCGGGCTAGACCAAGACTGCCCGAGTTTTCCAGGGTTGGGAAAGCAAAGAAAGATGCAGGCAGACTTCTTGTGTGGTGGTAAAAACCTTCCATATGCCTTGAAAAAGCAACCTCGCCCTTGCCCTTCAGGACAAAGGCTCCATCCTGGACACTGGAAAAATTTTCCTTGGGGCTTCTCTGTTTTCCAAATACCATGAGTCCCTTGGTAAGAATGACATGTCTTTCCAGGATGCTATTTCCCTGTTTAAATCCAACTCACAGTAAGTGCCATAAATTAACAAGGCACAGAGAAGGAAGTCCCAAACCACAGCCAACATGTGTTCCCAAAACACACTTCTGTTACTGTGAGCTCCCCAATCTGTTTCCTTCTTAGAACAATGTAAACAAAATTCTGAGGCTGCGTGATGGAGGATGCTGGCCAGGTATCCATGACCACAGGGTACCTCAGCTGACCAACAGCAGGTACCTAAATGGAGGCTGAGTTTCCAGGAAGAATGCGCATGCATACATGCACGCATGTACACACACACTGGTCTGACTTACTCAAGTGAGCTCCCCCAGTGCAGAAGGTGGGATGATCTGATGTGCTCCTGTCTCTGCACTATCCAAAAGGCAGACCCAGACTACACAGGAAAATACTGTGTCTCCAGGATTTGGGAGGGCAAAAAAGGAGTGCCTGACAAAGAAACCCCATTCTACATCCTCTGTGATTTGGCGTCTGGGGAGCCTCATATGTCAAACCCTGAAAAATTACACTTTTTTTCTACCAGCCGAAACTCAGATTCCACTATGTGGTCAAGCCTCCTGCAGCTTTCACCCCATTAGTGCGCCCTTTAGGACATGTACATGTACCCATTCGGAGACTCGAATAGACAGGCTCATCCTGCTGACAGAGCTGGGGTGAACCTGGTCCATTCTTCCTGTTCCTCTGCCCTCAGCCTCCATCTCTAGTCCATCCCCCAAATCTAAGCAGCTTGCACAAAGGTTAGGGGGCCTCAAATGGCACCTAGTGCAGAGAAAGCCCTCCAAGCCCCTGGGGGCACAGCTTACTTCCCACACTTCACTGCTCCAGGCCACCTGCCCCAAAGGTCTGGCTGGAGTCCTCAGTGTCGCAATCGCCCTGGGCGCACAACAGCCCCTCAGAGGGCAGGCTACATGGCGGCTCCAGTTTCATTTGAATGTTTGCCTTGGCGCTGGCTGTCACCACAAGCTATAATGGACATGCTTTTCCAGGAAAAAAATCATCATTTTTCAATTCCCTGCTTGTTTTTCTCAGAGTGCACATGACGTTCAATCACCAAAAACTGTAAATAAATTAGCAATGATTTGAAGGGTGAATGTTATTCTTGGTCACAAAATGTCCTGGAAGCCAAGGGGAGGGGCAGATGTTCTAGTAAGGGAAGTCAATGTGTAGTCACAACTGCTCACAGTTACCTCAGGTTCCTTCTCCTGACATGTCCTGCTTAATGCTTCTATGCAGAAGCATCCGGTTGGCACCATGCTTCAAGGGTCTCCTGGAAAGAGAGCTGAGGCACATTGGTCAAGCATCCCCTGAGAGTGCTGTCACCCACCAGAGCCCAGAAGATCCCAGTGGCAGTCCTCTGCCTTCAGAGGGCTTATCTACCTAAGATCAGCCACAGGAAATAATCAGGGTTATGAACAGTGAGGTGTGGACAGTGACAAAGTAATGTGCCCCATTGTGAAAGGCGTCTGTGGCCAAGGTCCCACCCAGAAGAGGACTCAGCTCCAAACCACTCCTCCTGCAGACTCTATAGGGCCTCAGGTCGATCTATCCCCTAAACTAACAAACATAGCAAACACCAGCACCAGGTCAGGCCCAAACTTCCCTCTCCCAGCTATGCCCACCTACCAAGATAGCCCACAGCGCCCCTGCACCGGGGAAGGCTCTGGTCCCTGCTCTTAGCAAGCCTTCCTCCTGACCACTGCAGCGTACTTTGCAGTGTCCCACCCCATCCTCTATAACATCGCCAGGCATCTTTCAAACCCTGTGCCCTTCTCTCTCCCCTCCATTGTGGCCTCCTCCAGTCCAGGCAGCAGCCGGGAGTATAACAAGAAGCCTGTGAAGAGACCTCTAACCAAAGAAGGCACTGGTGTGAATTATGGCTGGACTCCACAAAGTGGAGAGTTGCTCTGCAGCACAGGAGGGAGTGTTGCTGCAGGTCCAGAGTACAGTCCCCAGCTGTGCAGAGCATAGGAGCTAATGGCCACTGAGAGTGTGGGGACCGATGCTACCACTGAGCCTGGCACCAGAAGACAGTACGGAGAAGTAGACAGTGGGTGACTCAGGGCTCACACTCCTTACCCCAACCTAATGGCCACCTTCCTGCCAATGACCACATGTAGCTCTCCCTTATTTCCAGCAACATCCTTTTCATTCTGAAAACATCGATAGCACTGTGCCATTGTGTCTCTTTGACACGACTCAATGACAATGTGCCACCTTTCATCAGCCTCTGAGAGAGTCTTTGCCCTGCCTGCTGATCATCTAGCCACTTGGTTTTAGGGAGGGGGGAAGTATATCAAACAGATATTATCAGAAATAGAGCACTACACTTCATGTTCATATTCACATATTAATGCTACTCTCACTTCTGGTTAGAGAAACTTGTCTTTTCAGATGGCGATGACCACTGGGATGACCCAGAAGGGAACATAGTGCTGAGAAGAAGGGATGGAGGAGTGCCCAGCACTGAAACATCTCTATCACACCCTCCAAGGCTCAGGGTCCATTGAAGAAGAGGGGGTGGAAAGAATGTAAGAGCCAAAGGAAGGATACAACTGTCCAGACAGAAATTGGCCTTGAAATCCATGACCTTGCAGTGCCTAGCAATACCTTCACAAGACCCTCATAATAGGAGAAAGAGATGATGACATCACACTAAAAGAGAGACTAATGGAGAGAGGGAGGGGATGTAATGGAGAATGGAGTTCTGAAGGAAAATGGGGGAAGGGGAGGGAAATATTATGGTTTATTGTCTGTAAGTATAGAAGTTGTCAATAAAAAATTTTTTTAAAGAAATAGAGCCAAAAAATCCAAATTTGACAGTGACCAACTTTCTAAGGGAGGGCAACAAAAAGAAATGATGTAAGGAGACAAGATGTGTGGCCTAGCAGCTCACAGGGGATCAGCACTGGAAGGATCCTCCACTCTAAAGACAGGACTATGGAAAGCAGGGAGTAGGTGTACCATAAACCAGGGCTGAGCCCCCACAAGACCCTCTCCCACCCGGGGGGGAGAGCCAGAGCAACCAGCCTGGAAAGTGCTCAAGAAAACAAAACTCCTTGGGAAGCTGCAAACAGCAAGGATGGAACCTTGGGGGCAGAAGAGCCAGATACCTACTGATCACAGACACCCAGCCTCACTGCAAAGGCAAGTGGCCTCCAAAGGAGGAGCAAGGCAGGGACTTGAAAACTGTGGCAAGACAGTGGGAGTACATTAGCTATTGACAATTCACCTCCCAGAGATGCCTGAGCAGTTAAGGTGCTTGTCTGCGAAACTTAAGGACCCAGGTTCGATTCCCCAGTACCCACATAAGCCAGATGCATAAGGTGGTACATGTGTCTGGAGTTCCTTTCCAGTGGCTGGAGGCCCTGGTGTACCCATTCTCTCCCTCTCTCTCTCTCCAATAAATAAATAAATTTAAAAAAAAAAAGACCTCCCAGCAGTCAAAGCCTGAAAATATGAGCCAGAAGTTGAAACCCATTCTCACCAAGACCATGCAAAGCCAGGAACAGACTAAAAAGTTCAGATGCAAACAATATGTCAACAGGAAACATGGGTCTCAAAAACAATGCCTGGTTCACCTAACCTCTCCTTCTACTGAAGGAAGGTTTGGAGTGCACTATGAAGGGTAGTCTAAGGGTGGGAGAGATGTAAGAGTACTTTCCCCATAAGCATGACAGCCCGAGAGGACCTGAGCTCCATCCCCAGCATCCACACGTGCCAGGCAAGGCTGCACATACCTGTAATCCCAGACCTGTGCAGAGCAGAGACCAGAAAATCAACGGGGCTCACTGGTCAGCCAGTTTGGGGGTAAAAAGTTGGGGGGGGCAGCTCTAGGTTCAGTGAGAGACTGAAACAAAGAAACAAAGCAGAAAAGTTGTACAGGAGGACATCCAAGGTTGGACTCTGGCCTCCGCTTACGTGCGCGTGGCAAGTACATCTGCACACACATGTGCATCCACTATACATACCCATACCATGGATACATGACACCACATATACTACACACACAGTGATGGAATGATGGAAGGGAACAGAGAGGAGGGAAAGTAAATGAAAGGAAAGGGAAGGAAGAACACATGGAAAGACAAGATCAGTTTTAAATTACCTTGAATTCTCTAAGAACAGACAAGGCAAAATGGCCTCACTTCTTCTTCTAATACTGTTCCAGGCTAGTGTTAGGAGGAAAACTGAACATCAACCACCTCCTTTACAGAAGCCAGGCTTCCTTCTATTCTCAGAGACACAGCCTCACTGAGTAACCCCGGCTAGCCCGAACTATGTAGTTATCCTCTTGGTCCTGCCTCCCGAGTGCTGACTACAGGCCATGTGGCACCGAGCTTCACTTCTTGCCTCCATTCTTAATTTCAGTTGTATATTTCATAATCATGTACGGAACCAGTAATGTTTGAAATAATATAGCAAGTATATGAATAAAAAAATCAACATTTTAATTATTTGTATGGCAGACAAATGAATGTGCACCTTCAGAACCTCAAGGATACAAGAAGAATTGATGTAACTGGACAGAAGGACCTATTCCTCTAACAAATTGGAATCTCAGAGCCAATGAAATGGAACAGAAGAAGCATCAATCTCCTTGACTGTGGACTGGACAATGTTGCTTAGATATTCCACCAAAAGCACAGGAACAAAAGGGGGGAAAGAGAGCTGGAGAGATTGCTCAGCAGTTAAAGTGTTTATCTGTAAAAGCTTAAGGATCAGAGTTCAAGTCCCCAGTCCCCATGTAAAACCAGACACACAAAATGGCACATGCATCTGGAGTCAGTTTGCAGCAGCTGGAGGCCCTGGTGCACCCATTCTCTCTGTCTGTCTCTCTTCTACCTTTCTTTGCTTGCAAATAAATAAATTCAAAAGAAAGGAAAGAGTCAAAGTGTGTATTGTATAATGAAAACCTTTTGTGTGAGCTAGAGAGATGGCTTAGCAGTTAAGGCACTTGCCTGCAAAGCCATAGGACACAGGTTCAATTCCCCGTAAGCCAGATGCACAAGGTGGTGCATACACCTGGAGTTCAGGCTTAGCAGTTAAGGCACTTGCCTGAAAGCCTAAGGACCCATGTTCAATCTCTCTCCAGATCCCTTGTAAGCCAGATTCACAAAGGTGAGGCAAGAGCAACATCACACATGCCCACTGGGTGGTACAAGCACCTGGAGTTTGATTGCAGTGATGAGGCCCTGGCACACCAATTTTTTTTCTCTCTCTCTCACTCTTGCTTTCTCAAAAAAAAAAAAAAAAAAAAAAACTTTTGTGCTTCAAAGAATGCTATCAAGAAATTGAAAAACTGACCCATAAAATGGGAGACAAGTTTTGGTAATTATATGAGAGACTCACATACAGGGATGAGGCTTATTTCCAGCATATATAAAGAACCCTTATAATGTCATAATAAAAAGACAACTATCCCAATTTTAAAGTAGGCAAAGGATCTGTCCAGACAGCTATGCAAAAGGCCCGTCAGCACGTAAGACATTCAGCATCATTAGTCATCAGGAAGGCGAAGCGAACCACACCCAGTGGTAGCTCCTCACACCCATGAGGGTGGCCACAGCCAAAAGGATTGACAATATTAAGTGTTGTCAAGGATGCAGAGAAAGTAGAAGCTTTTTACAGAACTGGAAGGGGTAAAAAATGTTGCCGTGGGCTTTGGGAAACAACTGGGCACCTCCTTAAAGATTAAATATGGTTTTCACATGGTCCACCATGAAGTAGGTCCTTAAAGATTAAGTATAATTGCCTTAAAAATTAAATATGGTTCACTTGAATCCCACAGGGGAAAAAAAACTGGAAAACTAGAAAAGAAAAAAGAAAAAGGCAACCCCAAAGCTAAGAAGTCATCTTATGGAGAAGCCACATCTACCTAATTGGAGGGAACAAGTAGGAGAGGCACAGGGCAACAAGGAGACATATGGGCATATTAATGTCATGTTCTAATGACCTGAACTGTCACAAAATGGAATAGCCTATTCAGGGCACAGGGGCCAGAGCTTCCCAGACACCATGACTTCATGACTGACATATCTATACACCTATCTTCTTAGCAGTCCGGCAACTAAGGAAGCATCATTTGCTCTACAGACAAAAGTAAATGTTACAAAGCATCATGTTCTAACTAAGGGCATTTAGCTACAAGGCCTACCCTCTCTTTTTAAAAAAATGTATTTATTTGTACGTGTGTGTGTGTGTGTGTGTGTACATGTGTCCACACACACAAGTTCCAGGGCCTTTTGCCACTGCAAATAAATACCAGATGCTTGGCCACTTTCTGTGTCCAGCGCTTGTGGGTGGCTTGGGAATTGAACCGAACTCGACAGGCTTTGCAACCAAGTGCCTTCAACTTCCAAGCCATCTTCCCAGACCCCAGGCCTACCCTCTATTTTAAAGTGAGATTAATAAACGCTAGTTAGCCAGGCCTGGTGGTGCATACCCTTAATCCCAGCACTCAGGAGGCTGAGGTAGAAGGATCTCTGTGAGTTTGAGGCCAGCCTGAGACTACATAGTGAATTCAAGGTCAGCCTGAACTAGAGCAAGACCCTGTCTTAAACAACTAAAAAGTGTTAGTCAGGCATTAAAAACATATACTCAGGAAATGGAAATATTTAGAGTTAAATATTGATAGATTCAAAAATGAAATAGATACATTTAGAAATGTATACATTGAAATAAATTATTCTTAGGATGACAGCAATAACTCAGTCACTAAAGGGTTGCCTTGCAAGCGTGAATATCTGAGTTCAATACCTAATACCAACATAAAAAGCTGGGCCTGGGGTTAAAGAGATAGCTCAGTGGTTAACTGCACTTCCTGTGAAAGTATGAGGGCCTGGAGGAGCCTGAGACTGCTCGAGTTTAAATCTGCAGAACCCATGTAAACTAGCTGGGGGTGGCTATGCACACCTGTAACCCCAGTTCTGTGGGGAGCAAAGACCAGAGAAGCACTGGGGCTCGAGAACAGCAAGCTCTGGAATCAGGAAGAGACTCCATCACAAGAAGGTAGATGAGTGGTGGAGGACACCTGGCATTCTCCGGCCTCCACACGAGGGCCCGCAGAGTGTGTGTCAGCACACACACGTGCAAAAACCACACACACACCATCACACATACTATGCGCACACACACACACACACACACAATGCTAGCTATAGTGGTGTGTGCCTGTAATCTCAGCACTGGGTAGAAAGAGATAGTAGGATCCCTGGGGTGCACGGGCCAGCCAGTCTAACTGAACTGGTGGACTTCAGGTCAGTGGGAGACCCTGTTTCAAAAGAAGGTAATGGGAAAAAGCTGGGCATGGTGGTGCACGCCTTTAATCCCAGCACTCGGGAGGCAGAGGTAGTAGGATCGCCGAGAGTTCGAGGACACCCTGAGACTACATAGTGAATTCCAGGTCAGCCTGAGCCAGAGTGAGACCCTACCTCGAAAAAAAAAAAAAAAAAAAAAAAAAGAAGAAGAAGAAGAAGAAGAAGAAGGAGGTAACAGGGTTTCTAAAGACAACACTTCAATATGCAATCACATACATGTATAATATTCATGTGCACTCACATATGCACAAAAAATAAAATTATTCAATGATGATCCTTTACTCCTTCTGAAATGCAGCCACAATGCCTAAAATCACCTTGGAAAGCTCTGGCCCTACTGATCTCAGCAGCTCTCAACAACAAGCTTTGGACTTCCACACCCCACATCCCTTTTCTGCCACTAAACAGCTCTAGGCTTCTCAAGCATCACTCCAAAGGTGTCTCGCCCTCCCCTCATCACTGAGAATCTGCATGGATAAGCACCATTTGCTTTAAACATGACCTGAACGGTGAAACTGATCATTACAAACACTGTACTTCCCTTCTAGCAGCCTCCCTCCCTGTGCCTGTCCCATGAGAGCTGCTGTCTTTTAGACCCAGACAACATCACATGACCACCCATCCTCTTCCACGTCAGCTGGTGCTTTTGAATGAAGTGCAGGACATTTATCCAACAGGCAGTTGGGATCAGTAGAAAGAACAACTTGCTTACAAGACAGTGTCCTGCAAAAGTTGAGGAGAACTCCTGTGGTGGGGTAGCCAGCATCTGCTGGGGAGATGGCTCCAGCTGTCAGAGTTTGGCCAGGTGTTAAACCAGTGAGCATCATGCTCTGAAAACTCACGCTTCTCGACCACAATGAACACACAAAGAAGAAGGGAGAGTAAGTCACGGTTCACCAAGGTGGGTTATGGGAACTGCATACACTCTGCACAGAGGGTCCCAAAGCTTCAAATGTTCTGCCCCAAGTCAGTTCATCCTCACAACTGCCCTGGGAAGTGTAAGATGTCCGCATTTTGCAAATGAGGAACCCAGTGTTCATAGAGGCCAAACAAATCCACACATCCAGACAGCTGGCTGAACAAACTTTCATGTCAGTTTTATTTGACATTAAAGTCCAAGTTCATTCTATTATGGTGCAAGACACAGGTAGAAATGAAAAAAGCAAAACACCACCAGCTGATGGCAATCTTGAAGGCTAGGACAAGTGGTTTTGATTTCATACAGAAGATGAAGAAAGGCCACCTCTCTTTTGATAAGATGAGTTATTTTTTAATCTCTGTAAACACTTGAGATAAGTAATAATTAACAAATTAGGGAAATAAAACAAGGAGAAATATACAAAGTGTAAGACCCCTGGGAGATCCAAGACCACGTAGGAAGGGAGGGTTGCTGGCCACCTTTGGCCATGTCCCCACAAGAGACATACATGAGCTCTAGTAGAAAACCAGTCAAAAGTAAGTCCTTTGTGGGGCTGGAGATGTGGGTCAGTCATAATAGTACTTACTTAACATGCACAAAGCCTTGGGTTCCATTCTCAACACTGTATAAACCAGGTACAGTGATGCATGCCTGTGAACCCAGCACTCAGGAGATGGAGGCATGACAATCAGTAGTTCAACATTATCCTCAGCTACACAGCAAGTTTGAGGCCAGCCTGAGCTATATACGAGCTTGTCAAAAAAAAAAAAAAAAAAAAAAAAAAAAACAGCTAAGCATGATAGCACATACCTTTAATCCCAGAACTTGAGAGACTGAGATAGGAGGGTCTCCATGAGTTCAAGGCCAGCCTATGTTACAAAGTGAGTTCCAGGTGGGTCTGTGTGTTAGAATGATACACTGCCTCAAATAATAATCACTCAAACCTCATAAAAAATAGAGATCCAGAGTCTACAGAAAAAGCAACACTAAGTCAGTCTCTATCTTGCCCACCAAGGCTCAGGGAGTATCACAGAAGAGGACCAGAAACATTGTAAGAGTCTCAGGGTTGGTGGCAATAGCCTGAGATACATGTTTGCCCCATGCCTGCACAGACTGACTGAGGCTTCTTGATCCCCACAATGAATACCAATAACCCCACCGAAGACTCTCCCCAGAATAGGGGTGGAGAAAAGGGGTCTATGTGTGCAACCATTTCAGTAATGAATCAATAAATAGGGCTGGAGAGATGACTTAGCAGTTAAAACACTTGCCTGCAAGGTTTGATTCCCCAGTACCCACATAAAGCCAAATGTACAAAGGTGGCTCATGTGTGTGGAATTTGTTTGCAGTGGCTAGAGGACCTGGCACACCCATTTTCTCTCTCTCTCTCTCTCTCTCTCTCTAAAATAAATAAAAATAATAATAACAATAATAAAACAATATTTCTTGGGGGGGGAGAGCAGGGACCAGAGAATCTATTCCTTAAGCCACCTTTATGCAAAGTGCAGAAAGAAAAAGGTGGAGCGCTTCCCTCGCCTTTGAGCAGACCGCCATAAGCACTAACTGCTTGCCACCAGGGACTTCGCCATTCCAGGATGTTTTTCATTTGCTTACAGAGTTATCGGAAGTCACTGTAATGGAGTCAAGCAGCCCATCAATAATTAACTCATACACAGTTATCAATAATTAACTCATACACAGGGCTGATCAAACAGCTTCTGATTCTTTGAGCTTCCATTTCAACACACAGCCAAGCACGCGCAGCCTTCCCACACAACTCAAAGAAAAAGGCACAGGAGCCAGCAGTCACGTTCTCCACAGTCACAGCTAAGCACAGGGATGAGGTGGGACACTAGTCACAGCTGTGAGGAGTCCTGGATACCATCAACTACTGCAGGGCCCTCGTCTCAAGTCACGAGATGTGATGTGTTTGGGAAGGAACTCAAGGCCTTCTAAATACCGGATTAAAGGCTCTCAGAACACCTGAGTGCTCTTCTGAAATCAGGGAACCTCACAGCCAGCACAGTGGAGCCACAGCAGCAGGAAGACATTTGGAAAGTTTATTTAAAGCATTTGTATATACCAAGAAGGGTCCACAGTGAGACTTCTTAGAGTTTATGAATATGTATTGTAGTACATTCTTAAAAACAACAACAAAAAATTAAGTCCGGCACAAATGGGAAACAGATTTGTAAGAGGCAGTCACATATTTACTTTATGCAGACTGTCATTAAGGACCTATAACCAGATTCTTGTTAAATGCCTAAAAAGGGTGAGGGAAGCTGCTGATATTTGGACATTTTCTTTAAATGAGGAAACAATATTTTTAGTTTCTGACAATCTGGGCATGACAGGATCCCACGGCACATTTTTTTCCAACCTCGTAGTAGAGTTGCAAACTCAAGATAGTGTCAAAGGCCTGAGTTATTCTTTGTCTGTGGCACTCAAGGCTGTGCTGGACAGGAACAGGAGGCACACTAACATTGATCAGAAAGCTCTCACAAGGGCCTCAGCCTCCAACAGCCCCGGAGCAATAAGGACACTTTGCCAACACACCCCAAACTCCCAGACAGCCGGCTAAGCACACTTGTGTTTTTCATATGTAGCAAGAAGAGAAAGATAAGCACAGTCTTATGTTTCTGCTTCTGAATAGCATGCCCCAAAGATGTCACAAAGATGGGTTTTGGGACACCAACCAGGCACTAACCCCAGGCAGATATTCAGGGGAAGGGCAAAACTGTTTTTCTGAAGAAAGTGGAAAGTGGGCCAGGCATGGTGGTGCACACCTTTAATCCCAGCACTCAGGAGGCAGAGGTAGGAGGATCGCCGTGAGTTCAAGGCCACCCTGAGACGACATAGTGAATTCCAGGTCAGCCTGGGCTACAGCAAGACCCTACCTCGAAAAAACACACACAAAAAAAAAAAAAAGAAAGAAAAGAAAAGAAAAGTAAAGAAAAGAAAGTGGAAGCAGTTCCCCTTTGCAAAGTGTAGTTAAGAATCTATAACTGGGGCTGGGGAGATAGCTCAGTGGGTAAAGTGCTTGCTGAATAAGCATAAGGACCTGAATTTGAATCCAAAGCACTCAGGTCAAAAGTTGGCCATAGTGACACAAACTTGTAATCCCAGAGCTGGAGGCAGGAGGATCCCTAGGGCTCACTGGCCAAGTCATCTAGCCAAATTGGTGAGCTCTAGGATTATTATTACTTCCTGATGGAAAATAATACATAAGTACTGTAAGAAACCTGTAAAACAGGAGCTGAGGAGGTGGCCTTGAGTATAATCCCCCAGAAACCACGGGGTTTGGTTTTGTTTGTTTGTTTGTTTGTTTTTCAAGGTAGGGTCTCACTGTAGCCCAGGCTGATCTGGAATTCGCTTGTGTCACCTTTGTGTCTAGCTATACGTGGGACCTGGAGATTCGAACAAGCATTCTTAGGCTTTGCAGACAGGCACCTCAACCACTATGCCATCTTTCCAGCCCCCTGGCTTCTTGTTTTTTTTCAAGGGCACAGCGAGGAGGTGAATCCCAGGAGCCAATCTAGCCTCCCTGGGGAGCTCCTGGCCATTGAGATTCTATCTAAAAAAAAAGGTAGAGGGGCTGGAGAAGATGGCTTAGCAATTAAGGCATTTGTCTGCAAAGCCACAGGACCCCAGTTCAATTCTCCAGAACCCACATAAGCCAGATGCACAAAGAGGCGCATGCATCTGAAGTTCGTTTGCAATGGCCCTGGAACATCCATTCTCAGTCACACACACCCTCTCTCTTTCCTCTTTCTCTCTCTCTCTCAAATAAATAAATAAGTAATATTTTTAAAGAAAGGAAGATGGTGCCTGAGGACTGACACCAAAGGTTTTTTTTTCTTGATTCTACGTGCACACATTCATATGTCTATATACATCCACATATACACACATGCACACACACAAGCACACCAAAAAAATTTTAAAGGGCTGGAGATATGGCTCCATAGTTAAGGTGCTTGCCCATAAAGCCTAACAACCTTAGTTTGATTCCCCAGTACCTACATAAAACCAGATGCATGGTTTTGTTTGTTTGTTTGTTTGTTTTTCAAGGTAGGGTCACACTGTAGCCCAGGCTGATCTGGAATTCGCTTGTGTCACCTTTGTGTCTAGCTATACGTGGGACCTGGAGATTCGAACAAGCATTCTTAGGCTTTGCAGACAGGCACCTCAACCACTAGGCCATCTTTCCAGCCCCCTGGCTTCTTGTTTTTTTTCAAGGGCACAGCGAGGAGGTGAATCCCAGGAGCCAATCTAGCCTCCCTGGGGAGCTCCTGGCCATTGAGATTCTATCTAAAAAAAAGGTAGAGGGACTGGAGAAGATGGCTTAGCAATTAAGGCATTTGTCTGCAAAGCCACAGGACCCCAGTTCAATTCTCCAGAACCCACATAAGCCAGATGCACAAAGAGGCGCATGCATCTGAAGTTCGTTTGCAATGGCCCTGGAACATCCATTCTCAGTCACACACACCCTCTCTCTTTCCTCTTTCTCTCTCTCTCTCAAATAAATAAATAAGTAATATTTTTAAAGAAAGGAAGATGGTGCCTGAGGACTGACACCAAAGGTTTTTTTTTCTTGATTCTACGTGCACACATTCATATGTCTATATACATCCACATATACACACATGCACACACACAAGCACACCAAAAAAATTTTAAAGGGCTGGAGATATGGCTCCATAGTTAAGGTGCTTGCCCATAAAGCCTAACAACCTTAGTTTGATTCCCCAGTACCTACATAAAACCAGATGCAGATGCACAAAGTGGTGCAAGCATCTGGAGTTTGTTTGCAGCAGCTGGAGACCCTGGCATGCCCATTGTCTGTCTCTCTGTGCCAGGCGTGGTGGTGCACTCCTTTAATCCCAGCACTCAACAGGTAGAGGTAGGAGGATCACTGTGAGTTTGAGGCCAGCCTAAGACTACATAGTGAATTCCAGGTCAGCCTAGACTACAACAAGACCCTACTTCAAAATAAATAAATAAATAAATAAATAAATAAATAAATAAATAAATGAAAAAAATGCTACATAGGATAAAGTTTAAAATTGAGAACCCATCAGGTCAGAAGCTCAGAAGCAAGGTGCCTTGCTTGCTCCACCAGCATGGTGCTCTGGGGTCAGGGCAGAACAACGGGCCCTCTTTCTTCCCTATCTCACAATGCCCAGTGCCAGCAGCTCCCAGGCCTCTGCTTCAAATGCAATAGATATGATTGTGCTTCCCACCAGAGGACTCACTCCAAGGAGCTGACCGCCTGTCACAAGTGGCATCTTCATATTGCAAGGGAGAGTAAATGGGTTATGGATTGTGGAAACTGAACATGCCCCCAAGCATTGCCTTGCAAACAAAACCCTCCCATGCTCTAGCTGTGTGCCCTTAGGCAAGTCACTTGGCCACTCTGCCACATCCCATCCTCTTCTGTATTTAGAGTATGAGAATGCCCCCTTCAGTACACTCCAGCAACAGTGCCCCACCCAGTGCACACAACTCTGGGCACTGCTATTAATAGGCATAGCAAGTGCTACTCCCAAAGCAGCTTTGAGTGGAACCACTGTGGGCAGGACATGCAAAAAAGAGACACTTGTCAATAAACACAAATAAGAGTCACCACTGAGTCCCTCAAAGCTGAAAATAAACCAGGTCTGACTTAATATTCTCCCAAATTCACTCTGTGAGCAACACTATTACTGCTTATTTGACTGTCGTCCCCCCGCCCCCACACACACACATTGTATACCATGAAATCAGGATTCCTGTTTACAAAACCCAAGGATATAGGTATGGCTCAGTGGTAGATTGCTTGCCTAGCATGTGCAAGGTTTTGGACCCCATGCCCCGCACTGCAGGTGTGTGTGTGTGTGTGCACACACACACACACACACACACACACACACACATTTATAACTACCAACCTGTCTTTGTGTCTTGGGGACTCACCAAAACCAGTATTTTATGTTGAGGTTCATCACGATGCACAGGACAAAAGCAAACAGAAGACATTTGAAGCTTAACCTAAAAGGGAAATAAAACACAATAAAATTACCGTTTTGCTCTTCCATCACACTAAGGGTACAGGAAATCACCAAACAATTACTTAGGGAGGTGTTCACTGAAAGAACACTGTTACATACACGGTGGTAATTTACCAGAATGCAGACAACATGAAAATGGAAACCTTGACCACCCATGATTTGGCAAAGATCCTTCTGTCTCCTACCCAGCAAGCCTTCTTTCCCACAATCACTGGTCCATCCAACCAAACCTGATAAAACATCTGTTCTGCCAGCAAATGCCCTCAGGGTCTCTCCCTTCCATGTGACTCCTGCTCCTGCAATCTTTTCCATCTTGGTCCTGCTTGGGCCTAAGCCTATTAAGCAGAGGGCCTCCCACCGCGTCAGACCTGCTCCTGTTAAATCCACCTCATCTGTCCTTCCAGAACCCTGGTGGTTACTTAGTAGCAAGAGCCCAGGCTGTGCCTGCCTCCACTGGGTGCTCCTACTGCCCACAGCTCTGGCTTTAGCTTTGCAAGCAGTCTTAAGAAACATGCACTGTAGCAAGTGTGGTGGCGCACACCTTTCATCCCAGCACTTGGGAGGCAGAAGTAGGTGGATCACTGTGAGTTTGAGGCCACCTGAGACTACTGAGTGAATTCCAGGTCAGCCTGGGCTAGAGTGAGACCCTACCTCAAAAGAATAAAAAAGAAAAGAAAAGAAAAGAAGAAAAGAAATGTGCTCTGTATGGGTCCAAGAGGCTCTGCCCTAACTCCTTGCAGACCTTGGGTGAAAAACACTGGGATTGTCTTTTGTTTTAAGGTCCACATCTGAAGCCCTCTTTGTGGCCATCAAACCCTCTGCTCCCAGTTTCCAATGCAAAAAAAAAAAAAAAAAAAAAAAGGTCAATATATTCCATTACTACATCTGTTTTGAAAACTGAGGAGAATATAAGAAAATTAGAAAAGAATGTGTCAGCTGAGCTACACAGGCAAGGTCTTGAAAAGTTTACAGCAGCCCCCCCCCCCATTACAGAAGACTGTTTCTTAGCAAATCCTGGGATGAGAAACATCTTGGCACCTCCTCATCTTGGAGTGGCTTTAATGAAGTCTCCGAGGGCCTTCCTACAGAGATTATGTGAAGCATGGCTCATCTATGAGGTGACTGCAGCTAGGTCACTAAACACTAAATTTACAAAGCATTGTGTGAACCTGGAAAGATGCTTATTAAATCCACTGTACTCAGAAAGTGATTCCCCTTATATTAAAAATAGCATGCAAAAATCCCAGTACTGGTGAAGCTGGAGTAGGAGAACTGCAATTTCAGAGCCAGCCGTGGCTATACAGCAAGACCCTAAATATATACATACATATCTAAGCAGACAATACATATATATATATGTAGAAAACAAGTATATATGTGAAGAAAATAAAAATCAAAAGGAAACATGAAAATGTTCACAGTGGTTCACCATACATGATTGGTTTTCTCTATCCGTTTTTGTAATTCTCAAATGTCATACAATGAGCATGGACCATTTTATAATCAGAAAGTATTAGTGTATTTTAAATGTGACAGGACTGGAAAAAGAGGTAACTATGAAAAAAGAAAAACCATTATACCTCCTCAAGTCACTTTCTTGTTGTTCTCTTTATCTTGAGCTCCTCTGCCTACAACAGGACCGGCTAACCCTCGGAAAGCCATCCGACTGAGGTTACTCTGTGTGCCAATGGCAAGTCACTGCCCCTGCCTCCTAACCCACTATTTAAATGGTAGGAAACTAAATGGTTGTTTATAATGAAACTTTCTTCTGCTTAGAAAGGAGAGAAGCAAGTAGATATACACTCACATCAGCATTTCTATCACATTAAAACAACTTAGTATCAGCAACTGTCCTGTTTGCTGTTTTTGTTAATACCTCGAGTTTTACTCACTCACTGGGCAGACTCCATATCAAGAGGGTTTTTGTTTTTGTTTTTTGTTTTTTGTTTTTTGTTTTTTTTGCAGCGAGACACAGAGAGAGAGGGAGAAAGATAGAGAATGGGCGCGCCAGCAGCCTCTCAGCCGCCCCCTTGTGGTCATGTGCAGCACTGCGCCCTTGCATCACTTTGCAGCTGGCTAAACGTGGGACCTGGAGATTGGAACTGACGTTCTTAGGCTTAGCGGGCAGGCGCCTTAATCGATAAGCCATCTCTCCAGCCCAAGAGGGTTGTTTTGTTTTGTTTTGTTTTTTTAATAACCCATAAATGTGCATTCAGTGAAAGCCAGTTACTCTAAGTGCATCCTAAAGCACTTTGGGGCTAGCTCTTGAATTTCACCACCCTTCTCAGGTTGCCCATATTCCCCACACTCCACCCAACCCTTGTTGCGGTGGGTACCCTTGGCTCACTAAGGCCCTCTCCTTGAGAAAGCCTTGTGCTCTTCTGTCGCAGAGCCACTAGGGGGTGCCAAGAGCATGTGAGGACAGCCAGCTCCCTCTGCCCCACAACATCCTGAGGGACACCTATGAGAGGTGGTTCTGGAAGAGCGTTGACTCGCAGGTGCAAAATCTCCTGGAAGCCTCAGTTTGAAGCCATTCGCGCTGCTGTTTCCACTAACTTGGAATAGCTTCGCTGCAACGAAACAAGACCCTGTTTTCCTCCACCAATTCTGCCAGACAGATAGCAACAGTTACTGACAGGAGTGAGACCTTATGCCTATAAAACAAGAACTTTTTGTCTCTTCAAAAGATCAGCCTGGATCTGAAAGAGAGGTGACTGGGGTGGGTGCTACCCAACATTCTCCTATTCGTTTTCCTTATTGCAGGAAGTGGAAAGTCTTAAGAGTGACACAATGTTTCATTTTTGCCCACAATTCCAACAAATACAAGTGCTCAGTTCTCTATTCATAATGCAGTTTTACCAATGCCAAAAATTATAGCTGACATAGCTTCATTCCAAGTCAGAAAATGCTGAAACTGAATCAAACCACAGAGCCCAGAATTGAACCATGCCCCTTGTTTTACAAATAGGGAAACTGAGGTACTACATACAGTATCTCATTTAGTCCTCATACCTTCCCCATGCAGAAAATGATGTTATTCCCCTGGTTTTAGGCATGCGAATACCAAGATTGGGAAAGATAAGACACTTGCTCCAAGCCACACAGCTAGTAAGTGGTAACCCTGGGTTCCCACTGCCTGGCACAACCCTCCTCACTCCAGAATCCCAGTCAAAGGTTGCTTTTGCTTCTAAATGGAAATATTCTAGTATTCCCTCCAGAAGTTTTTTGTTTGTTTGTTTGTTGTTTTCTATATCTAGAATGTTCTTGGGGCGTGTTTTTGCAAGGTAGGGTCTCACTCTTGGCCCAGTTGACCTGGAACTCACACTGTAGCCCCAGGCCACTGCAGTCCTCCTACCTCAGCCTCCCAGAGTGCTGGGATTAAAGGTGTGTGTCACCACACTCACTCTTAGGATATTCTTTCTGTAACATTCTCTATGTTAGACATGCTAGGGCACTCCTCCAAGGGTGACTGGACATACCTGCTCTCCAGTGGGAAGAGAGAAAAGCTCAGATGAGGTCCCAGCTCCTTCCACCAGTGAGGCATAGTAAGCCAGTGCTGCTGCCTGAAGCCCCTCCTGGTCATCTTCCAAAATATCCACTGGGTAAACCCCTGCTGGGAAAAAGGCATGAATGGAGTTATTTTTATCCTGTTGGTTAAAGGGAAAGTTACATCTTTTTTGACGTTTTGTTTTAAAGGAATAACTTGCTTTCAAAATCATGTTCCCCTGCTCCTTCAGGACTCTTTCAGAAACTCCTACTAAGGCACTCAGACTACCAAATGATTATCCAAGTTCTTTCACTATGGTCTCCTCCGGCTCCATGAGCATAAGCAGGTAGGTCCCTTGAAAGGTGAGAACAGCTGGCTGGAACTTCAATCACTCTGTCACATGCCAGCTTAAGTTGTTCCTTTCCTACCCTACGTGTCCCATGCCGGTGTGTAAGAAGTGTGTAAGATTCTGTCAGTTCTCCACGAGTAGGACTGTTTTTCAGTAAGAGACTGAGTGAGGCGGCTTGTAGGAATCTAAGCAGGCCTGCGTGTCCCTGCATAGACCATCATCGCTATTCATCTGCAAGGAAATTAACGGAATACCTGGGATTCCTCCTCAGCATGTCTTTCCTGTCACACTACTAGAGGAAGCTGATATCACAAAAAATCACACAAATTGACAGCATCCAATTCGGCTTGGAAGCAGCAATCAGACAGACACTGCAGTGA
The DNA here is from genome assembly GCA_036365145.1 of Orientallactaga sibirica. Taxonomy (NCBI): domain Eukaryota; kingdom Metazoa; phylum Chordata; class Mammalia; order Rodentia; family Dipodidae; genus Orientallactaga; species Orientallactaga sibirica. The sequence goes on from JAEOAD010000031.1 coordinate 18,221,322, forward strand.
TCAAAGGTGCTGCTTGCCTCTGACTGGCATGTCCCCAAGGGCAGTGGAGGCACTAGGCTCCTTCCATGGATCCCACTCCACTTCAACCTTGCTTCCTATAAGGGAAGCAGACTACCCCAAGGGAAACAGGCTACCCTAGCAGCTGCCTGCCCCCCATTCTCCCCACACTCCTCCTTATCCAGCAGGGTCTCCTGTTCTTCTTTGTCCTTCTCCTCTTTCTACCTCTTCTTCTTTCTCCGCCTCACAAAAAAAACTGTCTGGACATGAAGCCCCACTCTCAGCCCCTGTGGAACCTCAGCCGCCCACTCTTGCCTCAGAGGTGCCCGCCCTTGCTCCTGGCAGCCACTTTAGGGGCTCCGAGATACTCCTGGCAGCAAAAGTCCAAGTCTTCAGTCCCCTTGGCTTGCCTAGGAGGAATTTCCCTTCTGCCAATGACCTACGAGAAGGAAAGGCTCAAAGGAATAGAGCCTGCCAGGAGCCACAATGGACCAGGGCACAGTCTTGCATACATACACCCAAATCCCAAGGCCCACTTTCCATGGTAAAAAGGTCACAGACACATAGATGGCAGGCAGCTGAGTGAAAATAGGCACCATCTGTGGATCCGGAATCCATGTATCCAACCAACCAGATTGAAAATGCTGGAAAAAAGCAGAGCCTACACTGAACACACACAGACGTTTCTTTGTCCGCACTCCCTAAAGTATTACAACTGCTTACATGGCATTTACTTGTCTCCGGAATCATAAGCCATCTAGAAACTAGAGGATCCAGGAAGATGTGCATGGGTTACATGCAATATGCCAGTTCTTATAAAGGACTTGAGCATCCGCAGATTTTGGTATGGGGGGCTATCTTCCAACCAGTCCCCTATGGATACTGAAGGAAGTGACATTCCTCCACTATTCCATGGTTTAGAACACACTAGAATGTAAAAGCCACACACACAAACGCTCTTAGAAATATGTGTACTGATAGAAAGATTTAAAACAAAGGCATGGCCGGGCATGGTGGTGAATGCCTTTAATCCCAGCACTTGGGAGTCCAAGGTAGGAAGGAGGCTCAAGGTAGGAGGATTGCTGTGAGTTTGAGGTCACCCTGAGATTACATAGTGAATTCCAGGTCAGCCTGGGCTAGAAGGAGACCCTGCTTCGGGGAAGGGGGGAAAAAAGTTATGAAGAGCTGACCGTTTCTTTGATGGCAATGAGTGAGCCAACCTGGGGAGGTTTCCCTATTCCTAAAGGGCATCGCGTTCTCAACACAGGAATCAGATGGACTTCATATGACATCAAGTTCCTAACGCAAGAATTGCTTCTAATCTGTCACAGAGACAAACTTAGCCTGCCACTGTTTTGAAAGCCATCCCTCGCTCAGTTCAAGGCCTCAGCATCCCATAACTCTGGTCTTGCCACCCCACTCTCCTGTCCTCTGTCCTCCTCCATGCACCCATTCTCCATTTAACCTCTTTCAATACCAGCAGCCTTCCAGCTGGCCTGAAACCACTGAGTGCGCACACCCCTCTCTCACTGAATCCTGACCCCACTTTAAAGAGAGGGAAATTGAGGTCTCATCAGGACATGGCATAAATAATAAGTGGATGCACCCAAATGTGAACCCAGGCCCATCTGATTTCAAGCTGTGTAACACACTCAGAGCATGTCAGTGACCCGAGCAATAATTCCCCACCATTACAGTGACTGTCCAGCACCCAGCAGGCTCTTGGACTCCCCACTGCCAGATACTTTCTGCCACTCTACCCTCAAGGCTCATCTCAGACACAGCCAAAACTCCCAAGCAGCTTTCTTTAAGCCCCAAAAGCCAAAAGCAAAGACTCCAGGGATCGCTGAACCCTCTGTTCCAATTCTACCTCAGTTTAGGACAGGAATTAGCACGAGTCGGCTACTGAGCTCTCCGCTAAACCTGCTATTCTGTTCATCTACTTGGTTATGTGGCTCCCATGGGTATGCAAAAAGATTTGGTGAGCATTCCAATAAATTAAGAAAGACTGGTACGTGGGCTACTTTAACCCTGGATACCCACTCATGCTATATCCTTGTTCCACAGAAGACAAGCTTCAGGAGCTACCTCTCTCAAAATACCCCAGAAACACCAGCATAAGGAGCAACAAGAGATCCATTCAGCCTCGATTTTTATTTATGTGGTTTTTTTGGTTGTTGTTTTTTGAGGCAGGTTCTTACTGTAGCTCAGGCTGACCTGAAACTCACACTGTAGCCCCAGGCTGGCCTTGAACTCACAGAGATCCTCCTATTTCGTCCTCCAGATTCCTGGGAACAAAGGTGTGTGCCCCATGCCCAGCTTTGGGCCTGGAGTGTTACTGACCCCATCTTTAGAAAGATGTTCCTCAGATATGGACCATTGGTCCCCTCCAGGGAGGTCAGGAAGAGCATTATCAACCAGCCCCAGTGGAGAAACTGACCCTATGCTCAGGTCTGCAGGGACATAAACACCACCCAAGGTCACCAGATTGGAGGCCTGGTTCCTGGGACGGGGGCAGGGAGGCTCCTGACTGACTCTAGCCAAGATTTGCCTGGCATCCTTTCTGGCCTTGGGTGGTCCAGAGAAGTGTAATGAATGCATTTGGCTCCTTCCACATACAAAATCATTTCCCTTGCAGGTTAGCAACCCTTCAAAGAGCTAGTGGGCAGAGTCCCTAGAAGGGCCCTGATACCTTAGCTGCCCCAGCAGGCCATAGGGACATATCCCTGGAAGGGGTGGGGAGGGGTCTCAAGAACCCCAGACTGCCCAAATCAACAGACAGGACCCATCCTGATAATCGTGAGAGTGTGGCCAGGAAGGCAAACCTGAGAGAGCAATCACACTTTCGAGACCAGCTGCAGGCAAGCCGTAAACACCTGGCCTGGAGAAGGAAAAGCCACCAAGCCAAGAACCAGGGACACCCTGAAACAGGTCCACAAGGCTCCTGGAGTGTTTTAAATTCCTTGTCTAGCCTCTGGGGATTCCATGTCTTCCCCATCCCAGAGTGCAGCACTTGCCTCTCACACAGACAATGGTCAGATTAGTTAGTTCTCTGGAAAACCAGGTGAAAATGAAAATAGGAACTTGCCAAGGAAGGACAGGGGTCAGGAATCCAATGGCAGTCAGAAAAGTCGCCAACCCCTCATGGGCACCAAAAGAAAGCAACTGGTCTCACAAACCAAAAGGAAGTTCTTCTGCTACTACTCCCACCAGAGAGTCCCCTAACCCCCACCCAAGGGGAGAGTTGGGCCTGGGAAGTAAACAAGTCTGGGGTGTTTTACGCTGCGCAGAGACCGGCTGGGCTGCCACACTCGCTTTGCTTTTGATGGAAGGCAGGCTCCGTGGGCTTCCAGATGTGAAATGCTAACAGGCTTTAATGGTTTGAACCGAACAGGAAATATTTTTCCAACGCCAAAAGAATGTAATCTTTTCAGTTCAACGTAAAATGCTTTTATTAAAAAGGCACACACAGTTGAGATGATTCACTGCAGACTGTAAAAGAAAGTGAACCCCCTGAACCAACCCCGAATTTAAGAATTCACTTGAAGCATATGTTGGCGGCCTCACTCTAAAAACAAAAATAATGGTACAGCTGAAAGCATTCTTCTAGAGTAAAATATTTAAATTATTCAGGATCTTTGAAGTAATGTTCCAGTTCCCAGGCCTGCATCAACAGCGAACCACACTCACGTCCCCTCATTGTCCATCAGCGTGCTAGGTCAGGCACTGCTAGCCAGTTCAGAAAGGTCATGTTCAGGCTTTCCCCAGCAATGTCTGGTCCTTCTAATGTAAACAGTAATGTCAATTAATGAAACCTTAACAGAGATCTGTACTTAATTATGGATTTAGCATCATTTATAGAACATTCTCTCCAAATACTACCTCACCACAGAAATTAGGAAAATTCTTTCCTTTTGGCAAAGAACCATTTTTCTCAAATGGGACTATTATCATGAGAGACATAAAGGGAGATATTTTAAATTTTACTAGCCCCACTCTTACAAACTTGGCCTTTTCTAAAAGCCACTACCTGGCAGTAACTACAGGGCATTATGTTATTGGAAAAGCTGGCTGTAATCACTTGAATGTTTTAGCAATGTGTGTTGTCGTTCTTCAATTACAAGGAGAGCAATTCTTGTTCAGGATAATGTAGAAAAAAAATGGGGATGCAAAACTGGTAATACTCAACTCTCATTTTTAATGAAATAGCTAGAGTTAGATGTGGCTCACACAACAATCTTTGTTGTATGTTTCCTTTTTCTGCATTTCTCACATAGGTGGTCCCTTCACAAATCAATTTTCTTCTAAAAGCAACTTATTATAGAAGGAATCCTTATTAAAGAAGAAATCTACCCAGGATGGGTGGTGGGGTTACAGAACTAATTGTGCATTAAGCACAAAGAACAAAGATTGGTTTCTAAGCAGAGGGAAGGGCGCAGGAACTCAGAAAACATGCTGCAAGGCTGGTGTGCTCTTCATACCACACTGGTGGGACAGTGTCAAAGGAAGGCAGTCCCAAACGCCACCTACACTGCTCAGAGTTCAGAACACAAGTACATCAGGGTCCCAAATTTCAAGTGAGGAAAGTGCCAGCACATCATCCAGTCCCCAAAAGCTGTGTGTGCAAAGTGTACAATTTAAGAAAAACTCAGTATTCACAAATGTGGATTGTGAGCCTCCAGAGAATTAATTTCTCAAAAGATACATTAAGCCAGGCATGGTGGTGCACTTCTTTAATCCCAACACTTGGAGGCAGAGGTAGGAGGATCGCTGTGAGTTCGACATCACCCTGAGAGTACAGAGTGAATTCCAGAGTGAGACCCTACCTCGAAAAAAAAAATAAAAAAGATATTTTAAAATAAAGGGTTGCTTTTAACTGAAAATATGATTACATGTAATTTTACCTTATCATTTGCTTGTATGTTTGCTTACTGGTGTCTTGCCCATGCTAAGCACAAACTACCACTAAGCTACAAGCCCCCCACACACAGCCCAATTATGTTGAATTAAAAAATTTTAAAAAGGGGTTGTGGATGTGGCTCAATTGGTAGTGTACTTGCATATCATGCACTGAGCCCTGGGTTCAATCCTGAGCACCACATAAACATGGTGTGCCAGCTCACACCTGTAACCCCAGCACTTGGGAGATAGAAACAGCAAGGTCAGAAGTTTGAGGTTATTCTCTGCTACATAGTTCAAGCTACATAGCAAGTTCAAGGCCAGCTTGGGACACATGAGACCCTATTTCAAAAAGTGAAAGAAGAAGGAGGGGAGAGGAGTAGAAAGGAGAAAAGACAGGCTGTCACATTCATCAAGGAATACCCACGGCTGTGTGAAGCAGTACTTGGCATTTACTTAATATCAAAGCATCTGAGACTTGTGCACATGTCCCTACCTCTTTCTGGTATCACAATTCTGTTTCCCCTAATATATCTTGTGGATCACTACCTCCGCAAGATATGCTTGGGATATGCTAGCCAAAGGAGGTTTCTTATGGTTACATCTCACTGCTGAGAATCCTAGTTACCTACCAGCTATTAAGGACTTTTAACTAGGGACTCCTTGTCCCAGAATACTAAGAGATGACAAAATACCCCTTGGAGAAGAGTGCTCTGAAATAATGTTCAGAGCAGAAGGACCCATCATTATCAGAGAGAGAGAGAGAGCGCCAGAGGCAGGTGTCTAGAGTTCAAGGTCAAGGAATTAAGAGCCTACAGCCAAGAAAGGGGCCACAGCACCAACACATCTCTCTATAGATAAATAGAGAACAGAAGGTGAGGCCAAGAAATGCTTGGATATTTTTGTTGTTTTTGAAATGCATCTGATTGCCAAAATATTCTTAGCAAAGTTTTTTTTTTTAAAGTTGGAAGACAAAATGTAGAATATGTTAGAATTTTTTGAGCAGATGAGCAAAATTGTCAGAGATTGAGGAAGTGCTGCTGAAGGCCTGCAGGTGGCTGGTGGCGGAGGTTTCATTCCCTGGTAACTGACAGGCAGCCTGTTGCTCTGTTATCACATATTTAATATTGGCCAACTTGCAACTTGTCATTGCCTTGGCTGAGAATAAATTATTTGTCCCAAATCTAAGATGCCAAAATATGCAGTTGACTTTATGTGACACCCACACAAAGGTTTACATAATCATAATTGATTTTAATGCAATAAACAATATATTAAAATAGTTTGCTAATAGGTAAGCAGCTACCTACAATTAACTTTTATTATCAGCTCATATAAAAGAAAATATAGCAGGCTGGAGAGATGGCTTAGCAGTTAAGGCATTTCCATGCAAAGCCTAAAGACCTAGTTTCCACTCCCCAGAACCCACATAAGCCAAATGCACACAATGGTGCATGTGTCTAAAGTTCGTTTGCTGTGGCTAGAGGCCCTGGCACATCCATTCTCATTCTCTCTCTCTCCCTCTCTCTTTCTAATAAATAAAAATAATTTTTTAAAAAAAGACAACACAGGAGCTGGGCATAAGGGTGCACACCTTTAATCCCAGCACTCAGAAGGCAGAGATAGGAAGATTGCCATGAGTTCAAGACCACCCTGAGATTACATAGTGAATTCCAGGTCAGCCTGGTCTAGGGTAAAACCCTACCTCAAAAAAAACACACACACAAAAAGACAATATAGAGCCAGAGAGACGACGTAGCAGTTAAGGCCTGTGAAACCTAATGACTCAGGTTCTATTCCCTAGTACCCACATAAAGCCAGACACACAAAATGACGCATGCATCTAGAGTTTGTCTTCAGCAGCTGGAAACCCTGGCACACCCATATTCTCTTTCTCTCTCTCTCTCTCTGCTTGCAATAAATAAATAAATAAATAACATTTTTTAAAAACAATATATATTTAGGGCAAATTTTATCATGAATGGTAGGTATGCAAATTCATTTTTCTGATTTTTTTCTGGATAACTTTAAAATTTTGGCCAACTTCTTGCCAGGACTTGCTAAATCTTCCTGCCTTGTAATGGTAATTCTGATATAATCTTGTTGCCAGCTCTTAATTAGTTTTAAAATAATGGCCTCTGGTTTTATAATCTGAGCCCTGGTGACTATCTTGGGGCCAGGGGAAAATGATACAAGATGGATATAAGACTATTTTCCTCTCTGAGTCAAAAAGATATTAGATGGAACTATGCCATAATGTTCCTTTGGCATTCAAAGAAGTGTCACATTTGGGGACACATATGGACCCCTATTAGGGGATAGACAGCAGGAAATAACATCTCTAACATCTGCCTCCATATGAACCTGTGAACAAAGAGGCCTTTACCTGGACACAGGCCTTCCTCACCCTTGACCTTGAGCCACACCATCCCAGCTGGTCATCTACAAGGTGTGTGTGTTCATGTAATCTTTACCAGGAAGGAAGAAAGCTTTGGTACATACAAAAGACAAGACAGAAAGCCTAGCTCTTCAAATCCTGAATGTAATGGACAAAGAACTTATGAAAATACTAAGCCCCAGTGTCAGAAAGAACAGTGTTTGCTGGCCCTGAGGTTAGTGGAAAATGGCGGGACAATTTTCCACATGGAGAACCAAAGCCCTAAACCATCTCGACCCCAAAGAGATAGAGAAAAACAGCCTCTCATCACTGCAATGCTTTTTACCATTATCCACTGGCTAACAGTTCTCAGAGCTATCCCAAACATCACGGCTGTTGACGGACTTCATAGTCTTTTATCCAAAAACTGCATCACTACTTTTACTGTTACATTTCAAACAATAAAACTTCTGAAGAGAGCTGGGCATGGTGGCACATACCTTTAATCCCAGCACTCCAGAGACAGAGATAAGAAGATCGCTATGCGTTTGAGGCCAACCAGAGAATTTATAGTGAATTCCAGGTCGGCCTGGGCTAGATCAAGAGCCTGCCTGGGGGGGGGGGTGGTCAGGAGGAAGAAACTTCTGAGGAGGAAAAGAATGAGTTTTTTATGCAGCCTGTGGAGGTCTGTATAGTGCAATGTGGGACGCTGAGAACCCAGGTCCTCCTCCAGGCAGCCCAGTTGCACAGGAGGTAGCTGTCACTGCTCAAGTACTGAGGCTATGCAATCAGATATGCCACACTCGAGACTGGGAAGAGTTCAGTGGGCTTATCTGAGACCTGTGTGATGATTTGTGCAGGAGATGCTTTTACTTTTTAATAGTTGGAAATACTTCACAATAAGTGCCATTTTTACAACAGTGCAAGACTCATTTGTATAAAGTAAAACTGAAAAGTAAATGAAGTAGAGGCAGAATGCTAATATTTGTTCAAGGTTGGTACTGAGTCAAGTTTTAAATTGAAGAAATAGAAAAAAATGTAATATTCTAACATTTTGGATACACACTATTTCTAATGTAGAGAAGTATTCAAAATAAGTGATACGTTCTCATATTAAAGTGAACTCTTTTACACCTTTTGTTTGCATAGTTTTCCAGCTTTTGAAGGGCTTATTGAAAATGCTCAGCGACCCCATAAAATCAATAAAACACAGGGCACTAACCCTATGTTTCAAATGTAGAAATAGAGGTTTGAAAATGTGAAGTAGGGCTGGGGGTGTAGCTGGATGATAGGGTGCTTACCTAGCACATGCAAAGCCCTAGGTTCAATCCCTAGCACCAGGGGGAAAAATAAGAAGTTAATTAGTAATGAGGCTAAAGCTCAAACCCAAATTTCCAGCAGAGCCTTCACTGCCACTGACTGATGTTGAGGCAACCACACATTGCAAATGTCAGCTAGTATTCAGGACAGCCTATTGAAAATACCACTGACTTTGTAAACCATGTGCATAGAAGCATAATTCACAATCTCCCAAAGACAGATGAAACTGGGCTGGAGAGATGGGTTAAGGTACTTGTGGGCAAAGCCAAAGGACCCAGGTTTAATTCCCCAGTACCCACACAAAGCCCGATGCAGAATGGCGTATGCATCTGGAAATCTTTTGCTGTGGCTTGAGTGCCCATTAATTTTTTTCTCTTTCTCTCTCAAATCAATAAGTAAAATATTTTTAAAATTTATTTTAAAGAAAGAAAGAAGAAACTCAAATGTCTACCAACACAGAAATGGATTTACAAATATGGTAAATACATATCAAGAAATGTTTTTTAAATATTTTTATTTATGTACCTGCAAGGAGAAAGGAGGGACCAAGAAGGGGTATAAAGATAGAGAGAAAGAAAGAATTGTCATGCCAGGGCCTCTAGCTACTGCAAATGAACTCCAGATGTATGTACCACTTTGTGTATCTGACTTCACATGAGTACTGGGGAATCGAATCCAGGTTGTTCATTAGCTTTAGAAGGCAAGCACCTTAACCACTGAGCCATCTCTCCAGCCCAGAAATATTATTCAGCCTTAAAAAGAAAGGGATTTTGACACAGACTATAATATGGCTAGAACTTGAAGATATTATGCCAAGTGAAAAAAGCCAGTTATAAAAAGATATTTTATAATCCACTTATATGAGGTACCAAAATGAACAAGATTATAAAGACAAAAAAATTATAAAATAGCTGGCTGTGGTGGTGCACGCCTTTAATCCCAGCACTCTGAGAGGCAGAGGTAGGACAAAGGAGTTACTGTTTTATAGGTACATGTGACTTTCTGTCTGTAATGATGAGAAAGCCCTGGAAATAGATGGTGGTGGTGGTTGCATGACAGTATGAATGATCATAATGCCACTGAGCTACACACTTAAACATAATTAAAATTATAATTTTTTAAATTTTATTTACAAGCAGAGAAAAATAGATAGAAAATGGGCATGCTGGGGTCTCCAGCTGCTGCAAACTCCAGATGCAGACACATGTGCCACTTTGTACATCTGGATTTATGTGGGTACTGGGGAATCGAACCTACGTCATTAGCCTTTGCAGGAAAGTGCTTTAACTGCTAAGCCATCTCTCCAGCCCCAAATTATAAATTTTATGTTGTATTTTGCCACAATAAATAAGTGAATTTAAAAAAAAAAAAAACACTGAATATCTGGCCTCTGCCCATAAAAGGTTTGTTTGGCAAACACAACACATATTCACAGTTATTTTAGATTGTGTATATTTTAGTAAAAATGCACATGAAATTTGCCATGTTGCCAGGCATGGTGGCACATGCCTTTAATCCCAGCACTTGGGAGGCAGAGGTAAGATGATCACTGTGAGTTCAAGGCCAGCCTGAAACTATAGTGAATTCCAGGTCAGCCTGGGCTAGAGTGAGACCCTACCTCAATAAGCCCAAGAAAAAAAAAATTGTCATGTTAACAAGAAAATCAAAAAAATTATCATGTTAATCTACTTGAACTTTTTCATATAACTGAAACAGTGTATCATCTTGCAATATTACTATATTCAGTGTTTTATTAGTTATAATTTGCATCCAATCACCTTGCACCATCTGGTCTTAAGGTGTTAATGGTGGGTTTGAGATTCCATTGTAAAGAACAAATGTTTTCATCTTCCCAAACTGAGTTTTGCTCTGTGTGCTGTGGTGGCTGGTTGGCTTTTGCTCTCTCTGGGCCCAACACTTCTTCTCCCTTCCCCTGGGTGCATCATCTGGAAGTTCATCTCAGCGGGTCATCTGAGCAGGTCAGTCACTGGCTCATCTGCGTTGCAGCATGTGTCAGGATTTCTTTCAAGGCTGAATGACAGTCCACTGTTGAGCACACTGTCAACAGACACCTCCGTTGTTTCCACCTTTTGGATGCTGTAATGCTGCTGTGGACATGGGTGTGTAAGGGGTGTAGGTATCTGTTTCAAGTTCCTGCTTGAAATTCTTTGGTCTCTTCAAGTGGGATTATTGTAGCATATGGTAAATCTATTTATTTCTGAACCTCCATACCATTTTGCATGGTATAGTATTTTACATTCCTATCAGCAAGGCACAAGAATTCCAATTTTTCCACATCCTCTGCCACACTTTCTCCCTATTTTCTTTTTGTTGCTCTGTAATAACCATTCTAATGAGACTGTGGTGGTACCCATTGTGTTTTTTTGTGTAATGTCCCTCATGATGGGTGATGGTGAGCATCTCTTTTTTGTTCCTTTGCCGTGAGTACATCTTCTTAGGAAAAATGCCCACTCAAGTCCTTCACCTACATATTCTTTTTTTTTTTTTTTTAACATTCCCCCCAAGGGGCACACCATTCCTGGAGATACTGCAATACAAAGCCAATGCATGCAGTGGATGCAGCCAGATCTTACTCCACCTCCTACCTTCACACATCCATCTACTAACTGCCCTCAAATACAGGATATATCGGACATTAAACTGGTTAGAAAAGATATTATACTTGATCTTAGCCAAAAGGCTGACAAGTGATCTATAGGTGTTTTGGACAATTTATACACACATATAATGTATTTTGATCATATTCACCCTCACTCCTATTACCTTCTCTTATCTTCCCTACCACTCCTTCTAAACCCCTTCTTTCCAACTAGTCCCCTCCTACATTCATGGTTTTGTATGTGTAAGAGAGAGACAAAGATAGAGACAGAGAGAAAGTGAGAGAGACTCACTGAGCTTAGTAAGGATTGCTTGCATAAGCATGGGGCAGGGGTCATTTATTGGAGCAGAGGCAACTTACTCGTGGCTATATAAATGAAGAAAATATCTCCCCCAGACCACTGCTGTTGCCGAGCTAAATGAGTATATTATGCACGCCACACTGCACTCTAAAAATGTTTGTGCTCATATATTAATGCTACTCTCACTTTGGGTCAGAGAAGCTTCTCTTTTCAGTGCTAAAACAAAGAACAGTGGAGTGTTCAGCCCTGAGATATCATTAACACACCCTCCAAGGCTCAGGAACCACTACAAAAGAATGCAAGAGCCAGCCAGGCATGGTGGCACACACCTTTAATCCTAGCACTCAGGGAGGCAGAGGTGGGAGGATCGCCATGAGTTCTACAAAGTGAATTCCAGGTCAGCCTGGGCTAGAGCAAGACCCTGCCTCGAAGAACAAAAAAAAAAAAAAAAAAAAAAAACTGCAAGAGCCAAAGGGAGGGGAGGACTGCTTTACAATGCCAACTTCCAGACACAAAGTGGCCTTGATATTCATGGCCTCACAGTGGCTGACACTACCTATACAAGACCTGCATAATAGCAAGAAAAAAAAAAAAAAACAATGATATTAAAATAGAAGACAGACTAATTTGAAAGAAGGGATTCAGTGGAGGGGAGAGTTACAGGGAGAAAGGGGAGTAGTAGGGGGGATTGTGATCTCTGCATATTGTCTATATGTGTGGCAGTTGTCAATAAAAAGTTTAAAAGCAAAAATGAAATGTGTCAGCCAGGCATGGTAGTGCACGCCTTTAGTCCAGTACTTGGGAGGCAGAGATAGGAGGATCACTGTGAGTGCAAGGCCAGCCTGGGACTACAGAGGGAGTTCCATGTCAGCCTGGGCTAGAGTGAGACCCTATCTCAAAAAGAGTAATAATAAATAAATAAATAAATAAATAAATAAATAAATAAAATATCTCCCCCAACCCCAGCAAACATTAACATTAGCTCCTCAAGGAGGGGTGTTGCCCCATAAGCCTCTCCCCCCACTCACAACAGAATGTATACCGGCCAGTCTTCTACAGGTCTTACGTGATAACCACAGCTGCTGTGAGGTCATGTGTACAAAGGCCAAATCATGTCCAGAAGACAGCATTCCACAGCACTCCTCTTCATCCTTCTGCTCTTACATGCATTCTGTCCTCTCTTCTGTGTTTCCTGAGCCTTGAGGGTGTGACATCAAAGTCCCATTTCAGACTGAGCCCTCAACAATCACTTATTCTCAGCATTCTGCAATAACCTCTGCTCACTGCAAAGAGGCTTCCCTCAGTCTTTAGGATGGTGTCACTCTCACTCAGGATGGGTCTCCCCTCCTTAGTTAAACCTTTCTTGAAACACCCTCACAGACATGCCCACAGGTGTGTCTCCTAAATGATTCTAAACCCAGTCAAGCTGACAATGAAGATTAGCCATCGGAATATGCAAACTGGGGGGGGGGAAGGTCATAGAAAAGAAAGGATCTTAAATTATTCAAGAGAAATTTTGACTAATTATTAAATATTCATATTAAAATTTATAAGTCATTTAAGAGAGGAGAAAAATAGATATTAAATTTCAAAACAGAGAGAAAAGAAAGAAATTAGGGCAAGGATGAAGGGGATATTGCTTAATATAAAAGGAGACAAGAGACGGAAAGAAGATGTGCTGCCAATGATCATATTTGTGATTGAAAGCAGCCTTTGTGAAGGCTATTCTCTGGTTGTCAACTTCACAGGATTTAGAATTACCACGAAAACAAATCTCTGGAATATCTGTGAGGAATTAACTTGGTTAGGTTAGCAAGTGAATTGAGGTGGGGAGAGTCCCATATAAAGAGACTTAAGTGAGCTGAGCACCAGTACTCACACTCTCTGCTTCCTCATTGTGGACTAAATGTTAGGAGCTGCACAAGCTCCTGCTGCCACGTCTTCCCCATCATGATGACTATAACTTCCAGTGCTACATTGACATCAACCCTCCCTTCCTTTAAGCTGCTCCTGTCAGGCACATTGTCCTAGCACTAAGAAAGTGATTAAAACACTCATTAACAAGTGACTAGATATTTACTGGACAGACTTTGTTTTATTTGTTTTTAAGCCAAATATTTTATCTATTTTATATAATATTCATTAATCATGAAAACCACAATACCTTCCCTTCTTCATAGATTTTATTTTTTGTCATTTTGGGTTTTTTAATATATTTTATTTATTTATTTGCACAGAGAGATACAGACAGAAAGACACACAGAGGCACACCAGTGGCCTCCAGCCACTGCAAACAAACTCCGGATGTATGTGTCACACTATGCATCTGACTTACATGGGTACTAGGGAATTGAACTTGAGCATTAGGCTTGGCAGGCAAGTACCCTAACCACTGAGCAATCTCTCCAGCCCTTGTTTGTTTTTCTTTGACACAGGGTGTCATAGTGTGGTGATTTGATTCAGATGTCCCCCATAAACTTATATGTACTAAAATGCTAGCTCGGTGCTGAGCAGAAAACCTTCTCCCTGTAGACCAGCCAACTGAAAGCTGGAAATATCTGCACTGCATGCAGCCGTATAGGAGACAGATGTCATCAATGGTGAAAACAGTGGACACTGGAAACTTCAAGTTTGGCCAGACAGGCCAAATGACAATAGTTGCAATAGTGGCATGTCTGCTCTGAGGGAAACCAACTGCTCTCTAATTGGACTGAAGGCCTGCTCTATTCGAGGGAATATATGCCTGGTACTGAAAAACCTAATCAAAAGCCTATGTCAGGGGAGGTCATGAGCCTTAGGGGTATAAAGCCTTCTCTTGTCTGGCTAAATGTGTATATTATACCCACCAAACTACCCTGAAAGCACTACACTTAATATTCATATTCATATATTAATGCTACTCTCACTTCTGGTTAAAGAAACTTCTCTTTTCAGATGGTGATGACCACTGGGATGACCCAAAAGGAAACATAGAGCTGAGCAGAAGGGAAGAAGGAGTGTCCAGCATTGAAATGTCTCTATCACACCCTCCAAGGCTCAGGGCCCATTGTGTGGAAGAGGGGCGGAAAGAATGTAAGAACCAAAGGAAGGGTACGACTCCTTACAATGCAACTGTCCAGACAGAAATGGACCTCGATATCCATGACCTCGCAGTGCCTAGCAATACCTTCACAAGACCCTCATAATAGGAGAAAAAGATGATGACATCAAATTAAAAGAGAGACTAATGGAGAGAGGGAGGGGATATGATGGAGAGTGGAGTTCTGAAAGTAAATGGGGGGAGGGAAATATAATGACTTATTTTCTGTAAGTACAGAAATTGTCAATAAAAAATAAAAAAAGAAAGCCGAGTATGGTGGCACACGCCTTTGATCCCAGCACTCGGGAGGCAGAGGTAGGAGGATTGCCATGAGTTTGAGGCCACCCTGAGACTACATAGTGAATTCCAGGTCAGCCTGAGGTAGCGTGAGACCCTACCTTGAAACACCAAAAATAAATAAATAAGATAAAAAGAAAAGAGAATGCTAGCTCCCCAGTTGGTGGCAATTTGGGAATTGGAGCCTCCTGGAGGGAGTGTATTGTTGGGAAGCAGGTTTATGGGTGTTATAGCCAGCTTCTGCTTGCCAGTGTTTGGCACACCAGGAGAATGTTGGCCGGGAGGTGATGTCCACGCTCTGCTCTTGCCATCCTTTCCCTCTGCCATCATGGAGCTTCCTCTAGAGTCTATAAGCCAAAATAAACCCTTTCCCCAGGTGTTTTATGCCAGCAACACGAAAATGACTGCAGCACCAGGCTAGACTGGAGCTTGTTATGTATCCAAGGATGACCTTGAACTTCTGATCTTCAGGCCTCCAGCTCCCAAGTACTGGAATTAAAGGCAGCACCACCATACACAGTTTATGAGGTACTGAGGATCAAACCCAGGATTTCATACTTGCTATGCAAGCACTCTACCTACCAATCAAGCTCCCTGGCCCTATTTTTTTCCCAAGATGTTCCAACAATCCAAATATGGATAGTAAGCCTGGTGTAGTGGTGCATGCCTTTAATCACAGCACTCAGAGGCAGAGGTGGGAGGATCACTGTAAGTTCAAAGATGCCCAGAGATTACATAGTGAAGTCCAGGTCAGCCTGGGCTAAAGTGAAATCCTACCTCAAAAAACAACAACAACAACAATATATATATATATATAAACACACACACATATATATATAAATATATACATACATATGTATAGAGATAGTATACATACATTATATAAATCACTTTCAGGAAAACATTAAGATCAAAATGAACAACTGACTGTTATAATACACTGCCTGAGGGCTGGAAAGATGGCTTAGCAGTTAAGATGCTTGCCCGTGAAGCCTAAGGACCCATGTTCAACTCACCAGATCCAATGTAAGGCAGACACACAAAGTGACACACAAGGTTTCACATGCACACAATTGCAGTGGCTGGAGGCCCTGGTGTGCCAATTCTCTCTCTCTCTCTTTTACTTGCTCTCTCTCTTTAAAAAAATTCATAATAGGGGCTGGAGAGTTGGCTTAGTGGTTAAGGCGCCTGCCTGCTAAGCCTAAGAACGCCGGTTCCAATCTCTAGGTCCCACGTTTAGTCAGATGCAAAGTGACACAAGGGCGCAATGCTGCACTTTCCCACAAGGGGGCGGAAGCATCTGGAGTTCGTTCACAGCGGCTGAGAGGCTGCTGGTGCACCCATTCTCTCTCTCTCTGCCTCTCCCTCTTTCTCTGTGTCTCTCTCAAAAAATAAATTCATAATAGGGCTGGAGAGATGGCTTAGCGGTTAAGGCACATGCCTACAAAGTCTAAGGACCCTGGTTCAATTCTCCAGGTCCCACATAAGCCAAATGCACAAGAGGGTGTACGCGCCTGGAGTTTGTTTGCAGTGGCTCGAGGCCCTGGCATGCCCATTCTCACTCTCCCTCTCTCTTTCCCTCTCTGTCTCTAATAAATAAATAAATAAAAATAAAAATAAAATCTTAAAAAATTCATAATATACTGCCTTAAACTTATACAGTTCTACCATACACACACCAAAAATAGTCTACTAAGGACTATTCTGACAGGGAGACACCAACTGGGCAAAGTCTGTCTTGTGAGAATTATGCAATGGTGAACACTCCAACAAAATCACCTCCTCAAGTACTTACCACTGAATGAAATATTCAGAGACTCTGATTAGGGTTTGTTTCAGGAAAAAGCAATGAACAAATGAACACAGCTTTCCTTCTGTTAATGGAATTAAGATCCATTGTTAGAGACTCAGTTTGTAAGAACAACACATTTATCTTAATTTCAGCAAGTCAAGACTAGAAGGGTACCCCTCCCACCTGGCTACATACACAGCAAGGAGGTTCGGTGGTTCCCTACAGCCCTGGGAAAGAGCTCAGCACCCCACTGTCCATCCTGGGCCCCCCCAAGACCTTAGGGTTAGGCCAGTGTCTGGTGATTCCATGGCTGCATCATTGTGAAGGAACAAAGATACATGTAAGGTTAGTAGTATTTCCTGACAACCAAATTGAGGCTACAGCTTGGAGATACTGAATCCAATGGATACAATGCGTGAGAGCTCTCGAGGCCAGAAGTTGGCATAGGAAAGAAAGACAGGGAAAAGAACAGTAGGGGTGGCAAGGGACATGCCTAGATTTCAACAAGCAGTGGCCTTTGGATTCACAAAGACTCTGTGTCCTACCTTCACCTTATCCAAGCTGGCTGATTATTAGCTTTGAAAGGTAAACACATAGGCCTGACTGTTTTGTTTTTTCTTAACTTAGAGGCCAGGTCTCACTCTTCAGCCCAGGCTAGCCTTAACTTCATAATCTTCCCACTTCAGCCTCCATAGCTCTGGATTTATTAGGTGTAAGCCACCATACCCAGTAAGGTATGGCATTTCTAAATCACAGCTATCATATTTTTTCTGATAAGCCTGATTCCCAGGCCCCAGACCTTCAGTTGCTACTGACAGCCACTAGACTATTCCTGTCCATTTAGCCTTACTTAAAAAATTAAACAGGGGCTGCAGATGGCTTAGCAGTTAAGGCGCTTGCTGGAAAAGCCTAATGATCCAGGTTCAATTCCCCAGTACCCACATAAAGCCAGGTGCACAAAGTGACTCATGCACTTGAAGTTCCTTTCCAGTGGCTGGAGGCCATAGAACACCCTTTCTTTTCCCCCTCTCTCTGCTTACAGATTAATAAATAATATTTTTTTATTATTTATTTTTTTTTTTTGGAGAGAGACACAGAGAGAGAGAGAGAGGGAGAGGGAGAGGAAGACAGAGATGGGTGTGCCAGCAGTGTCTCAGCTGCTGAGAACAAAATCCAGATGTGTCCGCCCCCTTGTGGTCAAGTGCGGCATTGCGCCCTTGCGTCACTGCATCTGGCTAAACGTGGGACCTGGAGATTGGAACCGCTGGAGATTGGAACCAGCGTTCTTAGGCTTAGGAGGCAGGCGCCTTAACCCCTAAGCCATCTCTCCAGCCTGAATAAACAATATTTTTTAAAAAAATCAAACAAGGGCCGGGCATGGTGGCGCACGCCTTTAATCCCAGCACTCGGGAGGCAGAGGTAGGAGGATCGCCATGAGTTCGAGGCCACCCTGAGACTACATAGTGATTTCCAGGTCAGCCTGAGCTAGAGTGAGACCCTACCTCGAAAAAACAAAAAAATTAAACAAGGGCTGAAGAAATGGCTTAGCCGTTAAGGTGCTTGCCTGTGAAGCCAAAGGACCCATGTTCAACTCTCCAGATTCCACATAGCCAGACACACAAGATGACCCAAGCTGGCAAAGTCACACATACACACCAGATAGTGCATGCATCTAGAGTTCGACTGAAATGGCTGGAGGCCCTGGCATGCCAATTCTCTCTCTCTCTCTCTCTAACACACACACACAAACACACACACACGCATAAAAAATGCAAATATTAAAAGAGGCAAGGGAAGAGTGAGGAAACGGTTCCATGGGTAAGAGCACAGGCTGCGCAAGCATGAGGACCTGAGTTTAATCCTTACCACCTATGTAATAAGCTGGGCATAGCTGAACATACCTGTAGCCCCAGCACTGAGGGAAGAGGAGGCAGGACAATCAACTAGGGTTCCCTGGTCAGCCAGTCGAATAGAACCTGGAGCTCAAGTTTGGTGTTAGACTCTGTGTTTTAAGGAAATAAGGTAGAAAACCAACAGAGGAGGACACCTGACAGAGCCTGACTATCTGTACACACATGCACACACCACACAACAAAAAATTAAATAAGTATCAAAAGAGCAGGCAATTATTGACCAAGTGCTTCCATTTTTTCTTTATTATTATTATTAACAACATATATTGTATGGATACATCATGTGTTCGTACCCTCTTTTCCACATCCCTGCCCCCATTCCACCGAGAACCTTCCTCGATGGGGTTGCAGGTATTCCCTATGTGGTTGTGGGTTATGCTTTGTGGGAACAGCTTCCATTTTTACCATGAAATTTCTCTCTAGACTCCATCTACATCCATTTTCTACAGGGCTGAACTATAAACAATATCAGGAGCCAGCAGCTAGTGAATGCCAGTCAGCCAGTCACCAGACTAGGATTTCAAAGGTCAGAAAGACAACACCTCAGTTCCCACTGACCCACCATCCAGTCAGAGTCCTGGCCACCAGGTCATCCACCTATCAGGCCAGTCCACAGCAGGACTTGGAGAAGGTTGGGACCTCAGCCACCTCCAAAGCACAGCATCATGCCCGGGCAATCCCTGTTTAATACAGAAGTCTAGCAATGGGAAAACAAGAGCTGGTGAGAAATCTTTACAAATTGAGGGGAAGAAATCACAAAGAGACAGGTACACTTACACCCAGACCATGAGAATTCTGACCTCCTGGGAAGTCATTCCAGGGGTCAAGCTACCTAGAGCCCTGGTCAGGGCACTCACCCAAGGCATCATGGGACATGAGTTTGCATCACTCCACTTATGCTATGAATATAGAAGCCCATCAAGGCTTCTGGCTTTTATGTGGGGGTCTAAAGATCCACACACGGGTACTCAGGCTTGCACAGCAAGTGCTTTATCCACGGAGCCATCTCTCCATATACTACAAACCCTTTTGAACTACAGCTGTGCCTGCTCCCTTAGAGTGCTGTCATATGTTCCCTCACTTCAGTCAACTTCACTTTTGGGCCACTCCATCTCTGAACCTTCATAAGGACCCTCAGCCTTAGCATCATCTTTTCTTGTTGGTACCCCCTTTGGGTTGGTGGGGCTCAAAAAGTGATATGCCAACATATGGCCTTTGGCATGCTGGGTACATTGAACTAAGGGATAGTGGAAGGCCTCCAAACCAAGGTCCCTCTCACTTCTGCCCTGTCTCTTTCTTGTCCCTCTTGTTCCTCCACAGCAAGTAATACAAACTATGATTTCCTCCAATGGCGCTTCACAGTTGCCCCCAATTCCCCCTTGCTAGTTGTCGTTTGCCCTGCTTTATTACCAGTACAAATGGTCAGAAAATCCAACTTAAAAAAATATTTTATCTATTTGCAAGCAGAACGAAAGAGAATGGACACACCAGGGCTTCCAACTCCTGCAAATCAACTCCAGATGCAGGTGCCCCTTTGTGCGCCCAGCTTTATGTGGGTACTGGGGAATTGAACCCAGGTTGTTTGGCTTTGTAGGCAAGCACCTTAACCACTGAGCCATCTCTCCAGCCCAGAAAACTCACCTTTAAAAATTATTTATATATACGTGTGTTTGTATGTATGTGTACACATGTCTGGAAATCAACTGTGCTCCACCGTCTTTGAGACAAGGTCTCTTGCCACTACAAATGAATCTGGCCCATGAGTGGCTTTACATGAATACTAAGGAATGGAACCTGGGCCAGCAGACTTTGCAAGCAAGTTCTTTTAACCAGTGAGCCATCTCCGCAGCCCCAGGAAAATCCAACGTTTTAAAAATCAAAACAAACAACCTTCTGTGTCCACTGTCAGTGAAATGATGGGCCCAGCTGTGAGCTCCCATGTACACAGGATCTCATCTAATCCTAACAAGGCAGCTCAAGTATTTCCTTGACAGGGAGGCAGGGGGCGAGAGTTCAAGGTAAAAGATGAGGGCAGTAACAGGACCTGCCTGTGTCTGGTTTTCTTTTTTCTTTCCACTAGACTCTAAGCTGAAATGACAGCAACAGATGGTCCAGTGGAACCTAAGAACGGAGGGAAAAAAGGAGGGAGGGAAAAGGGGATAAGTGTGTGTGGCCTTAAGACATGTCAAGATGTGAATTATTGCAGGCTGCCCCCAAATCCCCTTTGTAGAGTATCCCCCCAAACCAGACACAGTCACAATTGAGGAACCTTATGCAAACTCCTAGCACAGCTCCTATGCAGGAAGGTGGCATGCCCTTTCACTGTTTCTTAGCACTAGAGCTAAGCAGATACTAGGACCTGGCCTAGCCTGAAAGCATAATTCCCCTTCACAGTTCTTTGCTAAAAGCAAAGGGATTCCCCTGAAGCTTTGATTCACTCAAGCTGGTTTTGGAAAATGGACTATCAAAGCCCAGGCAGCGGTTCAAGTCTGCAAACTTCCAATCCATCAGGACCCAGCACATGTGGAAATGATAAATGTGCTACTGCTGTGTGTCAGCTGAGCCATCGGTGACCGGCGAAACC